>CM054995.1:4046286-4393476 GCA_029030765.1 Salix suchowensis | reverse complement strand
AATAAAAGAACATACCTGGATTTTCCCCTTTGTTTTTGAAAACAGCCATGAATGCGTCGTAGAGATCAAGAATGGCAAACGTAGATTCCTTAGTCTCATTATTCAACTTTATCACTGCTTGCTGCAGCAAGAGGTTGTGGAAACTGAACAGCTCGTTTACAGTTCCATTACATTGCTGGAATGAGGACGTAAGGGTAATGCGGGGAAGACAACCCAGAGGTTGGAGGGCGGTGACAACCACTTTCTTCACTCCCATGCCATGAATGCGTTTCATGTTCATAACTAGCTGATTCACTACTTTTGTGATGAAAGGCTGCCAACCCTACCATAGTGACAGGAAATTAATTAAGCTTCGCATTTCTAGATAGAGAGGCAGATGAAATACAATTTCCATGCTAAATTTCCATTTATGTCTAATGATCGAAAGTTACCTGTGGTGAGCCGTTTGTGGCAATATAATTTGAGTAGTCATTACCAGCGACGGAGACAAGGGCCACGGAGGAATGTAAGTCTGATCCAGAGTAGAACTTTTCATGGATGATATCTTGGAAAAAATCAATCTGTGTGGTCATGTTTGGCTCTGGAACGTCCACGATAGGGAACACCCCAGTGCCTCCATATGCGAAATTCATTCCGTTTTTCCAGTGCTCGATCCCCACTACTTTTCTCCATCTGTATGGGATCGGAGACTTGATTCCGATAGACTTGGCTGCAAATATACATATAGATATTATCGAAATGCCACATATAAAGTCATAAAGTGTTTAAATAGTCAAGCATTGCGTGATTTATACGATAATATATAATACAAGCGTGTAAGGAAAGGAGGAAGAAGAAAAACAACAGAAAAGGAAGGTGTGAGTAATAAAATTGCTTCCCCGAGAGGGTATCAGAAATAAAGTTGATGGAATACCCATCACCACTTTTGAATTGATGATATGGTGTGGTTACTTTATGAAAGCCACCATGTTGTTTCCACCAGTGATCATTAGCCCCACCGATGGGTGGGTGGCTCTCTCTCTCATGTCTCTCTCTCTCTCTCTCATGTATATATATTATATATAGGATTCTCTTTTCCTATTTCTCCAATAAGAAACATGAAAGAAAAGAAAACTTGAAATTGACGAAAGAACAACAATGTAGTAGTTGGATTTGCAAAGCAAAGGGATTAAACCGATGGATTCTAAAACCAGGGACTAATCAATTCGTTTTGTTAAAATACAAGGACTAAGTTTGTAGCTAAACCTATTTCTTAAACTGCAAAAAATCTCTGTAACCTGTAACGAGTGCTGAAGAGTACAATCTTGTCATGTGGGTCACAACAAATCTCAAAAATTGCAGCAGCGTAAATATCAGTATATATAAATAAACAATCAAAACAAAGAGACGGTAGTGGTGGGGTAAAGATGGATGATGGGAGCTGAGAAATGGAAGATAGCAGAACCTTTTGCAAGTACTGAAACTAGTGATTCATGTTTTTACAGCTAAAAAAAAAGGGGGTAGCAGAGACAGTAGTGATGGAGGACAAAATAGTGGGCAAACCCCACCACTAAGAATATAATTATACAAATTATACAATAATCTAAAAGAGCTTAGTGTTTCACTGTAACACTAGACACATTGCACTGTTAAGTGGACATTTTTCGTCCCTGTGTCGCGCGAGTTCGTCTACCTTTTTTTGTTTTGTTTTTTCCTCTGATGAACAGTGTTTTAACGATTTTAATCCCGATAATAAGACAAAAAAAACAGTTCCAGCTGAGGGTCACGCATGTAATTGCACGCGTCCGAACCGGTCCGGTCCGCCACAACTTTTTTTTAACATTATTTAAAACGGCTAAATACGGTTATAGCCCCTAATTAGACAAAATTGGTGACTTAAGCAAAGGGGCACATGTGCCGGTAATTGACCATTATTATTTATTTATTTTTCGAAATATTGTCGGCGCGTGCGGTCCACACGACCGACAGTATTCTGCCTCACGCCCCTTTCAGGTGGCGCGTGAAGGCTGATATGGTGTCCGGAACTGTCCTACCGGCGTCTATTCCGGTTCGCCTCCGCTTGGTCTTCCTCCCGGTGCGGCGTGTTTTGGCACGCGGTGGACGTGGACGCGGCGATGGCCGGTTAAATTCGGTTTCATCATTTCTCTCTCTCCTGCACGTAAAAGTGCAGAAGAGCCCCCGATTTTAGTAGCTTTTCACTTCAGTCCCTTTACTTTTAATTGTGTCTATGGTCCTGATTCTATTATATAAGTTTTAATTTTGTTCGATTGGGTCTTTCGATTGCAATTAATTAAATGTCAATGTTTCATTTCGGTCCTCCTTCTTTTAATTTCCAGATTGGGTTGAAAAGGCTTAATACATTCAGTACAAAAGTTTCAATTTTTGCAACTTTTTCCTTTAATTGAAAATGTTAATAAATATGATTTTCATTTGAGTCCTTAAACTTTTAATTTTTTATTTTAATCCCTTTATATTTAATTTTCATTTCAACCCTTATACTTTTATTTTAAAATTTCTAAAATAACCCCTACTTTTGTCCATGTATATATAAGTGTGTTTAACACAATAATAATAATAATAATAATAATAATAATAATAATAATAATAATAATAATAATAATAATAATAATAATAATAATAATAATAATAATTTAATTGTTTTTCTTACTTACTCTTTTGATATTTTTTTTTAGTTTTTTTTCTTCGGATAATTTGATAATTTTATTGTTTTGGCAGTAATAGCAATGATAATTTTTATTTTTATTTTATTTTTTTGTTTTATCTTTTGTTAAAGTTTCTAGCATGTTTTTTAGTCTTTCATTTATTTTTGTTTCTTTCATTATTAACATAATAATAATAATAATAATAATAATAATAATAATAATAATAATAATAATAATAATAATAATAATACACTACTAAAAAATGGGGGGTGTTTGCAACGGAATTTTGTTTAGCAACGGATTTTCCGTTGCTAAACAAATTCTGAAAAAAAAAACATGGGTTGCAACGGATTTGTCGTTGCAAATTTAATTTGCAACGGAAATTCCGTTGCAATTTAAAACCATTTGCAACGGAATATCCGTTGCGAAAGAAAATTACTTTGCAACGGATTTTTAGTTGCAATTTAAAACCATTTGCAACGGATTATCCGTTGCAAATTAAATTACTTTGCAACGGATATTCCGTTGCAATTTTAAATCATTTCCAACGGATTATTTGTTGCAAATTAAATTTGCAACGGAAAATACGTTGCAATTTTAAACCATTTATCCGTTGCAAATTAAATTTACTTTGCAAATTCCTTTAAATACCGTGACATGGGAACGGTTGCTAGCAAATTCATCCCAATCAATTTTCTGGCCAGAGAGAGAGCATGGGCTGTAAGAGGAGCTTCCTGCTGTTTTAGTGAGAGCTGGAGAGAGAGAGAGAGAGAGAGAGAATGGGATCCATGGAATTCCTTGGAAATCCCCATTCAGTGTGCATTCCCTTTCCAGCTCAAGGCCACATAAACCCCAAGCTCCTCCATCACAGAGGCTTATCACTTTCGTCAACACAGAGTACAACCACAAACGCATCTTAAAATCTTGAGGCCTCAGCTATCCCCGATGGACTCCCTCCATCATCGAGCACCGATGCCACCAAGGACCGATGGAGTCATGAGCTTCACGCTCAAGGCCGCGCCCAATAGTCAAAATCAGGCGGAGCTTAAGCTTTTAATTAATCCAGGTGATAATGTTCATAAATTGCTGACAAATCAGCAGGTCTTGTAAGATTCATTGCCAGGTCTCGTGATTATTTTTTCCTTCTTTTCCCGTTTCTCCCGATCCGGAACAAGCTCTCGGAACAAAATAATCAGCGGCTCAGCGCATGTAAATAAAAAAAGAAGATCTTCTTTTTTGTTTCCTTTTGAATCTACAGATGAAAGTTACTTATCTAATGGCTACCTGGATTCCGTCATAGACTGGATACCAGGCATGAAAGGCATTCGTCTGAGGGATATCCCAAGTTTCGTTAGAACCACCGCGCGATCCGGAAGATTTTATGCTGAAATTTCTACAGGGGGGAGAATGAGAGAGCTAGAAAGGCCTCTGCTATTGTTTTGGTATTTGAAATTTGAAATTTGAAATTTGGAATTCCGTCATAGGAAGGTTGGAATTTGAAAAGATTCATTAAGAAAATTAATTATGAAAAGACTCGGAAACAGGTTTGCAACGGAATTGCCGTTGCAAATTTGAATTTGCAACGGAATTTCCGTTGCAAATTTGCATCCACGGATTTACAACGGAACACATCCGTTGCAAAGTCCGTTGCAAATAAATATTTGCAACGGCCTCCTTATTTGTTTGCAACGGACTACATAATAATAATAATAATAATAATAATAATAATAATTTAATTATTTCTCTTGCTTACTCTTTTGTTAATGTTTTTGAGTGTGTTTTTTGAAGATAATTTGATAATTTTTATTGTTTTGATAGTAAGAGCAATGATAATTTTAGATTTTAAGACATTGATTTTGCTATTGTTATAATAGGGTGTGTTGAGCTATTTTGTTATATTAAATTTCACATACATAAATATTATATTTTAATTTTGATCCAGCAAATCCTATAAAAATTGTTTGCTCAGCCCGCAACGTAGAACATATATTTTTTAAAATTTTCAAATTAAATGATTTTTTCCAGCTAATAATTTTTATTTTTGTTTTATCATCTATTATATTTTTTTTATTTGCTCTGTCTTTTAGTTTTTTATTGTTTTTTAAATATATTTTCAAGTTAGATTAATTTTTTTGCTTGATAATTTTGATTTTATTTTTTTGTTTCATCTTTTGTTAAAGTTATTACAATTTTTTTTGTCTTTTATTTATTTCTGGTTTTTTATTCATTATTAACACAATAATAATAATAATAATAATAATAATAATAATAATAATAATAATAATAATAATAATAATAATAATAATAATAATAATAATATAATAAAAAAAAGTTTTTGTTCTTCCTTACTTTTTTTTCTCTCGAGGTATTTTGGTAATTATTATTGTTTTAACAGTAAGAGTGATGATAATTTTAGAAGTTAACACTTCGATGTTACTGTTGTTATGACAGGGTATTTTGATTTGTTTCATCATATCAAACTTTACATGAAAAAATATTATATTTTAATCTGAACAGTTGTATAAATTATTTACTCCGCCCGCAACGAAGTGCGGGCCATCAAACTAGTACAAGACTAAAAACAAAGCCAAGCCGATTACGGGAAGACACCTAAGAAAGTAAAGCAAAAGGTGAAAGCATAGTTGTTAAAATCGCGATTTTGACACAACACGGAAGGGGCTTCTGAAACTCGAATCGTAAAATCGTAAAATCGTACCTTTTCTCTTGTAACGAAACCTAATTTTTCTCTTTCTTTCTTCCACTTTCTGCTCTTCAATTATATTTTTTCTCTTCAATTAAGTGTTTTGCTTGATTCGGCCTCAAAGTTGAAGTTTTTTCTTGTTTTTGCCTTCAAGCTCCTATATGGGTTCATGTGATTTCATGATCTCTCTGTCTTTCATTTTTCTCTCCCTTTAATTTTTTGGGTTGTTTCTGTCTCAAATTGATCAGAGACTCTCAATATTTCAAGAGAGAGGGTTGCATCAGAAATCAAAATGTAAAAATTAGAATAGCCTGGAATCATAAAATCGGTCCGATTTTACGATTCCGTATGATTTGGACCGAGTTTGACCGAATTCGTTTTTTCTCCCCGAGTTGACACGATTTTGATGAGTTAACTCGCAAAATCGTACGATTTTGTGAGTTAACTCGTGATTTTAACAACACTGGGTGAAAGCACATCATTTCACAGAGGAATCCAGAAACACCACTTACCGAGGAAATCGGTCAGGACCCGGCCATCTGAGAAACGACCGACAGGCTTGCCTGGAAATGTGATTCCATAGGGAACTTTCCATGAACTTGCCAAAGATTTCCTGCTATTGCCTGTGTCGACATACGAGTCTCCGAATACAAAGAGCTTGCTTGTTCTAAAATCGAAGAGATGACGGTGTCGGTGGTGGTGGTGGTGGTGGTGGTGGTGAGATGACCCGTACACGCTTGTGTTCTCTGCAATATATTACATGAATGAGTTCACGGGACAAATACACAGACAGTTTTGTAGAGAAAAACCAAACCCAAGATCATATTTCCTTAAAAAACTTCCAAGAAACTAGAATGATTAAAAACGATAAGCAATATCCACATACCTGAGAGAAGCAAAAGGAAGGAGAAGCAGAAGAAGATGTAAAGGAGAAATTGCTGCTGTCTGTCCATGATATTTATGAAACTCAGAGCCAAGTGCTGCAAGAATCTATACTTGCAATAGAAATGATGGGGTGGATAAGGAGTTGATAAGGGTGCTGTAGAGGGAGTTGACGAGGGTGATGCCGAAATGAAGTTTGACTGGGGGACGACACACAATTACCTCCTTAAATAGTGGTGGCATAACGCACCATAGTGGAGTTGATAAGGTTCGCTTTTCTTTGGCCCTTTTTTTACTTCGAAATGTGCGGTCCAAATATTTCTTGGCAACTTCATTTTGAATTTTTCAACCAAAAAACTTCATATTTCTTTCAACTTTTATCTCAACACGCTGAAGATGATTGGAAAAGGGCTGGAAGGGGTATTGTAATTATTATTTTAAATGTTTTTTCATACACTAAATCGAACTGCGCATGTGATGTCAAAGGGAGATGAATGGAGCCAGTCCATCATGATCGCCCCTTCCATCATTACCAGGTCTAGACCGTGCCCAGTGCGATGCCTTGGAAATTCCCTGACTTGGTCCATTATGATTGCCAATTTAAGATATGATCAATGCAACTGTGTGTTCTTGAAAATGGGAATTTTGGGTGCCATATTTTTATTTTATTTTATTTAACTTTCAAAGTGTTTATATTACCTAAAGAGCTAAAAGAGCTCGGTTTTCTACTGTAGCCGGTGACTCATAGTCAATATTCATTGGCAATTTGCTCCGGTGCATCGCAGCGCACGTCTATCTTTGCTTTTTCAACAGTGTATTAACGAAAACACCCCCGGAAACGACAAAAACCATCGCCGGTTTCAGGGGCTCCGCGGTAATTGACCATTTCCGGCCCGGTTCGTCCGATCGGGTTTTTTATTTTTTAATATTTCATTGAACAGTGGATTAACGATTTTGTCCCTCGAAAATAACAAAAAACACGCCAGCGGGGGAGGGGCTTCACGGTAATTAGCCAATATTTTATTATTCTTTTTCCGCTGACATCTGCTGGCGCGTCTCCGAACGCACCGTTCGTTGCAGCACTAACGCGTTCTTCGGACGGCGCGTGCGGCGTCCCACGGGGTCTGAAAATACCCAACCAGCGTCTAGAATGATTTTCAGGCATGTTCTCTTCCACCTAGGGTGGCGCGTGTAACACTATGATGTCCGGAGACGTGTCAATGGTCGTTTGAATTTCACCCCCAATTTCTCTCTCCTGCCTGCGCCAGATGACGTCAGCTAAGCTGTTTTTTATCAAAGTTCAGTTCAGTCCCTGAACGTTGTAATTTGGTTTTCTTGCCCTTAATGCTATTATATAGGTTTTGATTTGATTCAATTGCGTCCTTCAATTGAAATTGATTATATATTGGACTTTCAATTCGATCCTCCTTCTTTTAATTTTTCGGATTGGGCTGGAATTTTTAATATTTTTGGTATCAAAGTTTTGATGGATTTCAATTTCATCCTTCCATGCAAATTTATTATAAATCCTTAATATTTTCGGTCCCAAAGTTTGATTTCTTTCAATTTTATCCTTCTATGCAAGTTAATTATGGATTTTAGTTTCATTTCGGTCCCATTTCTTTTAATTTCAGGTTATGTTTTCAATTATTTAATTTGAATGTTTGGATTTGCTTCAATTTTGTTCTTAAAATTACATGTATTATTTAAAGTATGTTAAATTCATTATATATTTGTATATTTATATCAAATTAAAGTATGTGAAACTAATTATATGTTTTAATATTTATTGAATATTATCGCTTAAGAATGTATATAGAGAGAAAAAAAATTATCTAGGATTTTTTTAAGAAAAAAATATAATATCATTATTCTTAAATACATTTAATATAATAATACAAGGAATAAATCTTATAAAAAAAATAAAAAAAAATTGTCTTCGAATTTTAATTTTGTGCTCTATTTTTTAAAGTTTATTTCTTAAAAAATATTTATAATATTTTGGTCTTTAATATTTCATATCTAATATTACTGGGCAAAAAATACAACTAAAAAAAATTGATAAATTTACCTAGATTATCTACAATTAAAAAATATTCGGGTCACTTCCCGTTTTGATTACACTGTTTTTTTTAGAGGGCAGATAAATAATTATAGCATGCAAAAAATTTAGGTTTATTTCTAAAAACAAATTACAATATTTTATTTATAATGTATCAGATCTAATATTACAAGAGGAAAAAGGCAACTCATAAAAAAAAATTGACAAATTTACCTGTATTATCTACAATTAAAAAATCTACAACCCACTTCCCATTTCAATTACACTATAAAGTATGTGAGACTAATTATATGTTTTAATATTTATTGAATATTATCACCTAAAAATATATATAGAGAGAGAAAAATGACCTAGGATTTCTTGCAAAAAAAACATTAATATCGGTATTCTTGAATACATTTAATATAATAATATGATTAATAAATCTTATAGATATAACTTTGGCTTTGAATTTAAATTTCTATTTTATACTCTTTTTTTTGTTCTTTTAATAAACGGTGACCTTTTTTCACATTTTTTTTATTTTTTAATAACCGTCGTGTCCAAGTCTTTTTTTTTTAACCGGGTTTCTTTTTTTGTGTTTTTTTAACCAGAGTATCCGTGACAACAAATTTCTAATAAATCATTTCACCTTCTTAGCAAATTTTCTAACAAATTTTATCAAAAAAAATTTAGCAATAGCAATATTCAATCATTTTTTGGTTGAAAAAAATCATTTTTAACAGATTTTATCAATTACAATTTTACTAATTAAATATTAAAATAACAAAATACAATATTTATAAAATCAATCAATTTTCTATATAGATAAAAAAAAACCAAGCGGACTCGTTCAACCGATGTTAGCTAATGACGTCCACACTGCGCCAACAATTTGCGATTGTGCTTACATCTGTTAAGATAAGATTTTCTAATTCGAGTTTTAGGACCCGCAGTTGGGAGATTTTTTTCTGAATAAAGACACGCTTTCAAAATCTCACGGAAACTCCTTGGCAGTATATACGTGCGCGCGCGTGTGGGGGATAGCCTATCTTTTTATATTAGTTAGCCTATTTTTATATTAAAAAATATATGCATTTTTCAATAATAATAATAGTAAAGATGGTTTAGGGAAAGAAGATGATGGTAAGATGATAGAAGTAAAGACACGACATTGATGATGAAGGAGATTAATCCTGCAAGTAGCAGCATATTGTTCTAATTCTAGGTTTGTATTTTTAGAGGTTATCAATTTGGATCGTACAGCACTTAGAAATATTGGAGTTTGGTAACTAGTCATTCATTTCAAGAACTGTAAAATTGGTTAAGATGCATGTAAACTGACCTCGACAACTATATTATAATAAAAAAAATGATGAAGGAGATTGTGATTGTGGTGGTTGTTAAAGATTATGATGGTGAAGGAGTAGGAGGTGGAGGGTGTGGTTGTGGTAGTGGGATAAATTTGATGGTTAAAATAATTGAAATGATATTGTTGGTGAATTAATATTTTATAAAATTTTATGAGTTTTGAAATATTTTTTCAGTAAATGAGCTATGTTTAAATATTGACTGTAAAATATTTATATTGACTAATTTTCTTAGAAAATAATTTTACGAGAAACAAATAGATGAAAATATTTTTTCGGGAAACAAACATAGAAAAATCTAAAAAGTATTTTCTTGAAAAAACAATTACATTAAATAAATACACCATTAAAATTAAAAGTCATGAGTAATATAAGTAAGAAAAAAAAATAAGAATCAAAATGTCATGTGATATTCTTTATAAGAACTAGCATAAAAAGTTATAAGTAGACAACATTAGTATTTAAGGTAAACTATACAACATTAGTATTTAAGGTAAACTATACAACATTAGTTTGTGATTTAATTTTTTTTAATGTTATTTTTGTTTTTTTAATAAAATATGTAATCTTTTTTTTTTATCTAAATTGATGCTTCTCATATTTTATTTTGAAGTAAAAGCTAGTATGATTTTAAACCTATTTTCATAAAATCAATTTCATAGAATTGGGGGTAGTGTGGGCCATTGACTTGTAACCTATTATGGGCTTGGATTTGTCTATGTGGGCTGCTCAGGTGACTGCCATTTCTTTCACAAGACTGTTCAGCTGGCCACAAAGCCTCTTATTTGGGCTTAAAGTGTTCTATCGTGTCTTCAAAGTTATCTACTTTCTTTCTTTTGAAAATCTTCAATATTAGTTTTTTTTTAATATCAGTTGCTTATTTCAATTATATTTAGATATTTTACAAATCAATATTTAGAAGAAAGAAAATCAACACTCGTGTGGAAATACTATAAAAAATAATAACTATACTAATTTTAAAAAATAATAACTATACTAATTTTAAAAAATAATACAATCTTTTTTAATAGGAAATATTTCTTTTAGCTTTCTATAATTTATGGTCTTTTTTTTTAACTTTTATGGAGCTTATAAATCGATGACACTTCAGGAAAATCAACAAAAAAATAATATTTTATTTACAGGAACATCAATTTATATCTCAATTAAAAGCTATAAGCTACTATATTAAATATTACAATTTTATCATTAAAAATAAAAATAAACACTAGCCATCACCCCTTAATCCAAACCCAGATAAAAATAAAATTAAAAAACCTCGATCAAATTGAGTTTATACATTCAATTTGGCATTGACAATTCTTAAGCATGAGGTGGAGACCCATCTCGGATTTAAACCTGCCGCCATATATAGTCGTCTCTTCTGAGCTTCCACATGGTTCTGGCCTTGCATTCTCAGCAGCTCTCCTTGCAGCGAGCTCTGACTGATCTATACATGAATGTCTAGGGTTTTCAAATCAACAAGATTATCCCAACAAAATACAAGCTTAATTGATATCAAAACGTGATCGTTCCGTGGAATCAATCATTTCAAAGTACATTCTTAATAAGATTGAGCCTGCTATCAAGAGGGTCTAGGCGAGCAGCATGCTGTGAAACTGGGAAAGACGTGGACTCAAGCTCAGCCCTTTCATGTGAGTAACCATCCCCGACCAAAAACGTGTTTTGTAGAACTAAATGAATGAGTAAAATTCTTGTTTTTTCAGACTTTTTATAAGAAAATATATATCTTGATTTAAACTTTTAAATTTATTATACAAATTATAAATTTTTTTTGTTATCACGTCATATCCGGGAACTCAAAACCTATTTATGTGGTGCTATGAGTGGAACTTTACAATAAGGGGAAGGGTACCATAAGCAAGGAAGAAATTAACGTTTAGTTGGTGATTTTGAGTTACTGGTAGTCGAAACTTATAGAAGGTTTGTTTTTGTGTTTTAAAAACATATGAAGTCCTGAAATATTAATAAAATGTTGTGATTCTCATTCAATTATTAGTTTGTAAAATAATATTTTATTTTAGTTATTTTAAATAAGTATAGCTTTCCGATCAAATTTAAAGCTTAAAGAAATATTAATGTTTATTTTTCAACATCAAGGCTTTGTATAATCAGGAAGAGTTGGTGATTTTTTAATCTTGATATCTTAAAATTTAAAAAAAAAATGATACCTTGAACTTTATTTAGGATTTGATACGGTAATTTGTTTTTATTTCCTTGAAACGGGAATCTTGCAATATCAAGATAAATTTATGGTGTTTGGTTTTACAAAATAAAATAAATTTCTGTTGATTTAGAATAATTAAGTGTTTAAGGGATCGAAATTGAAACTAAAACAAATATGAAAAGAAAGATAAATAATATAATTTGAAGTATAAACTTTATAGGTGTACTCATCTGACTAAAAGTTTTATATTTCCATGATCATAAATTTTAGATTTAATTAATTTTTATCTATTTTTTGAGTTATATTATGTCATTGATTTTTTAAAAAAAAATACCTCGTTCCAAACAAATTTAATTTTAAAAGTTGTAAGAAAAATAACTTTTAACATGAAAAAATAGCTTATAAAACCGGAGCTTTTACATTGCCACCAAAAACCAAGAGGAGGAAGGCAACAAAATTAAGAGCATTAAAATGTGCTGTCACAGGAAAAATTAAACATATGAACAGTTCGCTTGTCTTGATTAGCCGTCGGGTATCCGTGGACTTTCCTATATTCGATTTCTTACAGTGTTTCTTTGTCATGGGACAAACTCATGGACGGCACCCATAAGGCTGTTCGGCACATGGGAGACCCATAAAACTAATCACCTCTCAAACATCACCGGAGATTCAGGATCCTGAAACAGCTCCGGCTATAATCATGATTGGCATCTAATTTTGTCGTGTGAGGACACTGCAGTGGCATCATATTTGTTTGCTAACTAGTGGATCTTTGTTTTAATGTTTAAAATTTATATACCAGTAGTTCACATTTAAAAACCCTCTGATGTTTTGTTCAACACAGCAGTGACTGCAGACATTTGATCATCTCCACATTCCCATGTCGGCATGTCCACTTGGAAATGTATATATGCTGTTAGTTACCTCTAATTGGTATTAAGATATTAATTGATTTAGATTATGAAGATATTTGTTGGTATTTTATAACCTATTGTATTTGTATTTGTATTTGTTAGATAAACTTGTACTATGTTTAATTATAATCAGAGACGGTGTATAAAAAAATGATCATCCTTTCTGGTGGACCTAAACGATTGTTTTTTAGAGGGAAAATTTGCTCATATCACTCTATTATAAAAATAAATGTGCAAATGTAAATGCATGGAGAATTCTTACCTAGCCATGTCCTCTTTTCATCTTTAAGTCCACATTTCACCGCGAACTGTCTGCAGCTCCACTCGATATATACCTTCCATTTTGTCACCTCACAATTTTCTCGCATTCCCTTCTTCTCTCTTACTGCGATCTGCACTTGTTGAGAACGCGAGGATCTTGAGCAATCGTGGTTCTTGAAGCTCTATTTTAAGTGAAGAAGAAAACAATGGCGCTTCCTGCATCAAGTTCTGGAAATCTTATGCTCTCTCTCAAAGTGGTTTTGATATCAGCTGGGGTGCTATCTTTAGCGGTGATACTAAAGACTATCGGTTCTTCCAGTAGTAGCAGTTTTTGCAGTCTCTGAGCTACCTATCTTGTATTCCTCCGTCCTGTCTTGGCTTCAGCCACCTTATCTTTACTTGACCATCAACTGCATAATCATCTCTATTCTCGCCTCTTCCAAGCTCCAACTTCAAAAGCCAGGCCGAGAACAGCAAGTACCCTTGCCCATCACCGGCGGATATGATTGCCCCTCCGGTGCAGGTGGCGGATCAGGAGGAGAATGTTACTGTTCGTGTAAGGAGTGGTCATGATAATGATGCTTTCGTTGTTTCAAATGATCAATATGGTAGTGATTATCAGGATTTGGATGTGGAGGATTGCACGGTGGAGAGTAGTAAGGCAGCTCCGTCTATGGAGCTCTCGTTTGAGAAAGAGAAACCATCGGTTTTTGCAAGATTAGGTCGCAGGAAATCCTTGAAATCCACTCCTGAAGGTAAATTCTCTCTTTTTAGTTCTAACGCACAGAAATCAAAATTTCTGGCTACTAATTGCTTATAAATACTAAGAAGAGTTGCACCGGTAAGGATTACACTTTGTTTACTGGATGCCCGATATAAATTTTGTGATTCTCTGGCCAAGATATCTGTCTTGGGATTTTTATTCTTACAACGACAAAGCTGCTTTGAAGTAAGCACTTCTCTCATCAGCTCGTACTTACATTTGGATGTATGTATTCACACAAAACAAAAAAAAAAGAAATTATTTTTCCTCCTGATTAACTCCGTAATAATTCTTTTCATTATCTCTTAAATATTTCAGTTACGAGTAAAAAGGAGGGTTAAATCCATGTGATTATGTTACGCGATGATCCCTCTTGTAATCGAGAATGATTACTCAATAAATCCATACAAACCTAGTTAGTAGATCCTACAAGCTAACTTGGTGATTCGTCCTGTAATCTTGGAGAGACATTAATCAAAGTTGCAGATGATTAAGATAATCATAGCGAAACATTGTTTGGTAAATTTTTGTTTTAGGTAACGGGAAGGCAGCACCAGCACCAGCACCAGCAGCGTTGGGAGTGTCAAAACCAAAACGGGACGACACGCTGGAGAGCACGTGGAGGACGATAACGGATGGCCGTCCGATGCCAATAACCAGACACCTCAAAAAATCCGACACGTGGGACACACACGTGCGCCAGGACGACAACTGCCCACCAAAACTGACGAAGAAATCTGAGACTTTTAATGATAGGAGCAGCAGCAGGAGGCCACAGAAGCTTGCTCGGAGTCCGCAATGGTCAGTGAAACTCGGTAGAGAGCCTTCATTGAGTCAGGACGAGTTGAACAAGCGAGTTGATGCGTTTATAAAGAAGTTTAACGAGGAAATGAGGTTGCAAAGGCAGGAGTCTTTGAACCAGTATCAAGAGATGATTGGTCGTGGAGCATATTAGAATGTATTTATTTTAGACTTCTTGTATCAGACATTGTTTAGTAATAATAACAATAATAATAATAATAATTTTAATAAATAACAAAAGTAGTAACAATATTATTTGGGTGTATGTCACTGCATTTAAAAAAAAATAAAAAAAATAAATTTTTATTTTATTTTTTACTTTAAATTAAAAAAAATATGATATTTTTATATCATTTTCACGTATACTGATATCAAAAATAATTTTTGAAAAATAAAAAAAATATATTATTTTAATATAATTCTAAATAAAAAATACTTTTAAAAACAACCTCAACTACACTTATAAACAAAAAAACATATTTAAGTAACAAGAACTCGACCACCAAAATGAGCGAGCTCAATCCGACTGCATGCAAGTTTCCAAATGCAGACATGGCTTGAAAGAGAAAGTACTTTGAAGAGTAGTTGAGTTGATAATGTGCTTAAAAAAACAGACATTATTGTTATTTCATGATAACATTTTTCTGTATAGATTTCATTATAAAATAAAGATTACATGCCCATATCACTCTATTATCTAGCAAGGACCCGAAATGGATCGTCTGTCAACGAAAAGCTGTAAGACTACGTGCAGTTCCTCATTTGCATAATATTCATTGATCTTCTTCTGTACATTTTATAGTGAGTCTATACAGGGCCTGAGGATGGTAAATCTACATTGCCATCGTGGGTGGGAAGAGCCTATCCAAGAAAGTGTACACGCCACCTCCTAGCAAAAGTGCACCACTGCCAATCATTCAAAAAATGCATCAGAAACGAGACTCTAGGGAACCTAAGACCTGAAAATACAGCTTATGACAGGTATGCAATTCAATAAAATGGCCACAAGGTGGTGCGAGTTTCATATGACAGTAGACCAATCAACATGGCCATGTATACCATCGAAACGGTTAATGGATTGCGAAGTGGGTAGCAGTAGTTTGCCTGTCATCAAATTCAAAGCATTAGAGATTCTCTAATAGTACCTCATTGGATTGATCCATGCAGAGAACTTCCGGAATGACAACAAGCTCTGCAGATATGGTTAGAGGTTAGGTTTTCTAAAAATGAAAATGACAAATGAAAACATAAGACGACAAATGAACCCAACTCCAATAACCAAGTAATACCTGTGCTAGGTTATTACTATCACCACTAGTTACAGAAGTTACAATAATTATACATTTAGGCACAGGCAGTAAAGCAAGTACCTGCAATGCTCCAGCGAAAGAAGCTGCAAGAAGTAGAGGAGCAACATAGCCAGTTGTGTATGTTAATAGTAAGCTGCCTCCTACGACCGGGTCCTGTTATTGATAAATATGCAAAGCAAACAAAATGAATTTGGGATACAATGCACCAAGCATTACTCTGAATATGACTAATCCATTTCTCCACTGATGTTTTCCTTTCTTTTCATTTTCTTAACCTTTCCATGTAGCATTTTAGTGTGAACATCCACTCAGTCATCACTACAAATCCTTCAACTTTCCAAACCATCAAATAGAATTTGCACCGAGCATAGAGCTCTTTCTTTCCTCTAGGTGTGTTAGTGATTAAAATATTTCGGGAAAAAAAACAGCTCTCCCAATGTGACTAATCTTTTACGAGTTTCAGATAATGATGAAGTTTACATGAAACAAAATAACCTCAGTAAATAATCCAAAAAAGCATAAGATTAGTTCTTCCAACAAAAAGGAAAAAAAAAAAGTTATATTTTATGTCCGGCAAGTTCAAAGTAGTACATTTATGCATACATCTGATCTGCAATCTTAAAACAGAACTTAAGCTTGATAGGACTCAGAGAACTCGGTGGTTTTAGAATACCTTAGATGCAGCCACATATCCCAGTAAAGTGGCCAGCACAGGAGTACTGCAAGGTGAGGCTGCTAGTGCAAAAGTAAGCCCAGCTAAATATGCTTGCACACCTAGAATGTCATACTCCAATCTTATTCAAAACATTGAAGAACATGCAGAGAACACAGGTCACCTTGATAATGAATAGTTGACAAATTGCTTAGAGTTGAGAAGGCCAATTACTTGATGGAAAATTAGCAGCAGCAGCACGGGGATCAAAGTTGTTGAAAAAGGAAGGTAGCTGTAATTCAATAATCTGCACAATGACCCACAAAATGAGCCATAAACAGGAGGGATATTTAGATTATAGACATTCAAATAAAAGAAAGTCTATCTCCATCTGAACCATTCAAAAGCCATCTCTGAAACACTGAAAAATCCATCATCAAGTAAGAACCCTAAAACTTGTGATGCACATAAATCAAACATCAATAAAAATATATCATCACCTCAAGAAGATTTAGACCCATAATAACAGCCAGACCAGAAGCAGCCAAAGGCAATCCTTGTCCTATCTGCCCATATGTCTTTCCAGCAAACGAGGCTGCTATGCCTAGAAGAGCTAGTGTAGTTGCCAATCCCAAAGCAAATGCAATAGAATCCCCGACAATCTAGCCAAAAACACAATCAAACATGTTTGAGGCTTTGCGCATGAAATATGTGAGAGTGCATATTTGACCATCTGTGTGTGTCTGGTGTGTGCAAGAAAGTGAGACAGAGCAAGGGATGTTAGCATTGCAAATTTTCAGTGCTCTGAGAGAAGGACCATATCCTGCCACAACACGATTTGTGTAGTCTTGGTGGTAAAATATGCCACAACATGTTTGATTCCCTTTTCTACACCAAATAATTTTATACCTTTCCATTCCATTCTTTAATTCTGAACTAATTTCAAGATTTATAATTTGAGCTCAATGCGTGAAATAAGAAAGTAAGGGAAACATAAAATGCTGACAAGCCGTTTAACAGGTCATAACCTCTGCCCTGCTCTTTCCAGAGCCAAATGCTCCTGCATGATCCAAACAAGGCCGAAATCAAGTATCAGAGCTCATAAGAGATGCCAAAGAGTGAAGGAATATTACAAAATAGTAGTATAAATCCATTCTCTGCCAAATTTACATCCAACAAATACTTACCGATGTAGCCAAGGGTCAGCGGTAAAACACTTAATGTACAAGGAGAAAGGCTGGTCACAAGCCCTGCTCCAAAAATCACTGCCAAACTGTAAAGCAGAATAAGCAGTGAACCACAGTGTAAAAGAAAAATGCAATAACAAATTTTCAGAAAGATGATAGCAAATTGAAGGTAAAAATGTATAGACAGACCTAGTAAAACTGAGTGCTGATAACTGGTCTTGAACGGCTTCATTAGCCTGTTGCCCAGATGAATATAAGAAACCTCCAAACCAGTCCCCAATGCTTCCATCAGCCAAAGTATAAACAGAAGCAGCCTCCTCCTAACTCAAAAGGAAAAACAAATTGGACCCCTTAGCTTACACAAACGATATAGTCGGTAAAATAAATCCAATAATTACACAACCGATTGCAATACAAGGACACCAAATATGAAAACTTCAAGATAGAAATAGGTAAAAAAATGAAAACAATATATATGAATGCTTATTGCGAGCAGTGAGGAATTAAAAAGGGTTCACAACAGGAGCAAGGAAATAATGGTTTGAACAAAATATGAATTAAGAGCTTCTCTTTGGCTCCTTCTCAAGTGGCCAGTTCAAGCATACAGACAGTATGGATTCTTACCAGTACTTTATCCAGAGTTACAGCCTTCGCCACATCTATTGCAACCAAATTTGAGACTGAGAAAGCACAAATAAATAAATAAAATTATCATCAAGACTACAATCATACAAACAATTATGGACCTCAAGATATATATAAAACTAAATTCCTCAAAAGTCTCAATATTAAGATATTCCATGAAATCCGCATGCTCTACAAACAGAACTAAGATATTGTAAGTGAAAGAAAGAAAGAAAAACTCTTTATTCAGTAATTAAATCAGGTTGCCGATTTATAAAAAAGAAAAAATATATATATAGTTAATTACCTGCAATGGAACTGATAATAGTGTTAATTCCAAGGCTGCAATCCCTATCCTTCTTCGATAAAGAAACAAAATCTTCTTCAGTTTTGGAGGATTTACTACTCAATCTGATTGGCGCCGTATGTTTCTTTGCTAATTACACAAATAAATTAATTATTTTGTAAAGCCAGCAGATAATAAAATGACCTAAATTGAACTCACCATTATTGCGTCCCCAGATTGACACAACAGTAAGTAGCACAGTGGTTTAAAAGCAAGCTCATTACTGTGAAGGTGAGGGGAGTATTGAAGCTCTTCAAAGATGTTTGGTTGCCGAGAAAGCGAGAGAAAATGAAGGAAAATCTTGGGGCAGCGGGAGATATTTTTGGTCTATTAGATGAATTTGTGGCGTTTTAGTGATTGTTGATGGCGTTTTAGTTTAACGGTAATTTGGATTACCGCGTTTCCTTTTACGGCTGCGTTTTGATGAAAATTATTAAACCAACAAAATACCTTGATTATTGATTAAGCATTTTTTTTTAAAAAGGAAAATTACTACAACCCTCTTGTCTTTCAAACATGAAAAATTTCTGTAAGCATGTAATTTTCTAAGACAGTAATTTAGTGTCCATTAATATAAGATTTTGTTTTATTTTCCTTGTTCAAGCAAAAATGTCAAGCCATTCTTAAAGTAAATGCTTCTTCTTCTAATTTATTTTTTTCTTTTCATGAATCAACAGGACATTCATTTAAGATTGTTCTGTCTTTACTCTCCCTTCTTATGCCTCATTGACTTACTTTTATTTATTTTAGTAAAATCAATATATTTTTGTTCTCTATTGATGAATTTTTCTATGAGATTTTAAACCTGTTTTCCATTGTGATTTAACCATGTTTTTTTTAAATAGTTTTAAAGTTAATTTATTTTATGATTTAATTTTAAATTGTTTTGATGTACTAATGCTAAAAATTATTTAAATAATAATAATAATTTAATATATTTTCAAAATTAGAGCTCAGAATTATCCCACTGAGACACTGTGCACTCTGTATTCTCCTCTCTTTTCAACTTATCCTTCAAAAACTAGTCGCATAGTCTACTACCATTCAGCTCCTTAATTGTACTACACTCTATAGCTTAAACCATTGAGAAAATTGGGCTTTAACTTTTAGTTGAGGTTTATTAATTTGATTTTATTTGTTGGGTTTGATTTAATTATTGTTGGGCATTTTATTTTGTGGGCCAGAAGTCTAATCTCTTATTCTCGTTAGAGTTTTAATATTTATATCCACTTTTCAAAATATTAAAATGAAAATATTACTCAATCCTCTTTTTTCTACTCTTTGGCTTCATTATTTCTTTTAAAAAAAAAAAATTAGTTTTTATTATTTATTGTCCTGCATCACCCTTCTTGCTCTGACACAACTCTTAAAAATATTCATAAATATTTCAATACATGCATGGTGGTGTGTATTGAACGAAGTATAGAGAGAAGGAAATACCGTTAAACGGCATGGGAACCTTTCATTTCCATTACTGTGACTGATTAACAAATCTCACAGATCCAGCTTTCATCTAAAAGTCAGAGAATATATTCTGAGATGTTTTCTTGCTTTGATCTGTTATTTTATGGGCTATCCCCACTTTTCTTAATCAAAATTGAAAATCAAACTTTCTAGAATCCAGTCATTTCAAAGTTCTTATAGGAAAAAAGATACCCTTCAGCCATGGAAGGATACCTGTAACAGATTTGTGAAGCGAAGAGCTTCTAGTTAGGAACGAAGAGCTTATGGTTATGAGCTTCTGGTTCCATAATATTTTCTGCACTTTCATTCTCTTGCTTTTTTTCCGTGAGTGGAAGGTGGAGGCTGAAGCAACAACATGATGAAGCGCATTGGTGCCAAAGGGATTAAGCTGCATAGATGTTGTAATCTTGCTTTTTATAGGTGTCTTTTTCTTTGCATCATCAAACCACCACCTGAGAGATTTGCTCTTATATATATTGTCTATAGGTTTAATCAATTGATCCAGTAGAGCATTCTGGTTCTATGGTGTAGTGGTTAGCACTCTGGACTTTGAATCCAGCGACCTGGGTTCGACTCCCGGTAGGACCTTTTTATCAGATTCTTTTTATAAAATAAACATTTTAAAGGCATGTTTGGGAAAGCAATTGCGGTAGCTTTTTAAAGTGTTTTTCGTGCTGAAATACATCAAAATAATATTTTTTTTATTTTTTAAAAATTATTTTTGACATCAGCACATCAAAATGATCTAAAAACACCAAAACATATTCATTTAAAATGAAATTTTTTTTTACCAAAAGTCACGGCACAGCGGGTGAAATGTCGTGCCAAACAGCTTCTAAATTAGTGGGTTCTGGAAGAAAGAAGGCTGATGCTTAAGGGCCTGTTTGAGAAAGCGGTTGCGGTAGCTTTTTAAAATGTTTTTCATGCCGAAATACATCAAAGTGATATTTTTTTATTTAAAAAAAAAATATTTTTGACATCAGCCCATCAAAATAATCTAAAAACATTTAAATATATTCATTTAAAATAAAAATAAATAAATAAATTTCAGCAAAACAACAATTTGATCACAGTGCCAAACAGGCTCTAAAACAAAATCGAAGTCAATGTCTCAGGATCTCCAGCTGATTCACTATATCATCAGAGCTCTATTAGCCCTAAATTTGTTTTTCCGAGTTTGGAGGCAAGGTTTCTTCATTACATCTCAGTTGGTAATTCTTTACAAAATGATGAGTAATCGATTTGGATAGAAGGGACACAGATTGTTTAAGATTTCACTCCAAGCCGGCCAAAGATTGTTTAAGGTTTCTTCATTTTTCCCTCACACTCTCCTTCGCTCTCTTGAATGAGCTTAAGAATCGTATTGGATTTCGAATTGGAGGTCTAAATCCTCTTTAAATATTAAGCTAATCAGTCATCGACCATTCGGGTTTGTATAAATTTAACTAATTCAACAAAATCGTAGAGGGGAAAAATAATTGAATCACCAAACAACACAGCGAAGGAAAATAATAATACTAAGATTAACATGGAAATGGGAAAGACATCTAAGGTGATAGAAATTGTCTTTCTTAATTATTCACTCGTACAACTTTTTTGCTGATTGAGTTCTTGTTGTTTTATCACCTTTCTTCAAACCTTTCTCAGCAGTAATCTCAGTTTTAGATATAGCTTTAGCTATTGCTTTCATCTTACGAACATTCTTCGATCTCTTCATTAGTCTTCCCTTTGTCTTTCTGTTTCAAAAGAAGTTCATGATCAAGACAATGGGAGAATTAAAAAAAAAAAAGGGAAATTGAGCAAGATGCAAAAGGCTGAAAACAAAAGCCGAATGATCAAAATCAGCAGAGATTTCCTTCTCCTGGAGGTGAAACTTAAGTTTGGCAGCATAAGACAACAAAAAACTAAAGTGCTAGAGCCCTTCAATGTAGAGTTAGAGAGCTCCCATTTGACATATCTAACAGATGCCAATTCCCATGATAATAAACAAAAGCAACTTATATACAAACCATAAGAGCAACCTCTAAACTGCATTGTCTACTTTGTACACGATTGTGAGAGTAGTCGAGGTTGCTTTAGAAATCATCAGCACATGAAAATATTCTAAAAATACCAACAAAAGTTAATTTAAAGTAAAAAATTAAAAAAAAAATCAATTTTTTTTCAAAAACATTTTTGAAATGCAGTGTCGAACACCTTAAAAACAACACATCTTTTGTTCCTACATTGCCAATGCCAACCTCTACATCTATACGTGCATGAATATTTTAAGAACTCAAAGCTAAGCTACCTATCCTGCTGTCAGAAAAATTCCACCAAATACGGGCAGCAATATTATGATGAACTTGAAAAGGCTAAGCTAACTATCCTGCTAACACAAAAAAAAACACTAAACTTGTGCTCTCACAAACAAACCTCTAAACCATATGTTTAACCCGAAAACAAGCTGTAAAGCATATCCTCAGATTGGGAAAAGCTCTGAAACATATGTTTAATCCTAAAACAAACTGTAAAGGCACATCTCCACAATGCGAAAAAGTTAGGAAATTTCATTACAAAAATTGCCCAAATCCTCTTTCTCTTTTATAGTTAATTGCAGAATTATAACAGCAAAAGCAGTTTCTACGAAACAAGCATTACAATTTGGTATATGCTATGTAGACTATAAACTACTAGCTAGCTAAGTTCAAGTCATGATTACTTATTATAGGCAATGAAGTGAAACCACAAGCTCATTAGCACTGACCTAACAGAAGTAACAGGAGCTGGTTTTTGAGCTCCAGACTCTGACGTGTCCATCGCTGCACAATTTTTCAAGATTCATTTTCTTGGCTTATTATTATTTAACAAAACAGGAGCTATAACAATAAAAAAAAATGGTTACCTTGAGGAAGATCTGAAACAGTGGCCTCCGTAACGTCCATTGAAACGGCACCTTTCTTCTCCTTCTTCTTGTTTCTGTTTTTCGCCATGCCTGAAGAAGGGCTGTTGAGAGAGTCGAGAGATGTAGAGACACTGCTGGGGTCGCAACAAACAAAACCCTAGTTTTTATAACTAGCTGACCAATGGGCTTTTAGAGTGAAAGTGGCCCGACTCAATAACAAAAACCCATTGGGCCAGCTATTCCCTGTTTCTTATGGATACCATTCCCTCGTCCTCCCGCGTAATTTTTAGTATCAGCGATTTAAAAATACAAAAAATATAAAAACAAAATTAACAAAATGTCAAATAGACACTTAATCTAGAATGCAAGTATAATCCAAGATTAAATCAAAATATATATATTTTTAACAGAAATTAATTCAAATCAACAAAATTACATGTTAATCTAAGTTTTTGACCGAGTTAGAATCCATCTTTTAACTCGGCCTGAGTGGCTCGTGTCCTGGAAATTTGAGAGAGAAAACCCCAAGGGAATCAGGGGTAGAACAGAAGATCCATTAAATAACCGTTACAGCTTTTCAAAAAAAAAAAATATTTTGATATATTAATATAAAAAATAGAATTTAAAAAATATAATATTAAAACTCGGTAGCTAACCAGGTCCATCAAAGGACGGGGATCTTGGGGGAGCCAATAAGCTGCTTATCTGGTAAACTTTGGCAACAACTTTTGGACTCATTCTGCCTCTTTTAAGACACCTTCTGCACAACTTGTCAGTAACATTTCATGTCCATCGTAGCCATGATGCTCAATCATTAAAAAAGGTGTCTGAGCACATGCCACAGAGAAGCAGAGGCCCAGTGGCATTGACACATGCGATTGCCCGACTGCTTCTCTCATCCAGGGCCCTCGTGTCTAGTCTAACCCATTACACTCCCTCCCATGCCAGCCTAATAAACAAGATTGATAAGGCGATAAAGCTCAACTCGGTCGCTTTACATGCAATCCTACCAAGAAGTTGGTGGGATTGTATAGAGTCGCCCTAAGGAATCTTGTGCTGCTGTTAATGGTTTCCTAAGAATAAGTAGCAGTGCAGGATTGAACTCTAAACCCATGATTGAAGGTAGCTTATTGGTTGACAAAATGGGATATAAACTTATGAAACTTTATTCCAAGCCCCATCTCTCACAAATTGATTTTATGATAGCCTCATTTCTTTTTTTTATAATCAGGGTATCCGTGCTAGCTTGCATATATTACAATTAATCTCCGGATCCCACTAAATATCCCCTGCAGACTTAGTGGATAGATAAAACACCACAAAAAGTAATAAATATGCATAGAGAGACTCGAACCCGAGCACAAAAAAAAAAAAAAAAAAAAATCTCTTTCCCTACTAAACCAAGACTTCAAAAAATATATGATGGCTCCATTTCAATCGATAGTCACGTTGGATCTACTAAAAACATAAAATATGTGAGTGGGCTCAAGCTCCTAATGATATATGTATAATATATGTAAGAATGGATTGTTAAAAGTAACTTGATGTTTTTGGCTTTATTTCATTCATCAGCCTTGGGGTTGGACGAATATAAAAGAAAATATATTGCTATTCCAATGTGAACCAAGCAATAATACAAGTAACTGGCTATCTTTAACCCCAAGCAACAATCATGAAAGAATGTGAGTCGAATTACTTTTTTAATCAATTAGGTATTAAATGTTTATCATCAATGTTTAAGATGCTTAATCTAAACCTACTCCTAAATGAAATACACAACTCTAATTAGAATAGACTCATGATAAAGATATTCCCTACAAGAATTAATTGTTTGTATATCACATTATCATACTCTATATATTTCTTAATTTACTATAATTTTTTCGGTGTTTACCATGAATATTTATTAACAGAATTATTTCATCAATAATGATTTCTGTAAAATACCAATTGAAATACTTACCAAAAAATACAAATAATTAATTTTTCATCATAATATTATTAGTTAAAAAAAATAAAAGAATTCTATTAATATTTTCATATAAATTAGTCAAAATTTCTAGCAGCGATTATACATCCATAAAGGACACGAATGATGGGCCTTCAAATCTAATACATAAAACAAGAGACTCTATTTTTTTGGTAATGATAAAACAAGAGACTTGATGATGGTGAACATGCAGTAATTATTGGATTGATGATAAAGGACAAATAATAATATTTGATTTGCTGTTTTAGGTGATCTGTTTTTATTTTCTATTAAATTCCAGACAGACTTTGTAGGTGACTTGCATGCCACGGGAAACTAACGGGGAACATTTTTATGAAACATATCACTTTCTCTTTTGGAACTTAGAAATTGCTAATCCAGAGGTTAAATGTAGCATCGTCACGTACACAAACTATCATGAATCACTATCCGGGTTCACCTAAAATAATTTTGCTGAAATCTCAAGAATAATTTTTTTTTAAGGCGGTGTACAGATTTCATTTCAAGATGTTTTTGTTTTTAAAAAAATCATTAAAATAATATTTTTATTTTATTTTTTAAATTTTATTTTCGATATCCAAAAATACTAAAAACAAATTGAACAAAAAGGGAGGTTCAATCTCAATTCCAAATGGGCGCTAAAGGAGTGTTTAGAAATATGATAGTAGTTTTATTTTATTTTTTTGTATTTTTTGCTTAAAAATATTTTAAAATAATATATTTTTTTATTTTATAAAAATTACTTTTTGATATTTACATGTTAAAACAATTGAAAACATAAAAAAAATAATCAAAATTTAGAGAAATATTTTATGAAATCAGCTCCAAATAACACAGTCGATGTGCATCAATTAAAAGCAAGAAAGAAATTTCTATTTTTTTCAAAAATATTTTTAAAATGCAGTATCAAACACCATATAAATATCACAACAGCTTCCAAACATTAAATATTAATGAATATATATACACACACAATGAAAGCATATTTAAGTGGTAATCTCGAATGCCCATGATTTGAACACCTTAAAATTAATGTTGATTGGCCTATAGGCTGGCACTATAAAACAACCTTATTTTCGAATCTTCCAAATCGATCATGCTGTAAGCTGAGTAGAATCTAGCTACTCATACATTCACGATAAAAGTTCCACACAATGCAAAGAAATTGAATTGTCTTAGAGAAAATTCGAAGTTCTTCTCCGAGGATTCCAACAAAGTGGGAAGTCATGAATCACCTTTGAAATGAAGACATCATGGGACTTGTGAAGGAAAAGGTAGAACTGCTGACGTGATAGTCAAATTTGCCTCGGCCTAACTTAGTTGCCCTTGCATGCCATGTAAAACTGATGACATAATAACCAATGATGTTGATAATTACAGTAACAAGTTTAATTGATCCGATGACTTGTAATTTTTTCTGAATTTTGTTCTTTCTGTTTCTTCTTTTTAAATACTATTTCTCTTGGTCATACGGTTTTTTAGTACTTAAATTTGTATGGATTTTCATAATTAAGTGTTGATTTTTTAATTTTATTTAAATGTCTTATATTAAATCAAGTATCTTAATCGATGTATATTAGTTAAATACTAATATATTCATTAAGTGAAGATATTAAACCTAGAATTTAAAATAACATTTAGGATTAATGTTAATATGGTTATTATAATATTAGGTATTTTTAGATATAGTTATATACACATTATGTATATTGTCACATATATTGCACTCTTACTTGTACATGGTTATTTATAGCATCTTTATGTGGGTAAGGAGGTGAGAAAACTTTCTTGGGGAACCCTTTTTCCTTCCAATGTTAGAGATACCTAGGAGAGAGAGTTTTCCATCGACTTTCAAAAACTACATTTCGTGTGATTATATATGTTAATAAAACGTCTCTTGAAAAAAAAACAATGTCTTTTTTATTAGTTTCTAACAGATAGTATGACTAATGAAGTTCGAATTTACTCAAAAAACTTAAAGACCAAGCTGATATCTTGGATAATGGGTTAATCTACAAGTTCTAATGATCCAAATCACTCTCTCTCATCAAGATAATTGACGGATAATACATATAAAAGGTTTTTTTTCATGTTCATTTGAGGACTCTTTTATGCTTAAAATGAGTATTGCTTAAAAGAAAATGCAATCATCTTTTTATAAAATAATTCTAAATGAATAGATATACATACATGTTTAGATTTAACGATTGACTAAATGATAACAATCATCACATCACAAGAGCAACAAGATATGACATGTCGGTCGAAATGTGCAATGATACGTGGGAAAACCAAGTGGGATCACAAAGTAATATTGCTTTGAAAAAAGGAAGGAAAAGTTGAGGATTATGGGGATTAACTGGAAAAGAAACAAGTAATACATTCCAACATTGCCGAGGATTAGGTGGGCTTTGCCTGTTCAAGATTGTTGCTAGCTTTTGTTGTTGACTTCTCCATCACATTGTCTACTATGCCCCTTGCTTTTTGCCCTTAATTTGCGGGGGCCACGCTACCGTTATCATTGATCTCCCTCCACTTTCGAACAAATTATAAAAATCCACGATCCAATTTATATGTATAAAAAAAGAAATTAATTAAATTGTATAATTTTGTATAGTATAAGATTAGAGAACATGGTATTTAAACTTAATTTTTATTTCTAAGTGTTATATTTTAAATAAATTATGAAATCAGCTGCTCAAATTGCCATAAAAAGAGAATAAAGAGATAAATAAATAAAAATACCTTAGATGTAGTGGTTTAACTAGCTTTTTAAATTATTTTTTGCTTGAAAAAAATACTAAATTAATGTTTTTTTTTATATTTTATAATAAATTCAATGTGTTGATATAAAAATTATAAATATATATAAAAAACATCATTTTGAGTGTTTTCAATTGAAAAAATACCTTGCACTATGTTACCAAATACATACTTTAATTGTTAATCTTGCTGCCTAAATCAAATCTAGTAATTTTATTGAAATAATATTATTTTAATAAAAACAACTAATTCAGTGGCTCTAAATTGACTATGACTTTAACATATATAATTGTTTTTTTTTTATTTTAATTTTTTGTGCCATTTTAGTTCGTTGATGTCATCAATATGAATGATGTAGAGTGCCATCTGTCTTCGTTAGAGTAAAGGAAAACAATTCACCACCATCCCGAAATTAGAATTTTCCTTTCGTTTCTGTTTGGTGACGGGAAATCCTGAATTAAAAAGAAATATAAAAAAATATTTACAAACGAATCAAGTCCACAAATCCTTGAAATGACAAATAGTCAACATAATCCTTAAAATATCAATAAATAAATAATAAAGAAACTCGAGCTAAGACAATGATTTACAGACTAACCAATACTAATGATTGTGGTCTTTGGATGGTTGAGGAGGTTGGTGAGATTGTTTTTTTAATTTTTTTTAGAAATATATTAAAATAATATTTTTTTATTATTAAAATTATTTTTAACATAAACATGATTTAAATATATTAAAATATTTTAATTTAAAATATAAAATAAAAAATAAAAAAATTATCTTAAAAACGCTTTTCAAAATGTAATGATAAGCAGTATTGAAAGAGCACCGATCTTGCTTTTGATTTTCCATTCAACATATAAAGAACCTTTTTATATTATTGAATCGAAAGTTCACTTTTAAGTTAATCAATGGTTTATTTTTAGTGAAGTGGTATTAATTTAATTATAATTATAGCCAAACAAAACCTTATTAAAGAAATCTATTGCCTGCTGTGTCTCTCATGAAATACGAATCATCCAAAGCTACAAGCAATTGCACTCTTTATTGGCTCTACTGTGATGTCCCTTTATTTTATTTTATTTTATTTTAACAAAAGAGGATATCTCAAGAGAGGATATGATTTGCACAATAGATCTTGAATTTATATCAAGGTGTGTATTTCTTTTTTTTGGTGAACGGGATGTTCGGGCCAACTTATACGCACTTCGACTATTCCCAGGCCCACTGAGCGTGTAAGGCACCTCGAGGATAACAGACAAATCACGCAGGGATGGACCCAGGAGAGACAAGAAAGGAGAAACTCTCCAGCTCTACTCCCATTGGGACTCAAACCATGTTCGAATGAAAAGAGGATGCTCCCTAACAACCACTGAGCCACAACCCTTGATGGTTAAGGTGTGTATTTTTTGTAAAAAATATGAGATAATCGAGATTTTACTTACTCATTTGAACCCACAAAATATTTTTTTAAAAAAATAAATTTCCTCACATAAAAAAATGTCATTTTAGTTTTTTTTAAATAAATAAATAAAATAAATAGTCGAGGGGTCTAAGCAAATCTTGACCTCTACACCGGGTTCTTGAGGCTGTAACTATCTCATCCAACACCTTCTCCCAATTTCTCTTTGTTTTTTTGTTGTCACAGACCGAGAACTTAAATTGGCCTGTAGAAACATTTTAGTAGCCACTAAATTATTATTATTTTTCTTGGACAGGAGCTAGCCACTAATACCAAAGCAAGTGGCATAATTGAGAGGCACCCATTGAGAGAAATCAAATAAAAGAGGTGTCTTTTAGTACTCCACAATCCACATACTTGGTTCTAAACTTATTTGCATTATAGACTGAAAACACTAAAATAACAATTTTGACTTTCTCACCAAAAACATTTGGCTTGACTATAAAGAGTAATAGGGTTTTTTTTTCTTCATATTTTTACATGATAAAATTATTAATTTATCTTTGAAAACAAAGATATTGAAATGACGTCTGAGGAATTGTTTACTCTTTTATTTATTTTTTAAATATAGTAAAATAATAAAATTGCCCTTAAAATGAAAAAAATATAATAATAGTAATAAACTAGCATTTATGATTTCTTTGTCTTTTATTCATCTTTTTTTTTGTTATTGTCAACTTGAGTGATGACACATCTTTAATTGAATAAATATAAATATTATTTAAAAATATTGTCGTCAAAACATGGGTTGAAGCGGTGTCATTAGGATTGCACTTGTCAAGACGATCTAATGACCAAAATGTATTTTTTAGAGTTGTGTTTGAATCATCTCAATAACCCTTTTATTTTTTGACGGTGTTGCCTACAAACCTCCTATTTGGATCAATAGCCTTTCTTTTTTTCTTTATTTTCTATCTCCTCAATTTTTAAACACTATCACTAATTTTTCAAAGCAACCCTTTAATTTATTTTTCCTTTTAGATTTAGTTCTTTGTTCTTTTGATTACAATTTATTTTATTTGAAATGATTTATAAAATTGATCTTTTTAATAATTTCATCATGGCTCAATTATATGTCATTTTTTATCCTCATTCTTTTTATTCTTTTTTTATTAAATTTATTTTTAATTTTTCCCCTCAACGTAAAATTTTATTTTATTTTTATGTTAAATTTGATTGTTATTCTTTTTATTCCTATTTGTTTTACTATGAAAGAAAATATTAGATTTAAATATTTTTTTTTCTGATTTCATCCTTCAACAATAAAAGTTGGTTGGGAATTGAGTTTTTTTGTTGAACCCAAGTGGAGAATTTCACGATTTGCATGTTTGAAAAATTAACCCAAATTTAAAAGATTTAACTAAGTTTTCTTGATTATTTTCCTTTCTTCATGCTTATATTTTTCTTAGTTTCATTCTTCAACGTTTATTTATTTCATAAATTTCATCTCTAATTCTTCGGGATATAATCCATCCCAAGATCAATTAATACCAAATCAAGGCTCAATAAGGAAAAGAATAAAAAAAAGAAAAACAAGATAAGAATTGTCCAGCAGATTTAACTCATTGTGGTTGTATCCACTATACAAGTGTTAGATTTCACATGATAAATGTGTCACCGTTTTTTGTTTCACTCTCAAATTATTATTATTTTATGACATGTTATTGTATGTTTAAATTGTGACTAGATTGAGGTTAAAATAAAAGCACTCATACATACATACATACACACATACACAAATACAGACATACATACATCCATACATTATAAGATAATTGGCCCTTTCATACTGCCACACGTGTCAACTATTTGCCAAATTATTCAAACTTCCCTCCTCAACGAAGAAGGTCACAATCCCAACAAACATTGACTTACTACCTTATCTTAACGCGACCCAAATTCATGCACATAATTTTAATTTTCAAAAGATTATTTTAGCTTTTAATAAAAAATGATCCAAGGACAAAAAGACATCCCCTATCCTTTTGGGCACGTTGCAAGGCATACAGCCATTAAATCTAATGAATTATTCTAATTATTTTATAAGCCGGAAAGAATGAAAGTGCCCTCTTTTCAAAAGCTTATCCACTACCATTGCATTTCCGGTAGTGGTTCATGGGGTGCGGAAAGTTTATTATTAAACCCGGTTACAGGGTGAATTTTAAAACCTTGCGACTTAGTTTTTTTTTAGTTTTTAATTAGACTGTGGAAAGGTTAGCCCGAATTAAATGATGAGTCAAGTGCATTTTTAATAACTGATAGAAATATAATTTATTTATTTTTTAAAAAGAAACTTTTTGAAAAACAATAAAAAGATAATCATTGATTAGTTCGATCTTAGTCTTCTAATGACCTGTATCATGAAATCCATTGAGTTTAATAAAAAAAAATATTATACACTATCTTTTAACTATATAATAAAATTAAATGGTCACAAAATTGAGAATTCACCTAAAACTGTCTTATTTGAGATGATAATAACCTTGTGTAAAACAAACAAAAAATAGTTTATTTCACAATCAATTTAATATTAAAGGATATCATCGAGAAGAAAAAAAAATACATATCTGATTAGTGGATAAGCTTGTCAAACTAATCTATGAATTGGGTAACCTAGACTAGCACATCAAACCTATAAACTGGATTATGAATTTTAGCTAGATTATAATATATTTATTTTTCTAAAATTATTTTTATATAACTATATGATAACAAAAATAAATGATCACAAAATTTAACATCAATCCAATATTGTGATTTTTACAAAAATAATTAAAAAAAGTTGAACTTTTGGATATTTTATTTTATTTTCCTATTCATTTAAGGAACGTTATTAAAACTCTTTCATTATATTCATTTAATTATTCTAAGCCTCTCGCTTCCACAACATGCAATGAATTCCTTTTAAAATATGATTGGATATAAAAAGTTATGGTCAATCTATATCCACTTCCATTTTATGAAAAGGAGAAAAAAAGAATACCCTTCAACTACAATTAATCGATGGTGGTTGGGACTCAAGTTTCTCTTACAAAATACTTCACCAAATTCTCAAAGTAGTTTTCTTAACTTCTGTTATTCTTATGTTTATTTTCCTCTAATGTAACATATGATTATAACCAGCCTGTGCCATGGTCCATGGTTTTAGCTATGATAAAAAAAATATTATTTAATTAAAAAGTATTTTTAAAGGTAATAATTATTTATAATATATGATTCTTGTAAATTTTTATTTTTGTAATTTTTTTAGTTAAAAGATGAAAAATTATTTAAATAAATTTGAAAAAAATGCCAAAAGAAACTTTACTTGCTTTTTGTTTACAAGATTAAACATATTGGATCGAAGTTCAAACACTGTCTATGATTCCATTCAAGGTGAAATTTTGGAGGTATTTGACACTATGTTTTAAAAAGTATTTTTGAAAAAAAATTAAAAAAATATTATTTTTATATTTTATTTTAAATTAATTTTTTTTGGTATTTTTAGATTATTGTTTCATGTGCTGATGTCAAAAATAATTTTTTAAAAATAAAAAAAAATATCATTTTGATGTATTTCTGAATGAAAATCAATTTTAAAAATAATTTCAACCATACTCTCAAACAGATACTTGAAGGAGTTAAAATGGTTTTAAGGTCTTGACTCGGGCACCAAACTATTTTTTTTATATATTATTATGTTGAATTTGAACTTGAAAGAAATTTGTAAAATAAACCCCATGAATGCATTGATTTGGCTAATTCAATTTGGAAGGAACTTAGTCTTGATTTTCCAAAATTAATCTCATAATACTTTGAATGTTAAACAAGGAACATGACGATTGAAGAACTAGTCATCGAGTGATCATCAATTACCCATGTGTTAGCTGTGAAAATTATACATTTATTTTAAATAAAAAATTCTTTTGACCCTAACCTACTTTTCTAGACATGATGAAGGTTCAAAAATACTTGGGTAAAACTTGTACACATCAAAATTGATAATTTATATCATTAGAATGTGGTTAATCCCATAACATTCTCTTTTCTTCACTATTTTTGGATGATTTTCTCTCTTTTTGCTCAAACTAAGAGACCGAGATGTCATCAAAATTAAAATTAAAAAAAAAGGAACTATAGTGCAAAAAATGAAAAATAAGTGGATTAATAAAAAATATTAGTGAATATGACATTGGCCATGTGGTTTCCTTTTATTTTACACTTTGATCCACTTTTGTTGAATGTTTTCTTTCTTTAATAAATTTTATCAAATTGGTTATTAATTTTAACATAGAAAGCTATAGTTGAAAAAAGAAACTTGAGGATGAAATTGAGAAAATCATTGTGAATTATTATGTTGTGATTTATCTAGCTATTTTGGTATATTTTATCACCTGTTACTAAGTGAAAGCTATTTAAAGCTTCTTCTTTCTAACATAAAAAAGTAAACAAATCTACCAATCATGATTTCAATCATAGATTCATCCCGGTATGTGTCTAATATTGTGGCTCATTATTGTTTTACTTGAAAATATATTAAAATATTTTTTAGATTATTTTTTATGTAAGCCCTTAAAATAATAATAATAATACTAAAAATATATTAATTTGATATTTTTTAATTAATTATTTAATTTTGTTAGAGTTTTCACTATTTGTTTCTAGATTTTTTAAACGTTGGCAAATTTTAATTAATTACTACTCTTATTAATTTCAAAGAGCTGTCTTCATGGCTATTTTTTTTATTTCTTCAACTTTTTGAATTTATTTTTTTTCATAATATTTTTCAAAAATTATTGAATTTATCTGAATGCATGATTTTTTCACAGGTAGTGCATATTTAGAGTGTTTAACACTGCGTTTCAAAAATATTTTTGAAAAAAAAGAAAATTTTTATTTTTATTTTAAATTAATTTTTTTAGTGTTTTTAGATTATTTTCATGTGTTTGATGTCAAAATTAATTTTTAAAAATTAAAAAAAATATCATTTTAATGCATTTCTGAATAAAAATACTTTAAAAAACATATTAAACCGCATTTTCAAATCATCACTTAATATCATTTGATTCACGTATAAATACATTTATCATAGTTGCAATTTTGTATTCAATAAAATAAAGGAGCAGAACTATTAAATTTATAACAAAAGCTTATTTAGTAGTATAGCTGAGGTTATTTCTAAAAATATTTTTTATTTTGAAATTATTGTGATATCAATATACGAAAATAATCTAAAAAAAATAATTAATTTAAAATAAAAAATAAAAAAATAAAATAAAAAATCATTTTTTTTTCAAAAACAAAGAAGATAAGGCCATGGGTAAATGATTCAAAATCAAAATTTTAACTCAGAATTATTTTAACCGCGATTCATGATTGATTGATAGATTTTTTTTTTTTTTTTTGTGTCGTGGATAACAACATTCCATATAATTCCATTTCTAGTGCAATAAACAGAGTCCCACGTAAGCAGTAGCATCTCAGTGCGGGTTTAGTCTGATTTTGGTAATCTCATCCAATCAAACAACGCCACCAAATCCTATAACGGTAATTAACTCAAATTTTCAAATATTTACTTTTTTTATTTATAAAACAAAACCCAAATAAAAGCTGTAAATTGTACTAAAATTAAAAACCCCCCGGCAAACTATCCCAATTTTCTCTCGTTTCTTTTCCAAGTCAGCTTTTCTCATTTACTAAGCTATAAATAAAATAAAATTAAAACTACCTTATTTAAAATAACCATTCATCATTTTTTTTTGTAAATATAATGAAGGTGATAACTGTAATAAAAGAAGCAAAATAAATTAAATTTTATCTCTCTAAATATATTAATTTAACTTATTTAATAAATTATACTCAAAATCAATACTATAACTTAGTTTAATTACGAATTCCAAATATGATGACATGATATGTCTTTGAATGATTTTAAAATAAACTAATATTTTTTTAAATATAAAAAATAGAATTACATCCCCTTCTAGTAGTTTTGATAGTGTGGTAGATTATTTTTGAAATTACTTTTTATTCAGAAATGTTTTAATTTTTTTTAGATTAATTGTGAAATCAATACATAAAAATATCTAAAAAACTAATATTTTTTAATTTAAAATAAAAAATAATATTTTTTAATTTTTTTCAAATATACTTTTAAAACACAATAAAAAATACCTCTCAGTAATAATTTGAAAGCTAGCCATCATGGTGCCAAATGCTGTGCGTTTTATGAAGCAAAGCTTTTAACATTTCGGCTTATCCATCATCTCTTTTATCAGATCTAATAAACTGTTTTTGTCAAGAAACGAATAAAAATACCCTCACCACCTAACGTGCACAAAATTTGAATTCCTGACACCACAAACACCATTACAAAAAAAAACAGAAAAAGAAAACCTTAAAGCAGCAACAACACCACCACCACCACTACCCCCAACAACAACAACCTCATCAGAACAAGTAATAATCTGTTCTGCTGTTTTTCCTTTTTATTTTTCCTATAAAAAACAGCTTTTTTTTTTCTCTTTCTTCTTGCCTCAAGGTCTCTCTCTCTCTCTCTCTCTCTCTCTTTTATTTTCTTTTTCTTAACAAACTTAAACCACATTTGTTACTCTTTCAACCTCCCTCGTAACTTACGCTTTTTTTTTCCCTTAAACCAACTTTGTTCTCGTGTTTCCACCTGTAAATCTCACCTTCTCTATCAACACCTCTAGCCTCAAATTTTTGTCCAGATTAAGGTTTCCTTTTGGGGCTCTTTAGCTTCGAATTGGACAAGGTGGCGTTTGTTGGAGACAAAGATTTTGAGTTTCTGGCAACCAATTGTAAGTATACTTGTTTATTTTTTTTTTGAAATGTTGTCTTGTCTAAATATCAATACAAGAAGTTGTTTTTATTTTGAATTTGAGGTTTTTGTCTTCTTTATTGTTTCTGAAAATTTGTGGTTTTGATCCGAATTAGGGCTTGTAAGCTGTCAAACTTTCCTTAATAAATCCCAATTTTTCAACTTTTGGTAACAATTATCGACTTGCTGTTGAATTAGAGTTTTCTTTTCTTCGTTTTCTTTTGTTACTCTTTAATATTAGCTTTCATCACAAAACCACCCCAATTTACAAACTTTCTGTATATATAATAATTTATTGCAAAGATGGTGTCATCTTCAGATTCTTCCCTTTTCTTTTGCATTTTGGGCCTCATAATTATGGGTCATTAGTTGTTAAGAAGGGAAATCGTGTGTCAAATTTAAGCTTGCGGGTCCCATGTTGATCTTAATCAGATGATCTAAGCTGTTTTGTTTTGTTTTTTAAAGTGTTGTGTACTGAAATTACAAGTTTCTGAGCTTTTGGTTAAAATTATAGAGTTTGTTGTTGAATCACTTCTTTCTATTTTTTTTTAATTCAATTTTTGACTGTATAGAGAAAACACAAAACAGAAAAGAAAAATTCAATTTGTGCCATCTTCTCTTACCTTCTGGACCTCATAAGCACAAGCATCGATCCCAACGTGTTAGGAGAAATCCTGACTGTAATTTAATTTTGGAGGTCTTACTTCGAGCGTTCTTCATATAGATTATGAGTTACCGGTAAATAATTTTTTCAGGGTTTTGACATTGGAAGAAAAATTGGCTATAAAAATGATGTTATCGGCATCACCAGCCGCAGTGACAAGAAGCTCTCTGGAGGAGATGCTAGATTCGCTGCGACGACGAGATGAGGCTTTGGAGAATTCCAAGGACCTGCCGCCTGCTTTGCCAGCACGTCCTGCTTCTAGGGCTCGGCTTCCCTCGGCACGCCACTCACTGCCTACAGACTTTAAAGTTGGTTCCAATGGACAAGTCGAGAGCAAAGTGGAGACAAGAATTACTAAAGTGAAGGAGGATACAAAAAGAAAGGAGAAGGAGTTAGGGTACAATTCAGGGAGTTTCGGAAGCAAGAAAATGAGGAAAGATAAAAAATGTGTGGATTCTAATCCGTATGTTGAAGAGAATAATGAGAGAGCAGAGGGACCAGTCATGGGTTCAGTGCCAAAGGGGAAAGAGCCAGAGTGGGATGATAACATTGGTTATTTTATCAAGAAGGTAAACGATGAAAAAAATTAATTAATGTGTTTGGTTTTTATTCTTATTTTGTTGGATTAACTTGGTTTTAATATATTATTATTAGTTTGCAATTTCGGTGTTGCAAGAAGAGGAATGCTTGGGTGTTTCTTGTTATGCATAATTTGTTAGTTAAGGTTTTGTTATAATTACACAGCAGTAATAGTAACTTTAAGAGTTAAGGAAAGTTTCTTATCATGGAGAATTCATTGGTGTCATGTGTTGCCTCAGGGGTGCTTATGCTCGAAGAGGACAGTAGTTCCTATTCTATTTTACTTACTGGAAGACTAACTTTGAAGAAAGAGCAGAGTTGTTAATGTTACTAGTTGATGGTGGGTGGGGCAGAGTGCGAAAGAAGATGAAGTTAACTTTATTGTGTTGTTGAGATAGGTATCATGTAGTGTACTAATATGACACCTTTTACCATAAACCAGTGTTTGAGATTGTTGTGCAGGGTGCTCTACAAAATTACTTCTCGCTTGAAAATGCTTTAAATTGAGTTTTTTCAGATTTTTTTTCAATTTTGATACCAGCTCATCAAAACCACAAAAAAAACTAAAAAATATCAATTTAATGGATTTTTAAGCCAAAAACACTTTTAAAAAACACCTAAAAGCAGAAGCTGTGCCAAACACCCCCAAAGTCCAAAGTAATTCAAATTAGAAGATCCACTGTAGCTGAAGTGTTTAGAGATGCTAGATACTAAGGATTTGTTTTCTTATTGTCAATCATTACAATAGCTTCCCAGAAGGCACCAGATTTGTTTTGAGAGGAGCATGCTTTTGTGTGAAAATTCTCTGTTTTTTCTTTAAATTTGCGAGAATTGAAACATTTTTACACCTTTTTATTTCAGAGGCTACGTGTTTGGTGTCGCCTCCCAAATGGGCAATGGGGGCCAGGAAAGATACAGTCAACTTCAGGGGATGAAGCAACAGTTTCACTTTCATCAGGATCTGTAAGTTAATAAGCTCCTTTTATCCCTGATTCTATTTAAATATGTGCTGGTTACTTCCTTGGGGATTATATATGCAATAATCCTTGTCATTTTGCTAGGTTGTCAAAGTGTCTACAGAAGACCTCTTACCTGCAAATCCTGATGTCCTTGAGGGTGTAGATGATCTTATACAGCTTAGTTATTTAAACGAACCTTCTGTGCTTCATAATGTTAAGCACAGATATGCTCAGGGCAGAATTTATGTGAGTAGAATATAATTCTGATGGTCATGCAACTACCTTGCAAGCCAAATTTCATGTTTCTTTTCTTATTGTCTTTGACTGGTACTTCTGTTTCCTTCCACAGAGTAAAGCAGGGCCAGTTTTGATTGCTGTCAATCCTTTTAAAGACATTCCAATTTATGGAAATGAAACCCTCACTTCTTACAAGCAGAAGGCCAAGGACAGCCCTCATGTTTATGCTATAGCAGATGCTGCTTATAATGAGATGATGAGAGGTGGATAAATCATTTCTTTTCTTTTCACCATTTGAGTTTGAAGTTAGTATATTCTCTGAGAGATCTTTTTCTTCATTCTTTTTTTCTTCTTTCTGTATGTGGTTTTGCAGATGACAAGAACCAATCCATAATCATAAGGTTTGTTGCCTTTTTTCTTTCATTAATGTAGTCTAATTTGTATCTTTTCCTTGATATTTTCCCTTGGTGTCTTGTGGTATGTTTTCTTGTATTCGGTTTTAATTGCCTCTTTCATGTTTCTTGAGTAATTGAGATATTTCTGCTGCCCTGAATAGTCACTTTTTATTATTTACCCTACAGTGGTGAAAGTGGAGCTGGGAAAACTGAGACAGCAAAGTATGCTATGCAGTACTTGGCTGCTCTTGGTTGTGGCATTGATGGTATGGAGTATGAAATCCTTCAGACCAATTGTATACTTGAAGCATTTGGGAATGCGAAAACATCCAGGAATGACAACTCTAGTAGATTTGTAAGTTGTCACCAATTCTTTTTCTTCTTGTGGGTTAGATTCCTAAATCTGTTGTTCTTGCAATTTGGTTTATAGGTAATTCTCAATTGGTGCAGGGAAAGTTGATTGAAATTCATTTTACCACATCAGGAAAGATTTGTGGAGCTAAAATCCAAACTTGTAAGTATGTTTAAGTTGAATAGATTGTTATTATTAGTCTGCCATTTGACTATATCTGGGCACTAATTAACTTGAACTCATGTATATTCAAACAATATTCGCTGATGGTAATTGTTGATAGTCCTACTTGAAAAGGTAAGTTACCCCTGCTTCTGAAGTTTTAGCTTGAAATGTCAATTAGCATCACCATCCACTTCTGAAATTACATTTTCTCATTTGACCAGTCAAGAGTAGTTCAGCTTGCCAATGGTGAAAGATCATACCATATCTTCTATCAACTTTGTGCTGGTGCTCCATCGACTCTTAGAGGTATTGTTTTTTCATTATGCTACCTTGTATGGGATGGGATGCATGCATTTCCTGTTCTTTCACAGAACAGAAAGGGCTGAACTAGTAGCATTGACATAATGCTGCTTAGGCTAATAGTTTCTCATGTGTCTATAACTATATGTCCTCTAGAGTCTCAACTGAATGTTAGCTCCACTGGGAAATGAAGGTCCGCCAGTCATGGAAAAATTAAAACCTTTTTTCTTCTCCCTAAAATATTGCCCCCCCCAATCCTTTCCCTAAAAAAGAAGAAGTGTGATTCCTTGTTTTTCCATGTTTATGTCGAAACTTGTATACAATTTTGCTTTGTTTTTCATCTGGACACATTACTCCTACCAAGTTCAAGTTTCTTGACCCTATTAGCATAAAAAAACACCTGGTGTCATCCACTTTGCTGTGCAGTTTCTTGACACTTTCTATTACCAAAGTACTTTTCCACTCGTAAATTGTTATTGCTTTTATTTTAATTGGTGGTTGAAGCCTATAGATCCTTGTTGTGCCCTCAGATTATAATATTTTTGTTATTTTAATTCAAATGATATTTGCGCTTGATCAATTTATTTTATTATGTTGTCTTTCTCAAAATATAATGCATTTGTGATTTTTCATAATGGGAAACAGTTCTTCATGTTCTGTCAAATGAAGCCCTTTACCTGCTAAAAAAACGAAATGAAATCTGCAAAATTGGAAAGATGTTTCTTGTAACCAAATGGCAGATCATCCAATTGCTTGATCCTTCTCTGTATGCTAATTTTGTTGGTGATTACTAATTGTAGAAGACACGACACGCTTAAAATTTGTTAATGGCCAAGCATAATTGGAAACAGTTATTCATGTTCTGTCAATGAACACCTTTTCCTGTTAAAAAAGAAAATGAAACCTGCAAAATTTTCAAGATGTTTTTTGTAACCAAATGGCAGATCATCCAATTGCTTGAATCTTCTCTATATGCTAATTTTGTTGGTGATTAATAATTGTAGAAGACACAACACACTGAAATTTGTTAATGGTCAATCACAAATCCATATAGCTGACTGAGATTAATTTGGGAAGGCTTTGTTGTAGTTATCAAATCATAAACGATTATTGTTTCTTCTGCAGATAGACTTAACCTTAAAATGGCTGGTGAGTACAAGTATCTTAACCAGAGTGAGTGCTTGGTAATCAGCGGTGTTGATGATGGCATGAAGTTTCATAAGCTTGAGGTAATTCAAATGATTGTGTTACTAATGCTATTTATGGGTTGCAGGCCCACTGTCATTTCATTTATTTCATGGTCATAAACATCCATGTTTCTCTATTTGTGTGTTATTTTCCTTCTCTCTTCAGGAAGCCCTGGACATTGTTCAAATTCGCAAAGAAGATCAAGAGCAGGCATTTGCAATGCTTGCTGCAGTATTATGGCTTGGAAACATTTCATTTCAAGTAGTTGACAATGAAAATCATGTGGAGGCATTGGCTGATGAAGGTAAGAGTGGTATCAATTTGAGTAAATTGACTTGCCTGCTTTCAGAACTTGAAAATAGCTGACAACACATCTTATTTTCTCTTATTTCACCATAAGTGGAAGTGGGAAATCACATACTGATTGTTTTTTGTGTAACTAGCATGCCTTGAGTCATCATAAATTCCAAGTGCCTAGTTGAATCTGTTCATTGTTTTAAGAGTTGGTGTCTACCTAAGACTAAGGGAAGAATATTTTCATGGAAAGGGATGGGATTTACTGAGTTTGGTCCTGGATTTCCTATGGCAATTTGGATGAACATAATCATTTGTGCAATTTCATCCGAAGTATCATGCTGAAATAGTATTGGCATGATCAACAATACCTGGAATGTGTTTGTATGTCTGCTGATATAAACATTCAGTTGAATGGGTGGAATGGATCTATCCAATGATTGTGATTAATATTAGATCTTCAAACATGCAGATTGCATGAGGCAAGGCTACATTCATGACATGCTATCACTGGTATATCATGGTGATTTTTCTGAAAAAAGATTGATTCCATTTGTTTTCCTTTTGGCAGCTGTAAGCAGTGCTGCGAGGCTAATAAATTGCAGTGCCCAGGACCTGATCTTGGCTCTATCAACCCATAAAATCCAAGCTGGAAAGGATAGTATTACTAAAAAATTGACACTGCAGCAGGCATGTTTAGTTCTTCATTTAAAAACAAATTTACCCACACATTACTCCAAAACCACAGTATATTCACTGATGATACATGTTTTTTTAAAGGTTCCTTATTGTATTCTTTTCAGGCTATTGATAGAAGAGATGCATTGTCAAAGTTTATCTATGCAGACCTGTTTGAGTGGCTTGTGGTACAAATAAACAAGTCATTTGAAGTGGGTGAACTGATTACTGGGAGATCCATAAGTATCCTTGATATTTATGGATTTGAGTCATTTAAGGTATTTAAATCTTATCTATCTGTGTGGTAAGACTTTTAGTGCTCTACACTTGTGTCCCTGATGATTTCCTCTTTACATTTTCAGAATAATAGCTTTGAGCAATTTTGCATAAATTATGCAAATGAGAGGCTGCAGCAACATTTCAACCGGCATCTATTTAAACTTAAGCAGCAGGTAAGCATCTCATATTGAAGCAACATCAACATTGGGGTGTGCTGATCATAATGGAAGTGGCCTTCATGGATGCAATGGTGGAAAATGCTATCCATATGCTATCATTTCATATACAAACTTATTTGTGTTTTTTTCATAGCGAAAGAATGTTTACATGTCATCTCTAATTGATAAAAATGCATATGCCCTCGCTCTCTAGACACTTTCAAACTTGTGTAAGAGGGGTTTTAAAAGCAAATCAAGAAGTATACATCACCAAAACCGCCGGCCTCTCTGTTTCCATAGATTATTGCAACTTAAATATTGAAGCATACAAGCACTCTGTTAAATTTCTGTGCTAACTTGTAAGTATCATTTTAAAATGTTTGTGTTTAGAAAATGTGTAGAAAGTCATATTCTAGGTCTGCATCGCACTGATCATTCCAACTAATTATCGTAAACCATTTATTCTTATTTTTAAAACTTGGGTCCCCCCCCAACTATAAAGTCTCATTGACTGTTGTATTTTCTCCCCCCACTTTGTGCTTAAGAATTTTGTCATGGTTAATGAACTCTAATTGATGAACTGTCAAACTCACCATTTTATTTATTGATTGCAGGAGTATGAAGAGGATGGGATTGATTGGGCTAAAGTTGATTTTCAGGATAACCAAGAGTGCTTAAATCTCTTTGAGAAGGTATTTAAACAGCTTCTCTTGTCTATGTCCTGCACGTGCATATTTAGAGTTCTGCTTGGCATGTGATATCAAAATTATTTCCTTATACTTAAGGTGGTAACTCCTCCATTATTTTGGTTTGTGCAGAAACCTTTGGGGCTATTGTCTTTATTGGATGAGGAATCAAATTTCCCCAATGCCACTGATTTGACCTTTGCCATTAAGCTCAAGCAATATTTGAATGGTAATCCTTGCTTTAAAGGTGAAAGAGGCAGGGCTTTTGGTGTTTGTCATTATGCTGGAGAGGTGAGTTATAGTTTACTTTTGAGGAGCTATGATTTTTTGCTCTTTGGAAAATTTGAAGTCAGATTGGCAGCTTTAGTTTAACCAGGGTTTTTGCTTGTTCTGTAGTATTAGATTTGAAATGAATACATGTAAAGCAGTTCATAATTTGCTTAAGAAAAATCATACATGATGACAACAACTGACCACAGAAAAAGTTACAGAAAAAGCCTGTAAATAGGGATCAATATTTACAAAGACTTCAACCCTTGAACTATAAATGATTTTGCAGATATTTCTTTATGTCCATCTTACTACCCTTTTCTCACTCATGATTCATGTTTTAAATTTAATCATCAACAATTCTGGTAAAAAGAAAGTTCCATATAACATGGGACAACTGAAGATGCAACACGGTGCTGTATATCTTCCTGCTTATATAGGAAAAAAATATATTGCAGCATCTAATCGTGGTCAAGCATCTGTTGCAAATTTGTTCCCCCGTGTAGAATAAAGCTACATGATGAAACTCTGTAGAGCTTTTATAGCTTCAAATTCTTCAGTAGTTGGAATTGGTGCCAAAAACTTAAAAAGGAAACTCCTAATGTTGTAACTCATTTTTTTTTTCTCCAAAAAATAATATTTATTTGTATTTCAGCAACAAGACTAAGTAATTTTGCATAAATGAAAATGCTCTAAGATATTTATTTTGATAGAGGGTACTTTTTCTTGTATTTAGCATATTTTACTCTTTTGTTTGAGTAGCATCTCCAGCTGTCAGCTAAAATCACATTTGACTCTGATCCTTCAAAACTATTATTCTTTCTCTGGGCTACTTGATTCATGCAGGGTTCTGAATCTGTAAGTTTATAATATGTTAAATAATATACCAATATCTGGAGTTTGATCAGGTTGTGTATGATACAAATGGCTTTCTGGAAAAGAATCGAGATCCAATACACTCTGATTTCATCCAATTGCTATCATCATGTGGTTGTCAAGTACTGAAATTAGCAAGTCCATCCAGCCAATTTGGTGGGTTGGAACTCTCGATGCAAAGTGTTGGTACAAAGTTCAAGGTAGATAAGCTTCTACTGTTCTGCACAACAATTTTAATTTTCTGGCATTTTGAACACTTCTACTAGTGGACTTTTGGTGCTTTAGAACTGATCGCTGCATACTAAGAACTCTATCTTGTGCTCGGGCAAATAATAATTCTTCTGGCAACAGCATCAACGATTTTTTTTATCTGCATTCTGGCATAATTTGTATTTTGCAAAATGTTGAGTGGTCATTATTGCCTGCAGAGTCAACTTTTCAAACTAATGCACCAGTTGGAGAAAACTACACCTCACTTCATTCGCTGCATAAAACCAAATGGTAAGCAGCTTCCTGGCCGGTATGAAGATGATCTTGTCTCGCAGCAATTCCGATGTTGTGGAGTTTTGGAGGTTGTTAGGATCTCAAGATCTGGATATCCTACTCGAATGACTCATCAAGAATTTGCAGGAAGGTAAATAAGATACAATCCGTTAGTTCTCCAATAATTCCTTATTTTAAAGCTGATTGATCCTATCTAACCCTACACGTGATTTAGGTATGGTTTCCTGCTCATGGACACAAATGTATCTCGGGATCCATTAAGCTTGTCAGTTGCTGTTCTCAAAAAATTTAATGTCCTCCCTGAAATGTATCAAGTTGGTTACACCAAAGTGTATCTTCGGATGGGCCAGGTGTGTATTTGTGTATTTTCACAGTTCATAAATTTAATATGGTGTTTATGGATTATATCTGTGTTGCTTTTAATGGCCAGAAGTTGTAATTCATCCTTTTACCATGGACTTGATTAGGGGGTGTACTATGCAAAACCTCCAAAGCTGTATTTAATCATTGGATTGTCTTTATATTAAATTACCATGCCACAGTCTAGAAAATAAAGTCTTAACAGAAAGTGTTTTATAATTATATATGAAAAAAATAAATGAATAAAAGACTAACAGCAGTGTAAGATGACCAAGTAAAAGTTTTGAGTGCATGGCTCTTGCCATTGTTGTTAATGGGCTAGAGTAGCTTAAGATCTGATCAAAACATGTCAGGCTTAGCAACAGATCCAAGCTGGAGCTGCCATTTGAAAATGTATTTCTCAAGCTTTTTATGCATCCAGTGCATGAGATTAGGGTTTTGATCGAAAAAGGAAGACTGTTCGAAAATTTAAGGTGGCTGGAACAAGCTTGGGTTGCTGGCTCCTCTCTGTTCTTGCTTGTAATATTTCTGTTTTTTTGTTATGTGGAGGTACAATCTATTCTTCGGTGTACAATAAAATCATCATTACCCAATTTAAGAACAAAACATGGCTGAGTTCAACATTAGTTTGATGCTACTTTCAGGAATTGGTTTGAATAAATATCTCTGTTTGTAGCAAGATTTCATGTTTAACTAGTTCGCTGACTCTTATTGTTGGCTCACAGATTGGAACATTGGAAGAGTTGAGAAAACAGTTTCTGCGAGGTATTGTTGGGGTTCAACGATACTTCCGTGGTGGGCAGGCCCGTCGTAATTTCCATGAACTCAAGCAAGGAGTGATGATATTACAATCATGTAGTGCACCATTCTTAATTTTTTTTTCAATGTCTCATTTGAGATTTTTAACATTTGCCTTGTAGTATTGTTATTTTCATATTTTGGCATGCATTTTCTTTGCACCATACAAATACAAATCGTACACTTTGTCCTTGGTGCTCTGTACCAAAATCAGTAGTTTGGCAGCTCCTAGCATAGTCTGTTTCTTTGGGATGGATGCCGAGGAGCTTGTTATTGATTATTTTTGTATTTTCTGCTTAGTGTTTGATTAAAATTACTATTGAGATGCAGTTGTCCGTGGTGAAAACATAAGAAGGAAATTCATTCACATTAAAAATAAGTGCACAGCTAGTGCTCCCAAAGTGGTGGACCAGCAGCTAGTGGCAGCTGTATATTTACAATCTGGTAAATGTTATTTATTACTGATTTTTAGGTTGTCTGTTACATACAATATTCTCATTATTTGTCCCTCCAGTAATCCGTGGGTGGTTGGCTCGAAAGCAATTCAACAATATGCATAAAATGAAGCAGTTAACCCATGAGAATTCAAATTCTAAAAGAAAGCCGGGCAAGAAGATTTCAGAAGTGAAGGTACATTCATTGGTGTAATTATTTTGTTTCAACAACCTGATTTTATTTTCAGTTTTTTCCCTTTGTTGAAGTTAGTTGTTGGTAGCTTTCCCAAATATAATATACAGGAGTCTTGCACATATTTGGTTTCTCTGGCTTCTGGAAAGATTTCTTTCATTTGGTTGTATTTCCTTTGTTATTTGTCTTATGAAACTCATCATGGGAGGAAGGCCATGAGGCTGAAGTTTGTATCATTATTATTCGTACAGATTTTTTCTGCACACACCCACAGTTATGAGCGCTTGGTATGGATGCAAGTTTCATTTGTTGAATGTCCATATGCATTCTTCTTTCTGGCCATAAAGTGTTTGTCTTTCATTGGTTTGAATTGGTATTTAGGTATTTGACCTTTTCCATATCATGTATTCTGTCAACTTATTGTATTTTCTTCTGAAATCTTGATATTCAATAAGACAATGAACATGATAATATAAATAATTGTATTTATTGTCTTTGGTCTGCCTACTGTAATGCAATATATTCAACCTACAGCTGTACTTTGGGTATAACATCGGTGCAATTATGTTCCATGCTACTGTGATGAGATTTCATGTATGATCTGAAATGTGCAACATTCAGAGAGGCCTTTTCCTTGTTTTTTTTTCTGTGCAAATCAAGCATCTTTGAGGAGCTAAGAAGTTGACTTATCCTGCTTGACCAGGTCATACCACAAGAGCAGATTGACATTCAGACTTCAATTTTGGCTGAGCTCCAAAAAAGGGTCGTTAAAGCAGAAGCAACAATTGGGCAAAAGGAGGAGGAAAATGCTGCCCTGCAAGAGCAATTACAACAGTATGAGAAAAGGTGGTCAGATTATGAGGGAAAAATGAAAGCTATGGAAGAGATGTGGCAAATGCAGATGTTATCATTGCAAGTGAGTTTGCTTGTTAATTTTAATTCATTACTGAGTCCTTACATCATATGTTTTATTTTTGTGGTTAGTATAACTGGAACTTGAAACAGATTTAAGAAGCATGGAGAAATTAATTTCAAGCAATTGCTTCTATATTGAACTGTCATTATATTTTCTCTAGATACGTAGACTGTAGAGCTAGATTGTCAAATGGAATTGGTTTGAGCATTCCCATGTACATATTAGGTGTGTTGGCTGTCCATGATGATCCATTAAATAAGCGAAGGGACTTTTAATGCTCTTTAGCTGGTTCAGGTCCCCCCACTATAGAGCCATAAAAAAGTGGAGGAATCGCAAATTGTATGGTCATGCTCTTTAATTGAGTTGTATCTTCAATATTCTAGTGTTGATTGATGAACTTATTTATCAAACCCAGGAGAAGTTGAGAAGGCAATTTTAATAAATATCCTCTGATGAATGATTCAATGGCTGTGATGGTGAAATTTTGTTGGTATTTAGCTGGTTCAGGCCTATGTCTTCTGAGGAGATCAAAACCTTTCTGCTACTTCATACTGATCTCTCCACCATGATTTATCTCAAAGCCGAGAATTAAGAGATTAATCTTTGCATATTGTTACGTGACAATCCATGTAATTGTTTTTGGTTGCTCCTCTATCAATAGCTTCAAATGCAATACGTGGAAAGTAAAATTGCTGATCTCTTATCGATGTTTGTGCACACATGCCTACACACAGATTGAAAACTGCAACATAACTCATTATTCATTGGCTGACTAAGTTATTCTTTAATTCTGCTGCAGACGAGTCTTGCCGCTGCCAGAAAGAGTCTTGCTGCTGATAACAACACTGCAGCCCAACCAGAAAAACTTGATTCTTCTACATCACCTCACTATTATGATTCTGAAGATAATGTTTCAACGGAATGTCGAACTCCTGGTGGGAACACACCTAACATATTTGCTAATGCCTTTCCTGATTTAAGAGCAGGGAGAGAGAACAATGGCCCTGTAAATGTAGTCAACAATCTCGCAAAGGAATTTGAGCTGCAGAAACAATGTTTTGATGATGAAGCCAAAACATTAGTTGAGGTCAGGGCAGGACAATCAGCTTCCAACATGAATTCTGATGAAGAGCTTCGAAGATTGAAACTCAAGTTTGAGATGTGGAAGAAAGACTACAAGGTTAGATTACGGGAGACAAAGGCAAGGCTTCACAAACTTGGGCATGGAGAAGCTGATAGAAATCGCCGAAAATGGTGGAGAAGATAGGCATGAGAGAATCAAAATGATCCACCTTATGATATCATATTTGGCGTGACGTGCAGAAAGTTGAAAAGTACTCAAAGCAGCAATTGAGGAGCGATGATGCTTCCAGGAAGCTGCTTCCTTTCCAATTCTGGATGTGTTGCTTTTATTCTAGCTATAGCAACTGCAATTGGTATGTATATTTCGCGAAGATAGTGTAGCTGGAGAAATTGTAAGCGTCTACCAATTTTTGTTGCTTGGTGGAAGGATTGACAATCATGTGAATAGCCAGATAGGTTTGTTCCTGTTCCAGTGTATTTTTTTCTTGTTTTTAAATGGAAGTCAATTGTATATTTTGTTAGCATAGATGCAAGGACGAACCTGGGAGTCCCAACTGCGAAATATGGAGTGAAATTGCTTTATTGCTTGTTGTTATGTTGTTCTATCATAGCAAGTATATTGTAATTAATTTGTTTTTTCCCTTGAAGCATCGGCATTGTTCTGTCACTGTTCTGTTCTTACAAATGCCAAGTTCGTATTTGGAAGAATCATTGCTTGAAACTAAATCAATCAATTAGAAATGCTGTTCATCATGGTGTGTTTTAACTTTCTTGAATATCTTAATCAAGAAAGCCTTCAATCGCCAAAACAATTCACACTGGATCCACAATAAAACAGATTATACAATTTACACTGGATCTCAACGATACAAAGTCTTGGAATCTAGAAATATAGCTACCATGGCAATTCAGGCAAGGTCTTTCCATTCTAATCCAAGAAATTAAATGTTAATTTATGATCCAGGCACAAACTTGGTGGCGTAGACCCAGGCGTTGTTAGCAACAGGGTTATCTAGGTGGTCCAGGAGATTCTCCAGGGGACCTTTACCAGTAACAATAGCCTGAACAAAGAATCCAAACATGGAGAACATAGCTAGCCGTCCATTCTTGATTTCCTTCACCTTCAGCTCGGCGAATGTAGCTGGATCATCAGCCAGGCCGAGAGGGTCGAAGTATTGGCCACCGGGGTAGAGGTCATTACCCTCTCCTACTCCGGGGAGGCCATTGATGCGGAATCCCTCAACAAGACCCATGAGGACAACTTGGAATCCAAGTACAGCAAGGATGCTCTGGGCATGGACAAGGTTGGGGTTGCCCAAGTAGTCCAAGCCACCTTCTGAGAAGATTTGAGCTCCAGCTTTGAACCACACTGGTTCCTTGAAGTCTACTTTAACCCACTTCTCAAGTACCTCTGGGGTGATGCAGCCTAGTGCTCCAAGCATAGCCCATCTGCCATGGATCACCTGCAAAATTTTCACCATAGTTTTAGTTAGACGTTGTCAAAGATCCTTCTTTCCACCCCTAAAATCTCTCCAAGAATTGTACCAGACTAGTGATATCTAAGTCGAAATTTGTATCAATATTCTATCTTACTTGATTTTCTAAGGCAATTATTATTCATCATAGAGAAACTCGTCACGATTCTGGAGACAAAAAGGTTACCTCAAGAGCCCTGTTCTTAGCAAAGGCCTCAGGATCAGCTGATAAACCAGCAGTGTCCCATCCATAATCACCTGGGAATTCTCCAGTCAAGTATGAAGGAGTCTGAGCTGAAAATGGTCCCAAGTACTTCACTCTGTCAGGTCCGTACCACAATTGATTGCCCTATTCAAGCAGAACCTATCTATGTTAGCCCCCATCAGAGAGAAAAAAAGCAGCTAGAGAAGCGAGAGAGAGAAAGAAACCTACCATGATGTATTTGCCATTTCCCATGGAGACAACATCTCTAAGAGGGTTAGCATTTGAGCCCCTTTTGCCAAGAAATGGGGTTGGTCTAACGATGGCGCTGGAGCTAGCAAGTGATGCCATTGTCCTGTAATTAGGTTTCACTGTGTTTGCCTAGGTTAAAACTTGCTGATGCTCTTGAAGAGGAGAGAGATGTACCTGGAAGAGCGTCGAAAGGGAAGTGTTAAATTTATATGAGAAGGAAAGCATGAGGATCAAAAGAACGAGTGGTGAAGAACGGAAGAGAGACTAGTGGTGACGGGGATCTTTGAGGTTTTAAACAACCAATGAGGAAGCTGCAAAGGATTTTAAGTATATCCAACTCATCTCCTTCTATCCTCATATATTATCTTGTCTCTCCATTAGATAGTTTTGTTATTTTTTTTTATTTTTTTTTGTATGAGAAAATTCTTTATGGCCTGATTAGGGAGGGTAGTTGCGGTTGTTTTTGAAAGTGTTTTTTCATTTATAAATACATCATTTTTTTTTATTTTTAAAAATCATTTTTAACATCAGTACATCAAAATGATTTAAAAACACAAAAAAAAACTCATTTAAAATGAAAAAAAAAGAAACAGTGTTTCTATCCCGCTCCCAAAAAGCTTCTCAATGTGGTTCAAGCAAAAGCACCTACAGCTGCTAGATTAATGTTTCTTTTAAAATTATTTCATTTATTGAGACCCATATTTATAAAAATATACTTAAATACATCATGTTGATTTGGGGAATAATCTTTAAGAGTATTTGAGAAGTGATTTAGTTCCCATTACTAGCCTTTTAATTCGTCATTTGTCATGGTATTTTTATTTTAAATAAAAATTGAATGTAGCTTCTCCAATGTATTCTTTATATAAAAGACTCAAAGTGTAAATCAAAAGGCCTTTACATGCTTCAAACTAAATAAATCAAGAATTATTTGTGCTGTTAAATGTGAAAAAATCATTAACGATAAGTAAAGATAAAAATAAGAAAAATAAAGAGATGAAAGAAGATCAAATTATTTGATCTTGTAACATAAACTATACATTCAGTTGTGTTCAATAAATTTGTTTATCAAAACCATTGTTATAGCTAATTAAATGATAACATAAATAGACATGTACATGAAATTCACCGAATAAATAAAAAAAAACATGCAAGGTTGCTCATTAAAAAAAATATTTATTTTTTTATTGTGTTTTCAATTTCATCTATATAAAACATTAAAACAATTGTAGATGAATCAAATAATATCTTTGAAAAATAAATACAAACAAAATATTAAAAAAACAACTTATAAAAAAAAGGCTAAATAAGTAAAATAAAGAATCATAGAGGGATATTACATATAATGTAAATTTAAAAATTATTTAAAAAAAATAGTAAAAAGGTATCAATTAAAATAAAAATTAAAGTAAAGTAAAATAATCTGAAAAAGGGAGTGATAATGCTGGTGATGCAAGCACATTTAAAATATATAAAAAACAAATGGCTCGAGTTTAAGGCCTGATTTAGTTTAATAAATTGGATCTATTTTAATTAGATAATAAAAAATAAACAATAATATTAAAAGACTAATATTTCTTATAAAAATAATGATCATTGTAACTTGGAAGGAAAAAAAACATTTGAAGTACAAAATTGAAAAAAAAGAAGAGAAAACAATGATTTAAGTCAAAGCTCAAGTTAATGAGATAAACATGTTAACTTGAGTAATAAGAGTTCAATCAACTTAAAAGCTAACCTGAAAACTTCAGTGGTTGCTGCTCATAATTAGTAGTTGAATACAATCTATCACCATATATTTAAATTCATTGATGTGTCTTCTTTCCTAGTGTATTGTATATGGATGAAGGATGAAGGATTTGTCATAGATGATTGTTTTTTTTCTTTTCTCTCTCCTCTTAAAAAAACTACATGTTAGTCCTTTTTGTTTTTAATATTTGAATTCTAGTTCTTATTATGTTGATATCTATTTTTTATCCCTTTAAAAGACTATCACATTAACTTGAGTAATAAAGAGACCAGTTAACTCGAGATATGAAATTGAAAATAAATAAAACTTTAATATGTTTATCACATTAATTTGAATTGATTTAGATATGAAATTCAAAATAAATAAAACTTTAACAAAAGAATCAAGAAAAAAATAGAAATCAAAAGAATAAGGATGAAATTGAGAAAAAAATAAGAAATGACAAATTGTAATTAAAATGTTTATATTGAAAACATTTTTTTTAAAGGGTTAAAAAATAGATATCAATAGAATAAGAGCTAGAATTGAAATATCAAAAACAAAAAAGGACCAACATGTAGTTTTTTTGAGGAAAAGAGAGAAAAGAAGAAAAAAACAATCATTAGTGGCAAACCACTGATCCTTCATCTATAGTTTTGTTGGGGTTTATGATTTTTTTCCCTATCTTTGAATGGTTACTTAGTTTTGTTGCATTGTTAAATGGTTTTTGTTCTTGTTTTCGTCACATATTTTATCGAGGGTCATGTGCGTAGTTGATGAAGGGTTATCTAACAGGTTATGATTGAAATTTTGAGGTTCTTTATCTTGAATTTGTTATCTTGGTAGTATCTCTGAATAGGGATTTAACATGTTTCAGGCAGATGTTTTATTTATAGTGTATTTTTAATCTTGGGGCTCTATTTTGATTTTTGATTGGATTTTTTTTTAAAAAAAAGAAATTGATGTGGCATTATGTCATGATATGCAATGTTGATTTTGGTTAATATGTCCCCGAGGTGTGGGGCGGGGTGGTAAGTCCCTGGGGCTGCCAACGTGGCCACCAGGGTTCGAGCCCTCCAAACCCCCTAGTAAGAGCCTAGGGACAGCCGGGGGTTTTCCCTGCTCCCTGGGCCCACAAAGTGCGCTTTCCGGGTAGTGGGGTTCCCTCGTAAGAAGCTCCACCACAAGTGGAGATATTCAAAAAAAAAGATTTTGGTTAATATTCCTGAATTGATTTGAGTATATTAGATGTTTTATTTCCAAGATTTTAGGCTCAGTTTATTTGTGTTTGTGTGTATTTATTTTTTTCCTTTTCACATTGCTGTTTGTTTGTCTGGATTTTCATGCATTCATTTATTCCACATTGTTGATTACGCTCTGATTGATGATGTATAGGAAGAGATTGAAGCACCAATTTGGGTGGATTTTTTGGTAGAAGCAAAGTCTAGCTACCAAGATGTGTTAGTTCATCACTTCCTCTCTATGTTATGAGCTGTTACTAGAATTCCATGTTTTTTCTGAATTTGGTGAGCGAAATTCTGCATTTGTGATACTGATACTTTCATTTTTTCCACATTGAAGAGATGATGAGTGGTTTCATACTAGTCATCCGTAAGCATCCTTATCATCCTCGGTTATATTTCTGTTTTTCCATATTTAGCTTTGGGATTTTTGTTGGTGAAAATAAAAAATAGTGATGCTTATTAGGAACTAAATCAATACAGGTTCCACCAATGTTCTTCTCGCCAGTTAAAAGCTGCGTTTGCTTATTCTGGTGAGAAAGAGCTCATCTTCAGGTTTTGAGTTTAAGGGATCATTTTCCCCGAAAATTCCATCCAGATCTCAAGATCAAGGGGCAAACATTATGCAAGCAAGAAATGGGGAGGGGGTGGTCATGATCTATCAATGAATAAGCAGCATCCTGTTAAGGTGCTAAGTGGCCGTTTGGCATTGTGGTGCGTTCCACGATTGCCAAACGACAACACTCATTTGGTGTTTGGATAACACCAGAACGCAGGTTATACTACTGGGACCCACACCATTTTTTCGCCAAAACACCGTTCCAAAAAAGAGCATGAATGAGGTGCTTTTTTATTTGTGATTCGTGTTTTGTGCAACGATGATTGTAGAAAATATTACCGTTGAAAAATAAACCCTACCCCTCTCGTCTGCATCTCATCCCTTCCTCTCCTCTGCGCTCACGTGTTGTTGGAAATGCATGCAGAGAGCTGCATGAAGCTCCCGTCGCTGGAGAAGACGATGACGGCCACAACAGCCACATCGGCAACTCTCTCTCCTCTCCACGACGACAGGCACGAGACAACGACAACACAACTCTCTCTCCACGGCGGCAACTGTCTCTCTCTCTCTCTCTCCACAGCTCTCTCTCTCTCCACAGAGGAAGCTTCCGATGCTCCTCACGGCCACCACAGGCCACCATCTCCAACGCCACCACCACAGGAAGAACCATCGCGTCCTTCTCTACACATCGACATCGGCCGTTGAAGCTCTCGTCGTGGTCGGTGAACAGTAGCACTACACTGTTCACGTGAAGAAGACGTGAACAGTGCAACACACCGTTTCAGTCTTCTGAGTGTGCTGGGCTGGGCTGCTCTCGGCCCAGCCCAAGTCCAGCTAAACTGGGCCGGCCCAGTCCGAATTTAAAAAAATATATATTTTAAAAATAAAAAAAATGAATTTTTCTAATGAAAAAAAATTATTAATTTTACAATATTTAAAAAATTTATATATATATATATATATATACCCATTTAAAGTAATTTCACAAGTTAAAAGCAATATGAAAAGTTTGGTAACCAAACACCCAAAACTGCTTTTTTTTCAACCTCCAACTCAACCACAGTTTTAACTAAACATTTCATTGCTTATTTTGAACCACAGTAAAAGCGCTTTTTTTGAAACTGCTTTTTTTCAAACTCAATAGCAAAAGCAAAAGCAATGTCAAACACACCCTAAGTAAGTGTTTGAGGGTGAATAAAGAACCCAATGAGAAATCAAAACCCAAACTAAGCTTTGTAGATTCTCAAGGAACTTCTAGGTCAAAAGTAAGCGTGGTTTCTGGGAACAACTTCACTCAAAATCCTAAGGATTTTGATTTAGAAGCCAAATCTGCTCAAGGTGGTACAGAAATGTAGTTTGAATTCTCTTGTGGTTGAGGAAAGTACTGTTACATCTGAGAGTGAACATCACGCAAAACAAAGGAACTTAGAAGTATCAAGTCGAGGATTTGATCACACAAGTGGGCTTTTTGTCGGCTGTCAAGAATGGTCTCAGGAAAAGCTTTGTTACAAGAAAAGCATCAAGGGTGGAGATTGATGATGAGAATAAGCAATTATGAGATCGCAAATCTTCATCCAACAAATCTAGCGTGGGATCATCTTCAAACCCTGGTTACGATGTTAAGAGCTCAACACATACATTCAAAGAACAAACTCCAGATAGCAGAAATATGACAAGGATGACAGAAGCAGCAAGGAAGAAAATAAAACATTCTGACATATCCAAGGCTTCTTGGCATTTTATCATGTGACACTAATATAGAAGAACTAATTTCACGTCACGTTCATGGTCAAATCAAAAGTTCATTACTCCATCCTTAATAATCATATTATGCAAGATCTTTATAATATTAGCAAGAATTTCTTCATCCCAGTATCACACAGGTCCACGCACTATTACGAAACGAGATTGTAACACCTCAAATGCCCTCTCCACATCATTTCTTACAAAATCTTGTTTACTTTGCAAAATATTTTCTAGCTCCTAATGGCCTTGGGATTGTCTTAAACAGAGGTCGACCAATTCGGATAAATCTCATATGCTAAATATTTTCCCATTGTATTCATGTTCATTGATTGTGTAATTGACAGGAGGAGCACGACCTTCAGTAAGTGCAACAAAGACAGGTGACCGATCAAGAACATTAATATCATTTATTGATCCAGGCATTCCAAAAAAAGACATGTCATATCCAAAGATCTTGTGAAGTCATCGCCTCTAGAATTATAGTAGGTTCACGACAATGTCTAGTATACATCACATGCCATGCAATTGGGCATTTCTCTCATTTCTAGTGCATGCAATCAATGCTCCCTAACATCCCTGGAAATCCACGATGCTCGCCAATTGATAATAACCGACCAATATCAGACTCGTTTGGTGCCCTTAGATACCAATCCCCTAAAACTTCAACAATTGATTTGATGAAAGCTCTAAGACTTTGTATCACAGTGCTTTCTCCAATTCGAATATATTCATTAGTAAGATCTGCAGGAATACCATATGCAAGTATCCTATGAGCTATAGTTACCTTTTGAAGACTGGATAAGCCAAGAACACCAAGTGCATTTGTCTTTTGTTTGAAATATGAATTGTGAGCTTCCATTACATATGCGATCCAAAGAAAAAGATGACGACTCATCCTAAATCTCCTTCGAAACTAACTTTCTTTGAATTTAGTATTTTCTGCAAAATAATCATTATACATCCTCAATTCACCTTCCTTTGTGTTACGATTAACGATATTGTGTCCAAAAACAAAGCCACGAGACTGTTCTCCACGCTTGATTTATCGATTCTTCTTCAACAACCATTATAGTAGAAACTTGGCAGGCGAACATGGGAGTGTAATCATCAAAATCAAAAGTATCATAAAAATTAAAATTAAAATGATTCATCATGAACATCAACTTTAATGAAATAAAATAAAGATTGGAAAGAAGAAAACAATGAAGAACAGGAGTGTAATCATCAAAATCAAAAGTATCATAAAAATTAAATTTCAAATGATTCATTATGAACATGAACTTTAATGAAATAAAATAAAGATTGGAAAGAAGAAAACAATGAAGAAAAATATGTGAAGAAAATGTTCAGGTTTATGCAAATATTTATAGATCAATTTATTTTCCCCAAAATTTGAAATTTTAAAATTTAAGGTATTGATGTTTTTTTTTTGCAATATTTGAAATTTTATAATTTCAAAAGTTGGCAGCTATTTTTTTGAAAATTGAAATTTTGGTGGATTTTTTCAATATTTTAAAATTTAAAATGTTGGTGAGTTTTCTATTTCAAATTTGATTTTTTTATTTAAATAAAATTAAAAATTATAATGTTGAAGGATTTTTTAAAAGTAATTATTTAACTATATAAACTACTGATATTAATTATATAATTAATTGTATAATTATATTATATACAAAATAATTGTATTATTTTTAAAATAATATACAAAAAATAGCTCTTCTAAATAATTTTTACTATTGCGAGTGTCATTATCTGGCTCTCTTAATAATTTTTATATGCCATAGCTTCACTCAATCTAATTTTTCAATAAACGTTTGAGCAGGGAAGCATTCAGCAAATAAATGCGAGTCAGAGACACCTACGATAACCACAGCATTGCTGGGCAGTTTGTTAAACGTACATATATTGTAAACGCAATTTCTCCATCAGAGAAACGTGAGTGAAATCTCATCCAAATTCTTTAGCTGCCCATGCTTAGCTTTCTTCCGTACAAGTGCCGTGGCTCTTTTCCAGACCTAGCTAAGCTATCTTCACATATTCTAAGATGTGTACGAGAACACGGAAAATTATTTTTTAAAAACTTTTTTTTAGATTGTTTTTGATAGGTTCATATTAAAATAAATTTTTAAAAATACTATTTTGATGTAATTTTAAGTAAAATATTTTAAAAGACTTTTTTTGGTCTTTTGGTGCTTAAGATTTTTGAGAACTTCTTTTATTATTATTATTGTTATTTTATTTAGTTTTTTTTTTAATTTATTATTTAATATTTAGTTTATTGGGTTTTATATTTTATTTTTATTTTCTTTCTATAAAATTATTTTAGTTTCATGATACAAATCACGAGTTTTGAGAGTTGATGGTATTGACTTGATTTTTTTAATTAATTTTTTTTCTCAACTTTGTTCTTCAATATTAGGTTAATTTAGAATTGTTTTTTATAAGGATATCATTGTATCATAATTCGGGTGTTGAGTTTTGTAAGTTAACTAGGTTCACTTGGGTTTTTTTATTATTATTAATTAACATTGATATGATTAGAAACTGAACTCTATATTTTTTTTTAAAAAAAAATCTATGAAGTTATCTAAGTCTTCTGCCTCGAGTTTGACAAATTAAAATGAGGTTACTCATTTTTTCTTTTCATTTTCATCCTTCAAAAATTGGTTAATTGAAAATTAAGTTTTATTATTAGTTTTTTAGTTTGTGTTTTATGAGGTTATCCTAGTCTCATAAACCAGGTCACGAGTCTGGTCAATAGACTCAATTACTTCTTTGTATTCCTTTAACTTGATTTATTTTTTTAGTTGAATTTTATTTTCAATCTCATAAGCTATTAGGGTCTAATGACCTAAATAATAAATTTGACAGATTAAACTGAATTGTTGCGAGACAATCCTATTAGGGTCTAATAACATCTAAGATGTTATTTTATATAAAGTCAATCCTATTTTCTAGATTCAACTTAAAAGCTACCTTCCATTTCATTTGTCATATGTTTTAGATTTTAAAAGGCTCTCTCAAGTTCTTACACGTATGAGCTGGAAAAATTAAATATAAATGTACTTTCATATAAAAAAATTATTGTTTTTATTATTATTATTTAAAATTCTATGTCCCTATATTTTTGCTTGTATGGTCGATTACTTTGCCAAAATTTACTTTAAACACTATCACACGTTTCATTTTCACATGCGAGTCCCCAGGAAATTAACTTTTTTTTTATTGATTTTTGTCAAAGAGGCCTTCATTGACAACATTTGTCATCCTTCTCTTTATACTATCAATGTTATTCTTTTCATATGTTTTTTTTTTCCTTGTTTTGGCATACTATCTTCAACATTTTTTTCCTTTTTTAACTTCCCCTATTTTATTATGTTGGAATCCATTTTCTTGTGAGTCATTGTTGCACAATGTAATCTTTGTTGGTCTTTTCTGGTTAACATATTTGCTATTATACAAGGCTATTTTCCCTACTTTTTTCATGGTATTATAAATAAGTCACATACTAATATGAATACTTGAAAAATTGCCTCTCCAAAACATTGCACTTGAGAATATTTATTTCCATCAATATTCACACAAAATAAATAAATACATATTGAGTTATTGAAAGAAACATTCATAAAAATAAAAGCATTATATATTTATGATAAATGGTTATACTCGCTAAAATATTATATGTTTCATGATAAATTAAAATACATCCATCTAACTATGCGTTATTACAACATTCATAAAAGAAAAACTATTATGGAACAACGAGCCTATTAAATTACAATCTAAATAAAAAAAAGAAATATATGTAACCCAACAATCCAATAACTCGCTTAAAAAATTCATAACTACAACAACATTTAAATAAAAACCAAAAGCAATTAAAAACAATTGAAATAGATATGCTCACATCTTACAAATTCAAATGTTGAATAGGTAAAACAAATGAAAACCAATTTCAAGGATGCATCAAATGGAAACTAATCTTTCAAAAATCATCAACTCATTATTCTGAAAATGTAAACCTGTATAAATAAATTATCAAGCATGTCAAATAACATAACACATTAAATTTAGTTAGAACTTAAAAATAATAAATAAATTAATGCTTGAAAAGAGAGTCATAATAATGCATCTAAATATATTTACTACGCACATACTTTATATTCATTCATTTGAACTTCTTTTCAAGAACTCTCATACTAGACCAAATTTCTTTTTTTTAAACCTAAATTTTGTTTGGTTAAGTCATGAAAATCATTATCAATTGAGACTCTACATATGAGTGGAGGTCATCCATAACCTTAGAGCACTATAACCTTGTCAATCCATATACAAAGAAATAGAATCTCTCATTCTCGACATGATTTGAAGTAATTGGTCCCATCTTGAAAGTAGTTGAACGCCAATTCCATACTTATTTCTTCTAGCTCGAACCTCAGAAGGATCTATTTTTTTTTGCGTTATTCCTTGTGTTGTTGTTGCTCGATATGTTCACCTCGCCAACCATTTGAGAAATGTTATTCTCAAAATTTGAAATCTTATCCTCCCCCAAATCAAAGTTTACCTCTTCCAAATCACCCCAATCAATGTTGACATTGACATTGTTTGTGCTAGAATCAATAGCTTTGTCACCAAGTACTCATGACGATGGTTCCCACGTATATTATCCGGTAGCAAGAATGCTAGAATATATTCTATTAAATTTAAACTTTCAATAAAACTTTAATATCGGTATATCTAAATTTGTTTGCTCCTCTAATTTTCTAAATAAAAAAAATACACATAATTATTGCAACATAATGTAGTAAACAAATTTATAAAACATGACAACAACAAATGAAATAGTTTGAATCATGAAGATTAACTTGTATTCTCACTTTCCATCACTTATTGCTATCCGATATTATTTTCTAATTCATTACCCAGACCCACAGCAATTTCAGGAATCAACTTTGTCCATATACTTCAATTCTCTTTGAATTCTCTATGTTTTCAATTGTGTTTTGATAAAATACATGATCAATTTATTCTTTAAATGATATTATAAGAAATTTCTAAGTTTTGAGTTTAATAAAAGCGAGTTGTTTAGGGACTTGTGCCCTTTTTAACCGGCTAACCTGATGATAAATTAGGCAAGTCCGCGTCAGTTTTCAGGCAGCCTTCATTTTTTATTCCATCATGCTGTCTTTACAGTAACCTTGCAATTAAATCATGTATATTTATCTGACAATATCTTAACTTACTTTGCGATACCACTTGAAGGAGACTGCATAAATGTTGCGTACGAGGAACAAGGCCCCTCTTGATTATGCAATAAAAAGATCTCTAAGCTGCTTCATATTATTACTCATGTTCTATACGAGCTCAAATTTTTGCACAAAACTACCGCAGGCATCTGGAAAAAATCGCAAGCATTCGGCAACTAGCACTCCATTATACATCAGCATCATTAGTTCTGTGGTTTCCCAGTATTAGAAAATACTGCCTGATAAGTTATTTTTCTCTTCATTTTCGTTTACACATGGATCATCAGCACAAAACCATGTGCTCGACCAGTATCTAGGATAGGAGTGTGAAACCTCAGCTGCTCTTACCTTCTTAAAGCACCATAATTCTTTGTTACCTACAAAAAAGGGGATACTTATCAGGTTGAAGTAGAGATAAAAAATGTTAATACCTTGAAGTTCAAGTATAAATAGCAAATTTGTAAGGTAGTCATAAGAAAATCCTTGGAGCGGAGATTTCTAAGCCTTGCCGTCTGTGAGACAAACCGTGCGATGGACCCAGTTGTGGTATTAGTTAATATGCACAAATAAAATTCCCCCCCAATAGAAAGAATCTAAAAGTCACTAACCCGAGGTTGAGACTTATTTAATCTCTTTGTCACATCCTCGTCGTCATCCTCATCATCATCCTTGCTCATGAGCATCCTCTGTAGGGCAGAGTTTTCTGATTTTCTTCCCCGCTTTGATGGTGTAGCACCTCTTCCTCTTCCCCTTCCAGCAGCTCTTTTGCGTCCTTTGCCTTGGATGCTCTCATCATCATTCTGCACAACAGACCAAATCCAGTTACATGTATATTTGATTCAATCCATTTTTGGCACATGCATTAGAATCGATCACAATAACTGAGCTACAGGAGATTTGTGCTGTATATATGTGCCTGATTCTCAGTTAACCAAGAGACTCAAAAGTCAAAAGTACTCAGATTTAACAAGATTATCGAACTTGAACCTCAGAATTTAAGCTTTGGATTCACTTTTAAAAAATCTACATTTTACTTCTGTAATATTATGTTGGACCACACGTGAGACTCTTATTTATATATAGGAAAGAGGCAATGTCTTGCAACATGGTCTACTTGAAAATATATTGTTCCATCCAATATTATGTCAACTGCTTGGGTTGAAGCAAAATGAACTGAGGCTGTGTGCTAATATAGACAATCACCCGAATTTAATAAGCTCAAACAAAACATGGCCCCATCTAGCAAATTACAATAGTAAATTGAGGTACAGCAAAACAGGTACATGTGTGAGCATGTCAGTGGCTTGTAACTAGTTTCCTGAAGATAAATTTAAGATTGCTGTAATTGGTTAAGGTTCCTTCTGTTGCTAGCGGAATCCCTAGTTCTGTTTCTTTCATTTTATCCTGAGTGAAGGTATAAGATTATGGCACACAGTTATTTATTTCACACCAATCGAGTTGATATCATAACTGAGATGAGAAATGAAAAAACAAAGCCAATAATAGCAGCTAGCAGTCCATACCGAGCTATCAGCAACCTCATTGATTCCAAGTTTTTTTGAATCTTCACTTGAAGCCGAATCAACATTTTCATCCTCGACAGCAATACTTCTAAATGCAGCTGTTGCAGCAACTGATGCAGATCTACAATGCCAAAATATTTAAGTATGGCCAATGATATGAAAAGTCAGCATGCCTTTTTGACCAAAAGAACTGCCCAGAATTTAGTGAGGCACCCCCTCCAAAGGCTTTGAACCAAAGTGAGCAAATGAAATTAGGGTATTGATGCTACATGAGTATTGTTTAGCAGAGATCCTTAACACTGTTTAATGCACTTTTTCACAAATTTCTTACACAATGAAGATAGGGCAGCTTCTCTTTAACTCATATTTTTCTGTGAGTGATCAGAACCTCTAGATTTCAATTTAAGTAAAACTCTGATTTGATAGATGATGCAGGCTATGATTTAATTCCTAGTTTATTTTCTTGAGATTGTTGATGCTTAGTCCACTTAAAGCTGTCATTTAGATAAATCTCATCCCCTTCAAACATAATTGGCATGGTACTATAAATTCCATCCCTTTCTACATAACCGGACATAAAATAAGAGAAATCAGGGACAAAAGCACGGACCTCTGAGACTGGCGAAATCCTAGAGTTGCATCAAGAGTCGTTTGCTTCAAGTTACTAGAGCCTCTGCCCCTACCCCTTCCCCTTCCCCTTCCTCTTGCTGTAGTTTTTCCTTTACCAGTTTCTGATACATCAAGTGAAGACTTAGAACCTACTCTTGACCCTTTTCGGCCTCTAGTGGTGGATGTGGAGCCAGATATCTGTGCTGCATCTTCTTCATCGCTAAATGAAACAGCACTTCCAACTCCAGCACTTGTAGTTCTGAAATCCTGAGAGAGAGGGCAGAGGCTCAGACAATTTCTTTTAGCTGGTAAAGTGAGTTTTAAACAAGAGAAAATATTGGGAATTACTAATTTATTACAATGAACTTTGGAAAAAACTTTTCACTTACAAAAATGGAAAATAAGAACAAATTACCTCTATGGACTGTGCAGCATCAGTAGAGCGTACAGACCTTTCCTTGACACGTTCCTGCAACAAATATTCTAGTATCATAAAAAAAATTTATTCCTGGCTTGGTATATAACTGATTTTACTAGTTAAAATAAAGGCTCAGCATGAGCTTTGAGGAGAGCTTCTGAACTAGTCATCTGAGTTCACTGTTTGGTGGTTTAACCAACCCAAAAGCATAATGCTAAGGAAAGAATACATACTGAATGGACACACAAACAGATGTGAAAATTAAAAGCTTCCACAACAAATAAAACCAAATTGAGCAATGTCAAAGCCATAAGTGGCTGCTAACTGCTTTGAAAAATGCAACCACCTGTATATCATGATTTGGCAAAAGAACCAAGTCCCCAGGATAATTGGACATTAGTTAACCCTCATGGCAATTAAAAGTACGAATAATAAGAACATAAAATTCTTGCCTCCAAGCATTCTCCAACTTTAAGAATTAGATCTTCATCTTCAAACTTCATGGTATCTGAATCTTTTGCAATTTTGCTCTGTGGAAGTAAGTTAATAATTCAAAAGCATCAGCAAGAGATACAATGTCCCTACACAATGGTCCGCACAAATAACTCAAAGTAGAACCACTTGTAGTGTACAAGAAATTATCCATATAGACTTTGACATCATAAACGCAGTGATTCAGAAACAATCCAGTAGATATTCCATGAATTACTTCAAATTGGGAATAGAGTATGGCATACTTACACGTGTTTCTTGAAGATTATATTTCACACAAGCATAGAACGCCATTTTATCATCTTTATTAACAAAATTGTGCAATGCAACATCCAAATCATTGACCGGAAGAATCTCCATTTTCTGCAAGAACAGGAATTATTAACAAAAGAACTATGTGACTGATTCTAAGCCATTTCTAACTTGATTTCAGGATTTTATGTATCAATTTAATAGAGAGAATTATATGTTGGATAGAGATCTCTCATCTATGGAACCACTAAAGTCATCCTCTAGAACTGGAATAATAAAGCATTACAAGATATTTGGATCCTGTAGATGATATACAAGAACTCCATTTTATTATGATGTTTAATATTCAAACAAGAGTTACCACGTGAAGTAATAAAGAAATGAAGGAAGACATGATGAGTAAGTACCAGATTATTTTCAGCAACTAAAGCCTCTATGTTTTGTTGATTTAATTCTTCTGGGCGAAGACGTTCGGTATCATCGAATTTAGCTGCAACTCAAGAAAAACAAAATCAACATTATAGTGCTGCTTAAATACACAGCAACAAATTTATGCAATTACTAAAAAGGGTGGGAAAGAAGTATAAGAGAAATCCTTCATATTATTTTCAAAACATGTTCGTTCCATGGCATGAAATATAGACATTATCCACAAGTGATACTTAAAGAAAGAAATCATACAAAAATTTCAATAGCAACAAGAGCTCCTTGTCAAAGTTTAACTGCAGTACCAAAACCCATATGATGCAAAATTTGTACTATTTACATAGAGGAACTCTTAGGAAGCCATACATGATAAGCTAAATCTCCTCTCCCTATTATGAACGATACAACCTAGATTAATAGCTATTAACATAATTTATGGTCTTATCTATTGACATCCCCCTCAAATTGATGCTAGGTTATACAAAAGCATCAATTTGTTGGAAAGAAAATTATGTTGTTGGCATGTGAGGGTCTTGGTAAAAGTATTTGCCACTTGAAGATTGCTAGAAATAGGAGGCAGTATGATAGTCTAAGCTTCAAACACCTCACGGATGAAATGATAATCAACCTCGATATGTTTAGTGCATTCATGGAAAATGATATTGGCTGAAATGTAAATGACACTAGTATTATCCACATAGATAGAAGTAAGGCCATGTTGAGAGAAGCCATGTATTTTGGCGCAAGCTTGGGACATGGTCCTATATTCAGATTCAATTAGGGATGATTGTTTTCGGTTTGTTTCAGTTTTTATCTATAAAAACAACCACATCAAAATTATGAAAAAAACCAAAACCAAACTGAAACCGGTTTAAACTGACCGATTTCAGTTTTGTTTTTTTAGGGTTTTTTTACAGTGCCTGTAATAACCTCATCTGAGAATTCCAGCATTATTTCTAACATAGGCGCAAAGGGTCTCGTTTTGCCATTATTGGTTTGAAGAAGGGTCGTCACAGTTTATTTTTCTAAACATTGACCAAGAAACAAAAGGCTTCAGTTCAACAACCCCTTAGTTTCTCCACCAGCAGTTACCTGCAAACTATCTCTTCATCTAATGGCTTGCTTTTATCGTCTAGTTTATGGAGAATCAGCTCAGCTATCATGTATTCAATCCCTTGACCAAGCAGTCTGTGACTCTTCCACCGCATGGTATAACAAGGCAAGACAGTCCAAGCTATGTGGCAAGAACAAGTGAATTGTTCACACTTCATCCATTAGACCTCCCCAGATCTCATACATGCAGTACTCATTGGGATTCAAAATAAAACCATCACCAATAGACATGCAATTACACATGTGCAGATCCAATTGCAATGAGGCTTAAATGTTCACACATATAGTAGAATCTACAAATAATCAGACTATGAAAACAAAGAAAGTAAACAACATCGATTTGAGTTTCAAAATACCTTCATTCTGCCTTTTTTTAGAAGCCTTTGAAAAAATAAGTATGTCTTGAGGATTTGCAACCTGAAAAAAGTTCAAGAAATCAAGGATCAATGCTCAGAAGAACTCAAAATAAAGTGAGCTTAACTCCCTAAATGAGAGGAGTAATAAGCAGAATACCTTTCCCACATACTTCTGCCCAAATCTTTGAGGATTTATTGTCATGAATCCAGAGTAATCTACCTGTCAAATTAACCGAATCGGTTAGCTGGTGGATTAAAATTGTCCATGAGTAAAGTATCCATTATCAACACCTTTTGCCACCCCTCCTAGAAGGATTAGGTGTCATTGCCTCTACTTAACTGGAGACATGCAATCTATGTGAAGTTGCAAATTCCCTAATTTGATTGGTAAAAGAAGCGCCAAAAGCTTTTTAACCTCATCAAAATCAGAAGCATTGTAGCATGAGTCAAATAATTTGATTGTAAGGCCAAAATAGAAGTTTGGAAAAGTTATTTGAGTTGAACAAGAAAATATGGCTTCAAATATGACAGAATGCACCTTGTCCCTAATAATAATTAGTATGATTAGTTGAAATGTTAAGAACACTTTTAAGTTTTTTGTTTAATATATGGTGTTATGAAGACTTAAGAGAGGGCCCCAGAGATGATGATGAGAATGACTTATAATAAATAGTATCATCTGTAAGTATTGGCGGATGTTACCTTAATTCGAACCAAGGGAAGCTTGAGCTCTGATATGCTAACAGCCTTTTTGCTAGACTTCTCTATCAGATTTCTGACCTACAGAAGAAGTTATGATGATGATAGCTAGCAAATGCACTGCACCAATGAAGTCTATGATAAACTGGTAAGATGGCATTGGTAACCTAAAATATCCAAAATTGTCCTTGCTAATTGTAGGATACATGACTTACCACTTTGTCTAAATGTTCAAGAATTGAATTCTGATCATTGGGATCGATGTCAGATTCATCCTTTAATACAATCTGCATGATGAACTCAGCAAGTTAGTAATGTTCTTTAACAGATGAAGTAAGAAAGTCATTAGGTTACCTCTGTATATTCGAAAAGGCCTCACGGAAGTCAAAGGTATTTTGGTTGGGCGATATTGATTTCCCTACAAGGCAAACACATCAAGAAAACATTGTAAGACTAACAGCACCACATCTATTAAAAGGATGTTTTCTCCAAGGTTTTCCTATAAGCTACCTTAATTTCAAGAAGCAGCACATGCTTTGGCTTTGATTCTCCATCAATCAGTGATGTTGCAACTGATGAACCTGGTTGTGTTATGTGAAAACCCATCCCTGGAACTTCCTTTTAAATCAAAACCCATCTTCAATTCAGTGAGATGGAGACAAACAAGATAGTTCAAGAAAAAAATTCTAGTGGCACCTGTGGATCAACAAGGCATTCATGTTCATGACCCCACACTATAAAGTCCAAGAACCTTGGTAGAAAATGTTCATTTATAGCATTTTTTGGGTTTGTTTTCACTCTGCAGACCACAAAAGAAGATTCAGAATAAAAAAAACTTGCAATACAAGATATAAGTTTTAATAATTCCAAAAGACAATAAGAATGTCAAAATGTCAAGGTTAGGTAAAATTTCAAAGACAAACCTAGACATCTCATCTTCAAGAAAAACAGGCAAAAACACATACAGACACGTTTCACACACTTGTACACACTAATACTGTTTCACTCACACACAACCTGTTCTGATGAAGTACCAGCATGTTGAACCAGTCTGACACTAGACAGCCTTCTTGGGCTTCAGGTCTCATCCCACTGCACAGCATGTGGTGTCTGAGAAATTAAAGACAAACCAAACAGATAGGTGAGTAACTTAAATCAGAAATTAAACAGCAGAAAAAGTTTCAAACTCAATACCTGAAACATTCTATTAAGCCGTTCATCCCGAATGTTCCCAAGACCATAAAGAGCCACAGCTGTTGAACCCTGCAAATCAAATTAACTGCAGGTCATTTCTAAAGTATTTAAAACATCCCATGTGTCCTGCTAATTTTATCCACTAACATACCTTCCTGACAAGGATAGGGTAAAGTGTGATTTGACCCACTCCAGAACCCTCGAGTGCCATTTTTCCAAAATAGTTTACTAGATTGCATGCTGAAAGGATATCTACTGCAGAAAGGTTGTCCTGCACCAAAGTAAGGAGCACAAGATGTGTTTGTAGTTAAAGAGCAATTGAGATATATAATTGAATAAAGTCATCAAATTTGTTTAAAGTTTATTTCCATTGCCAGAACAGACAGCAAATTTTTTTTCTTAAACTAGCATAGAATAAAAAAGCCAGCAGATCCTTGTGCACCAATTAAAAGTGAACACAAGCAGCAATAGTTATCTGCGCTCTAAATTTATTTAGGAAAACCATGTTACCATAAATCCATACCACTCCGGCAGGATCATCATGATTTCCATGAATACTGAACACTGGCAAGCCAATATTGAAGTGTGGATCTTCATAGTTTACGTGGCCAAATCTGATACAATACAATGAAGGTTGTTAAGCACTACCAAGTATATTTGAAGAGTTGCACCTTGATTTTTCTGCAAAGAATCAAGTGTGTTTGTGTCTCCATACATATAACTTGAATAATGTTTCTATCATTACACATATAAAGAAAAAAAAATGTTACAACATAAAAAAACACAAAATCATAATATGGATATCCTAAAAATAAAGTCTGCCTTTACATTTATTCAACTTATTAGAATAATGAACCATGTCATGGTGACAGCATGGATAATAATCCAGAGGTCAACTTATACATGAAATCATTAGCTCTCTTTCAAAATGAATTGGAAACAGAAAAATACTTTCCAGCCAGAGAAAAGAAAAATGAAATACAAGTGGATTAAATTCTTACACATTTGCAAAATTTACAGTCTGGTCACTAACAACTTGGAACTGAATTGGTTGATCATTGAGGCAATGACGACGAAGAATCTCAATGGCCTTTACTAATGTTGACCTTGAGGGCTTATTCTCATGGAAAAGATCACCACCGAGGAGTACAAAGTCCACCTGTTACCAAAGAGAAGTCACGCAGTAAACCTCATCACTATTAACATGAAGTTTGATGCAGACTGAATATGAGAATGACTGCCCCTCGGTCTAAAGAGAACATGCTTCTCAATGCCTTAGCCATCACATAGTAGATCATTGCTCAGAATTTAAGAAAATCAGCATAAGTCTCTTCTGCTATATATACAAGATATAGCAAGAACTTTCAAACCAGCAGGCACGTTACAAATGCAAATCAATAGCACACACAAACAAAATTACCTTCTTCTGCTCAGCTATGGAGCATATCTCTTCGAAAGCCTGGAAAGAATCATGCCGCCGTATCTCATCTTTCTCCATATACCCTAAATGACAATCCGTTGCAACAAGTATTCGAAGCGTATTTGCAATATCGTCCCTGGGAAACCCATATCAATATAATCACAAAAACAAAAATTCTAAAATAAATGTAAAGAAACTCCAGCTACCACGAGTTGCTAACAGTGCAGTATAATGACATTGGAAACAATAATAATAATAATAGTAGTAGTAGTAGTAGTAGTAGTAGTAGTAAGAAGAAGAAGAAATCAATATTTTTTTAGCCCAATCTAAGCCTCTTTGGTTTAAAATTTCATCTTTTTTTAAATGCTATTAATTTATTTTTCTCTCTAACTTGAAATCAGATATTAAATTAAAAATAAACAGAGAGAGCATTTCACCTTGACAAGTCTTCCCATGGCCCTTCCTCTTCAAAAACCTAAGAGCACAAAGAGCAAATAAAAACAACAGTAATGTAAATTTAAATAAATAATTAAATAAATAAATAAAGTCTTAGATAGAAACTCAAAATCACTTAAAATTTATATAAAAAAAAAGGTCCAGAAATCAGGACTTCTAATGATCTAGCAAGGAAATACAAACAAGAATGAAAAGCTAAAAAGCAAGGAAGCACACGCTGTTTGGTTGCTGAGAAAAGAAAAACATTACAGAGAGTCATTGTTTACCGTTTGATTTCGGGATTGAAAAGAGTAGAAAGGGTTTTACGGTGGCGGGGAATTTCAAAGAAGGAAAGGAAAACACTCAGAAATGGGCAGAAAATAGTTCCACACTTTTCTCACACTGTTTTTTTTTACTGGGTGTGCTATCTAGTTTATTTTTTAATCACTCGGCAAGCTGCTGGTTAGATGCATTTTTTTAGATAAAAAAATATTTAAAATTTTAAAATATAAATTGTATTGGGTAATTAAAAAAATATTAATGGATAATATATTATTGGACAATTGTTTTTAAAATATTAAAATAATATATATATTATATTAATTTACATTAATTTATTAAATCTATAATGTGGTAATTAGACCATGATAACTTTATAAAGAGATAAATTAAAATAAATTATAAAAAGTTAATTTTCTAATTAACACAACATTAAAAAATAACAAAAAAACATTTTAGTCAATTTTTCAAACCTTTAATTTGGGTTATGAGATCGGGATAAAATTATATAAAACAAATTGAGAAAAAAAATACAAATCTTAATTTTTAATCACCTAAATGTTAAAATGATAAAATTACAAAAAAAATTACAAAAAAAAACAATCAAGTCAATTTGAGGTTAACATGTTAAACTTATCACTTAGATCACGGAACCAAGATAATTTTATGAGAAATAAATTTTAAAAATTACAAAATTCTATTTCCAACAAACTTAATATTAAAGGTTCAAATCAAGAGAGAAATATATAAATTTATGAGACTAGGATAACTTCACAAAAAATAAATTCCCTAGAAAACTTAATATTAAATATAAAACTGAAAAAAAAACCAATTAAATAAAAAGAGAAGATTGAATTGTTACAAAAGTGAGATTAATATATATGTATTCAATTGAAAAAACAAAAAAGATAAATTGGATCCACCTGCAAAGTATATGACTTGATCATAAAATTAGGATAACTCTAAGGAAAGTGAATTGGAAAAATATGAAGCTCAGTCAAAAATTATTCAAGCTAAAAAGGAATCAAAACAAAATTAAACATAGTTAACTCAAGTTAACTTGTCTAACCTATTACCCGAATCATAAGACTAATGTAATCCTATAGAAAGAAAGAAAAAACTTATGAAACTCGATTTCCAACTGATCGAGATGTTAAAGGATAAAATAAAATAAAAATTAATTAGAACGATGATAAAAAAAAATAACATGAATCAATTCAAATTAACTTGTTATACTCGTAACTTGAGTCATGAGATTGAGATAAATTCATAAAATAAATACAAAAACATATTAGAAAGCTCATTTGCAACAAATTAAATATTAAAACTTAAGAGTTGAAAATTTCAACTTAAAATCGATTAAAAAAATAAATAAATTTATGAGACCATTATATAACCAAATAAAAAAAATACAGAGTATAATTTTCAAAACAATCCAATAATAAAGAATATTTGTTTAAAAGTAAAAAATAAAAAATTATTTTAATAAATAGTATTTTGTTGTTATGATTATATTGATTTATTTAACCTCAAGTGTCTTGTTGTTATGATTATAATGATTTATTTAACCTCAAGTGTATTTACAACAATATCTTGCAATTAGTGTGGAAATGAGTGGAATGTTTGGGCTGTTTTCGTCACTTCAACTGTATTATTTTTAGTGCTTTTAATTATATGTTTTTGTTATTGTTGTTCAAAACTTTTCAAATACTTTTTTAAATTATATTTTACTTAATAAATATTAAGTAATTTTTTATGGTTTTAATGTGGTGTAATTTTAAAAATATATAATACTTCATTCATACTAAAAACATACTTAGATAATAAGAACGAAAAGCAAATTATTGGCTAAGATTTTCAGCTAATTGATCTAAAGTTTATGCATGATTTTGAACTTTTCTAACACTGTGGAGTCATATTGAATAAATATCTCCTCATTTAGAAGAAACAAAATGGATCAAATATTCAGGCATTTTTATAGAAGGGGAGAGATGTTATAAAGTTATAATTTATATATTTTAAATAAAATTATAAGTTTTTTATTGATGATGGTAAGAACTCCCTAAGCAATTTATAAGTTTAAAATATTCTTTCCCTATGTAAAAAAGTGTTTTTTAAAAAAAGACAAATCTTATCATGAGATTATTAATACTTTTAAGAAAAATTATGCGTGTCCAGTAAATAAAATAAAATTATTTAAATATGGGATATCATGTTGTGATCCCAAATTTAATTAATGAAATAACATAATTTATATATGTCACAATAAAAAAAATGAAATTTGGGATACACATAATTATATAATGGAAAAGGAAAAAAGAAAAAAATATATTAAAAACATATTGAAACTCCAAGATTACTATATTATTGATATAATTGGAAAGATTTTCATGAAATGAAATCAACAACATCTAGAAAAAGGCACTAACAATGAGTATAATAAGTTACCGTTTGAGAATATGGTTGAGGTTGTGCTTAAAAATATCTTTTGTTTAAAAATGCATCAAAAGATATTTTTTTATTTTTTAAAAATCTATTTTTTAAATCATCACATGAAAATAATCTAAATACACTAAAATATTTAATTTACAGTAAAAAACTAAAATAAAAATTATAAAATATTTTTAAAACACAATGTCAAACAAAGATATAAGTCACACTTCTCGACAAAGGCAAGCCGGCCAAAACCATAAACTTTGATTATTGAATTTGTCTCTTTAAAATCTTTATGATTATACTGGTGTCTCTAATTAAAGCTTCCATGTGATTCTGGTTTTTTTTTCTATTTTTTTTTTATAATTTGTGTAATCTATTTGACAATGAAATATTGTATTTTTAAATAGCAAAAATATACTCACAAACCTTAATAACGTAGATCTAAGGGCTATTATATTAGATCACTGAGAAGTATCAGTTGTATCAAAAAAATTTATGTTATTTGAGATTTTTCATAGCAATAAAAAATCTAGAATGAATTCTGTATAATTATATTAGAAAAAAATTGCAGCACAACGCTGATAATTACTAGTTTTTATTAAATGGTATAAAGAACTTTGCAAAATTACTCGCTTATATTTTTTATATAGCACGTAAAAGCAATTTAAAAATACTACAGAAAATTAATTTAAAATATAAAAATAAACAACTCGTAGTAAAAGTTTGATAATAAATAAATAAACCCTCGATAGATCTCTTTCTGAGACGTCTTATTTTTGTTCACTCTCGTCTTGTGCAAAACGGAGGCTGTACCTCGACACCGCCCTTCCTTTTGTTATGGTGCCAAGCTTCCAAGAAAGGCCCATCACACGCACCAGGCACACACACATATTTGTTTGTATTTTAATATATTTTAAAAATTAAGATAAAATTACAAACTTCTTATTGATGATGCTAGGAATTCACTAACTAGTTATAAGTTTTAGATATTCTCTCTCTATGCAAAAAGTTTTTTCTAAAGACAAGTATAATCACGTGATTAATATAAAATGATGTAAATATAAACAAATATTTTACTGTGTATTGTAAATAAAGGAAAGCGGGGGGAAATTATTTAAATATGAGATATTATGTGGCTATTAATTTGAGTCAAAAGCTTATCTGTGAGTCTTGAAAGCAAAAGAAAAGGAACTAATATTGCATGAAATTGAAAAGGTTGTAAAGATAGTTGCATAAATTTTGGATATTGTAATATTTTTAATCATATTTTGTTTTTAGAAAAAAAATGTCAAATATCATGATGGTTGAAATTAGAGTCATCATCAATTTTCTCTCTCTACCATCAAAATTCAATGATCTCTATCTCTCTCTTATCTCTCCAACTTGAGATAAAAAATAACAAAAATAAACTTTTATATCAAAATTACATTGAAAAAATATTAACCAAATAGGTATAACTCAAAAAGTTTGAGGATTTTTTATGAGAACTTTGAAACTATTATCTATTTGTGGTGCGTTTTCTACTTTGATTCTCAATCTTTTAATTTTGTTCTTAGTCAATAAATTTGATTTTTTTTAATTTGTTTGTAGAAAGATGCAATTGCACAAAAATAAAGTTTGATGACTAAAAACAATAGCGAGTTTGTAGTTAAATATAAGAATGTGAACAGTGTGTTTGCATTGTTTAAAGCATAATATTTAGAGTTTTGTAAATAAAATTTAATAATATTTTAAAGATCCACAAAGAAAAACACATGAAGTCAAAGTAACTTAAGGATTTCAAATTTAAACTTAAAGTCAAAGGAAAAACATGGTAGTAAATAAAAAGGAAAACCTAAAAATACTATGAAATCCTTGTCTCACGTGAATCTTATTATTATTATTATTATTATTATTATTGACATTGACAAACAAAATGGTGTTTTTATAGTGTATTACTTCACAAAACACTATTTATTGCAATAGTTTTTTTTACTTGTGATTTTGTTTTCATTTCATATTTTAACATTTAGTTTATAAAAGATTATGCTTCAAGATTTATTGCATTCTTCTTTTTACATGTTTATCCTAGTATCATGATCCATGTTGTCATTTTGACGAGTTAATATAGTTGACTCATTTTTTTCCAATTCAAACTTTTGATTTTATATTGATTAAGAATTAAATTTTCTAGATTATTTTGTTATGCTTTTGATGAGAATATCATTATCTTGTGATCCATGTCATGGGTTTTGTGGGTTGAATTGATTCATTTTATTGTGTATTGATTTTTTCCAGTTTCATCATTCAATAATGAGTTGATTGAAAATTAAGATTTAAAATTATTTGATTTGTTTTTTATTGTATGGTCTTAGTCACATGACCCAAGTCAGGGGTCTTACAAGTTAACTCGGGTTTACTTGGGTTGTTTTAGCTTGTTTTCTATAAATAATGTTATGTTGGTCTCGTGATTAAGTCCATGATTTTGGCAAGTTAATAGATGCTGACTCAAGTTATTTTTTAATGGATTTTTTTTCCAATTTCATCATTATACATTGTAAAAATTGGAGATTGAACTTCATATTTTTTTTTTGATTTATTTTCTATGGTGTTATTTTGGTTTCATGATCGAGGCATGAGTTTGACAAGTTAACCCGACTTGACCCATGATATTTTTTTTTAATATTTTTTTTCAATTTCATCTTTAATATTAGGGTTGATTAAGAATTAAACAACATAGTTTATTGTGAATTATTTATATATCAAGTTATCATGGTCTCATGATTTAATAGTGGATTTGGCTGGTTAACTTATATCTATCTAATATGCTAATGTCTCACTATTAAAAAAAACAAAAGAAATCATTTGTTTTCAACCTTCTAAATCTACCGGGCCATATTGGATGAACCCATTTTTTTTACTAGAAAAAACCTTTTCATTGCCTACACACCCACACACAGGCACTTTTCAAAAAAAAAAAATCACCTGACTTGCAATTTGGTGTGTGCCCATGATTTAGTAAGAATTAGTTTTTTTTCTTTTTTAGCACTTGTTTTCTTAACAAATGTGCAAATACTAAAGCAATGCTCTCGTACGTTGCTTGGGGAAGGTTTTTTTAAGGTAAAAAAATATTCAGGTTTTGAAGAATTCTTTGGTGTTGTTATTGAACTTGAAAATATAGTCATTTAAAAAAGTCCTGTCCATCAAGAATGATTATGTATTAATTTCATAATATCACACGTGGCAAGTAATATGAACGGTGATTATAGATCCTTCAATAATAAATATTTGTAAATTAAAAGGATACATATATTTCATTAAAATATTAATGGGTACCCAAATATTACAATTTCATTACCTCTCCATTCTGAGACCTGATTGCTGTTTTAGTCAAAGTTTTTTTGATGGGGGACCCCTCAGCCGACCTCTTACTGAGACGTCTTTTGTTCTGTTCCAATCCGTCTTAGACAAAATGGAGTCCGTGCCTTTGACCCACACTTCTTTTAAGCAAGCTTCTAAGAAAGCCCACCATTTATATATAAGCGAATAAGCAGGGAAAGCCTCGCCCATCTCGTCAACAAATTGAGCTCCAGAGCAGAGACTAGAGAGGGGAGAAGAGAGGAAAAGGAAATGTCTGTCAGCCATCGCCTAAATCTAGCTTTCGAAAAAGAAAAGGGGTTAGTTTCACGATTTGAATCTTCTTGGTTTGCTCTTCTTTTTTCTGGGTTTAATTTCCATTTTCCGCTTATTGATGTTCACTGACTCTAATTTTTCTCCCAGTGATTTCTATTCCTGTTCAAGTTGCCATAACAAAACCAGCCTTGTAATTTCGAATATTGCAGTTTCTAAAACAATTTTATCTTGCTGTGATGACAGCATCCATGCTGTGCAGCATGAGGTTTTTGCCCTTATCCTCAAGACGTTAAGCGACCATATCAGAGTGAAGTTTCAATCAATTCAAGCGTCTCCCATGGACACGCACCATCTTGCCATGTTCATTTTCCTGCTGGCTCTACTCACCTACGCCACAGCAGTGGTGGTGGAGGCTATGCTCCGAGCTTCTGAATCAATTTACCATACACATGTTGGCAACATCCGCCTCTTTGCCGGTGGCTTGGCTGCACTTTTGCTTCTATCAGTGCTTGATCCAGTTCTGGGCTGCATCATATCCGTGATTTGGGTTTGTCTATATGTGAAAATAGCATATGAATCATTCCAAGAGTTGTACAGAATTTTATGCCAAATAATTGCTGAGGGACGCCACATGCTGAGCAGGCTAAGTGGGAGATGTCTCGAAGAAGAGGAACCAAATCAGCCGCAAGTGTAGGCCCTTTAAAAATCTCGGGATAAATATGTTGCTGTAACAGTCATTTTATTACAGATTTAAACATTAAAAAGGCTCCAATCTATATAATTGGTTCCAAATATCATAATCCAAACACAAGCCCAAACAATCATCTCTATGGAAAACCCAGAATCCTTATAGAACTTTTTGTGGCATCATCAGTCAATTTTATCATTCCTTTCCTAAGAAAATGGTTTCTATAATAACTTGTTTTTTATGCTTTCACGAGATTATAAGAAGTTCCTTCCTTCCATCTCCAAATAATAACAAAGTTATTGGACGGGAAAAAAAAAGATCATGTGGAAATTGAGCACCATTTCTTCCGTCAAAACCCATATCCCGTTGGTGATACCATTGGGCGCTTAAAAATGATTTAAACACTATATATTACCTAACATATGATTCCCATGGCCATTTCACTGTGTTGCATTGTAGATTGTGAGTGTAAACATTGTGAATTGTAATAGCATATTTTTGGATTGGGTCGGTTCTCAGTTCGTTCGGTTCGGTTTACTGGTTTTACAATTTTAATTATCATTATTTTCACAGTAAAATAGTGTTTTTAGCCCTCGAAAAAAGACATAAAATCGCTTTATGGGTGGAGGGGCTCCGCGGTAATTGCACAATTTTGGATTAGACCGGTCCGGTCCAGTCCACCTACCTTTTTCTTATTTTATATTTTCTTGAAAATGGCTAATTACGGATATAGCCATAATAAGACAAAATTGTTGACTTAGACACAGGGGTATACTGGTAATTGACCATATATTTTTTTTCTTTATACTGTCGGCGCGTGTGTCACACGCGACTGACAACATTCCGCCTCACGCCCTCTTTAAGTGGCGCGCGCGCGGTGATAGAGTCGCTAGAGATGGTCTATCGGCGTCTCAGTCGATAGCGCCGTCGTTTGGTCTTCCTCCCGGTGCGGTGCGTTTTCTCTTCCGAAGTACGTGGACACGGCGGTGGCCGGTTAAAGCCGCTGCAGCTGTTTCTCTCTCTCCTACAAGTTAAAGTGCAGGAGAGTCCCCCGGTTTTAATGCCTTTTCCTTTCGATCCCTGTACTTTCAATTTTATTTATGGTCCTGATTTTTGTTATATAAGTTTTGATTTAGTTCGATTGGGTCCTTCGATTGGAATTAATTGAATGTACAATTTTCACTTCGCTCCTCCTTTTAATTTCTGGATTGGGTTTAAATAACTCAATAAATTTGGTATAGTAGTTTCAATTTTTCCAATTTTATCCTTTTGATTGAAATTGATAATAAATTTGATTTTAATTTCGGCTCTTATACTTTTAATTTTGGATTTTAATCCCTTTATATTTGATTTTCCTTCCGGACCTTATACTCTTAATTTTTTTTTAATCCCTTGATTTCTTTTTATGATTTTAATTTTGTTAAAGTTTTTATGGTTTTTTTAGTCTTTCATTTATTTTATTTTTTTCATTATTAACATAATAATAATAATAATAATAATAATAATAATAATAATAATAATAATAATAATAATAATAATAATAATAATAATAATAATAATAATAATATTCATTTATAATTTTAAAAACATTAAAAAAAATACAATGTTTGGACAATGTTTGTATTTATTCATTTATACTTTTAGATTTTTTTTTGGTTCATTTTTTTTTCTGGGTTTTATTTTTATTAGGTTCCGTTATGAAATTTTAATTTATATTGATAATAATTTTAAAATTAATATTACTCCTTTTTTGTGTGTGTTTTCTATCATTTTATATGTTTTTCGGATCAAATAATTTTATAATTTTATTGTTTGCGCAATAATAATAATAATTTTAGTAATTATTATTTTTTTTTGTTAAAATGTTTTGATATTTTTTATTTTTTGAGGTAGTTATATGATTTTAATTGTTTGGGTAGTAATGTTGATAATAATTTTACCTGTTATAGTAATGAAAATGACGGTAATGTAGGGATGGATTTTCAATTTATATTTTTGTCTTTTTGTGGATAAAAAATTAACTACTTATTTTTCTTATTTGATTATTGCAGGTCTTTTCACAATTTATATTTTATTTTTAAATGTGATTTAAATTGAATTATAAAATGAACTAATCTTAATATAATAAATTTAATAATTGAAATATCTGAATTTTTTTGCTTTTTTAATGATGATGATAATTTTATAATGGTTATTTTGTTGAAACCTACTAAAAGATAAATTTATATCAATTAAAAATTCATATATTTTATAGAAAACTTGCACTTCACAGGATTTCTGCACAAATTTATTATTTTGCTCAAATTTAGATTATAATAAAAAAATCTCACACAATTAATATTTTTTTGTATTGAAAAAAATATGGTTCCAACCACGAAGAGTTACGGGGGAAATGACTAGAGTGTGTGTGTGTAAACATATCTCTAAATGACAGAAGAGTGTGTGTGTGTGTGTATGAATAAGCTTTATATTTTACATTAAATGGATATTCAATTTATATTTTTAATTATTCCTGATTTTTTAAAATAAATATTATAAGTTAAATTGCGTAATTTCAAACCATACCTTTATTAAAAATGGTCTAATCGAAAGCAACAAAAGAGTGCATATAAAATACAGTTTAAAATTAAGAAAATTTTAAAATATGTATACAAAATATATATGTATATATTGTAGATCTTCGATTTAAAATTTTAATTGCTATTAATATTTGAAAGAAATATTACAAAATCACATTACACTATTTCATATTCTTATTAGTAAGGGGTTTAATTGAAAAATAATATGGGTTCACATAATTTGACTCTTACATTATTATTAATTTTTACATAATTTTTTTCAAAAATATTTTTAAAACACAATTTAAAACACCTCTGATAAAGCTTGTTGGGCTCTTCTTATAGCCCCTTTCTGATTAACATTTCTCTTGGTGAACGCTGTGGGATGGTGATGGGCTCGAGGCATCTTCTCTTTATTAATGGTGTGGGATAAATTAAAGTTTTCATTTTGAATTATAACTTACCAAGTTTTTATATATACATATATAACATAACATATGATATAAATAAGTTAAATTTACTTTAACTTCTTGCATTTGACATATTAGTAGTTTCAATTGACTGATAAACTAAATAAAGGGATTTGGCTGATTCTGCCAAGCAGAAAGAATCAAAATATAATATATATGACCTAACACAAAGTATTTGTGGGATACTGCTTAAGAACATCACTAGTAACTAGACTTGGTAATGGAATTAAGATTTTTAATTTCTGCTGAATTATTTTTCACATGATCGCAATTGAAATTCCCTAAGCAATCGGATGCTGTAGTCTTGTAGACGCTGGAAGCATCCGCTAGCCCCTCTCTCCCCATGCACACGTACCAGCAACACTTGTAGCTGAAAGGAAACAAGACCAAGAACCCTAGCTAGCTTATTCATTTATTTCCGAGTTTGATAAAATATTGTAAGATTTAGATTCATTATTCTCGTCATGCTTGAGTGTAAAAGAGCTCACCACTGTCCTCTAACAAAAACATATATCAACTAATCATACACATTCAAACAAAAAACAAATAGCACATAAAGATTTAGACAATATAGAGACCGGACTCGTGCTTCCTTGAGTGAATTTCAAGTTTGGTCTACTTTTTTGTGGACTTTCATAAAGACTTAGACAATATAGAGACCGGTTTATTCATGTCTGCTTTGACATATTACAAATCATATAATATCATACCGGTTGAAATGTCATACTAATTATGCTGAGGGGTCACACATCTAAATGATTTGTTTTGATTTGAGTTCATTAGGGTTATATATATATATATATATATATATATGATTTGACTCCAGCTTCTTAGGTCCAGTTCAGAAGTTTATTTTTTCTTCCACTTTCTCTACCTAGGTAAAGGAAACTATAATCTAGCTACACGTTGATTTTCAATTCTTCGTGGATTGGGCTTCATGCATGTTGCAGAGTTTCCATTTTCTCCATGCTATTTCATGTCTTACAATCATAAATTTTATTTGCTTGTCCTCTTACCATCATTTCAACAATCCATCGCAGCTTGAATTCTTTGAAATGTGTGATTTAGATCGGGGCTAATAAATGTTTTTTTCTTCCTCCTTAAGACATTAGAGCAGCTAGCTGTGCCCTATTTTCAAAGTTGCTACAGGAATGCAGATTTAAAATGCGAAGCCCCAGTTCAGAAAAAAAAGCTTTCAAAACTGTAACTTTTGTTGTTGAAACCTACTTAAGGGCTTGGGTGATATGGAAAAAGAAAGGATATATCCATCCTATATGGCAACCCGTCGGTGATCATTACAGGGAAGCTGATATGATGGAATGTGTTCATGTACATATAGCTAGCCAACTCATCTCCCTTTATAGGGAGAGATAAGATGGAATCCGTTGACATATTTAGGGCATCCGATGCTTTCTAAAAAACTTTCATGGAGGAAATATAAATAATTAAGCTTCTTCTTTTGAAAAGGGAAAATGACAGCTCTAAAATATGGAGATTTGGGGAGGTGTCGTCATAGACTCGAGGAAGCCTCGTTTACAAGACCCTAAAATATATTCATGGAAAGTACAGTGTATATGCTATATACGAATTGTCCACCTAGCAAAATAAAGGAATTTCAAGCCTTAAAAATGTACGTGGGGCTGTTTTGAATCTCGCTAATTTATTGATTTTACATGCTGTCGAAGCCAATTGATTAGTTTTTATAGTGTTCCGATTAGTAATGATAGTTTTTCAAAAATAATATGTTTTTTACTATGAATTTTTTGTATTTATTTGCATATACCTACGTGTATTGACGTGATATATGCATGTTGTGGGTCCAAGCTGTCTTTGCTTTGCTTTTCTTTTTCTATCAAATATTCAATGTCATATAATGGGGCCAGAAGAATATTTTCTGTTTTTTTAGAGTTGGCAAGTGAAAACCCAACACGCTAAATCCATTGAATATTGCAAAAACAAGATCCAATTTGGTATTTTACACTACGAACTGAAATAATCCAAAAACGTTTAGGTTGAGTTTGTGAGCTTACGTAACTCATGACTGACTATTGGGTTTAAAACATGAGTGGTTGGTGGAAGGAGGAAAAAAGTTGAGTGAAAGATGGATTTACCTCTTTGTATTGAAACAAAAGAAAAAATGAAGGAATAAAAATGGAGAAGTCTTGTTTTTACCTTGCAAGGAAATGAGAAGAAGACGAACAAGAAATAACATTTTGTTTAACTATGAAACTAGTCGAGGCTCCACCAAGGGCATAACTGAGCTACTATGCAGAAATAAATAATGTTTTTTTTCTCATATTAATCATTAATTATTTATATTTTTTAAAAATGAACAATAAATCTTTAATTCAAATACATAACATAAATGAAATTTTAATTCAAAGCACATAAAGCTGAAGGAAAAATAAAAATAAACCACACTACCGAAGTTGCACTCTTCGATGTATTGTGGAATAAAATTCATCTATGATCCAATTCAAATTGGTATCTCTAGCCAGCTCTCATTCAATGTAAATCATCATATATAAAATCTGCTAAAAACCCTCATTTTCATTTTATTGTGAAACACAATTTCAACAAGCATCACACTTGAAAATACTGGTGTTGTGGTGACAGACTAATCTACCTATCAATCAAATGATAGTGTTGCAATTTATTTGTTTCAAATAATCCTCAACATAATTAAAAAAAAATGATGATAACTTAAAGCTCGTAACATAAGATAATGATGTTATGTGTAAGTTCTTTTAACAACATTCCACGGATATGCCCGAGCATAATATAATAATATATAACCTGATAACATCATTGACTTTTATGATCTTAGTGCCAAACTCATTTCCCATTTTAGCATAAATATACTAACTAAATAGGGCATAATTAAGCTCATCATCATCACATAATGAGAAGATAAGAGTACTATAACATATGTCTAAAGATTTGATCAAGAAATACTTAATATAAAAAGTCTACTTGAACTCATTGCCCCTTAAAAAACTAATTAATATAGTCTTTTTTTTTTATATATAGAAATAACCATATACTTTTCTTGACTGAACTCTTCTCAAAATAAATAGTCAATGAAGAACCATATCCAAGTGGAATAAATAAGTATAACTATATAGTAACACTCTTGATTTTAGTAATAAAGAAGAATACACTAGACTCCAGTGATCTTCTAGTATCCATTCACGATCAATTGATATTTTCTAAGCTCATAGCCAAACCTTTAACCACCACACATATTGAGGTGTTGATTGTCATAAGGGAAAACAAATAAATTTGTGTAATATATATATATATATATATATATATATATTCTTATTTAACCATAATAATAAGTATGATATCAAGGACTATTACCATAAAAAATAGAAAGGTTGATCACTGGAGGTAATCTCTAACAATATTTTAAAAAGAAAATGTCACTAGCACAAAAAGAAAAAAAAAAGTATGGATTCAAATTAGATAGTTCTTACCACTATATAAATTATCTGGTCATAAGTCATTCTTTATGTTATGCCCTCCAACTTGACAAGAAGAAATTCAAAATTCTTTCAAATTGCTTATAATCTCAAAGATTAGGGGCAACTAATAAGCCAAAAAAATGGAAGAAATAATATCCTTATTTCCTTCATGCTAACTTGGCTATCCATTTGGACAAACTTGTCTACTAATAAGTTTTAATATAAACAAACAATTTGGTTGTCAATGAAGTTATGGTCACCCAATAACAACTCGCTAGATAATCACTACATAGACTTTAATCACTATTATCACTGAATTTTAATCCAATGCCCATTTCATAAAGAGGTCAATATTATTCCATATAATATGTCTGCAACTCAATGCTTCGTAAGATAATTTTATATGATTAAGTATATAATAAATATCTGAGGTCACCAATTAACCACATAAAATAACAAGAACAACACATGACCATCACAACTTACTGATCTCTCCCACACTCTCGCTCATGTTGTTATACAATATTTTTCTTCTATAATTTAGTGACTTAAATATTAGAGAGTCTTTTATTATGATAAATGACTTGTTTTTGCAAAAGAGCATGAAACAACCAAATCCACTTACCATAGTCTAAAAGTAACTAGCAATGAAAAGCTTAAACCTGATATGAAGTTAAAAGTTTTCATCACTCCATCAAAATTAAATTGTAATATTTGTGATCTTATATAAACTTCATATTTAGTAGCTATGTCTCTCTAGCCATCAAAATCTTTCTCTCGTTTTTTTATATATCTTGATTGAAGGTTTCTTTCTCTTATCTCAACAAATAAAATATTTGATCTTACATGGCTATCCTTTTCTCTATGCTCTTGGCATTCCCCACCAAATGCAAACATATTTTAAAATTCCCAAACTATTTAAATGATTTATTGTAACCATGGTTGTCAAAATCACGGTTTTGACATGAATCAAAAGTTGCTTTTGAACTCGGATCGTAAAATTCAAATCGTAAAATCGGACTTAAAATTTACCGTACAAAAATCATAAAATCACAACTAAAATCGTGTAGATAAAAAAATCATAAGTAAAATATTTTCAAATAAAATAAAATATAATTATAGCTATAAAATTTTTATTAGTTAAGGTTTATACATGATTTAAAGAAAATTAAAAATACATAACAGTTATATCATTATATTAGCATTTAAAAAATATTGATTTTTTTATTTTAAAAATAAGGTGGGTAGCCCGGGGAGTGGGGCCTGGGGAGAGAGAAGGGGAGGGGGAGGGGAGGGGAGGCTAACCTGGGGAGAGAGAAAGGGGGGTGATAGGACAAGGGCTTGGTGTGCAGGTGGTGGGTAGGTGTATTTTTGGGTAAAATTGTGGGATCGTAAAAATTGGACCGTTCCGGTCTGATTTTACGATTCCGTATGATTTTGACCGAGTTTGATCCAAACCGATTTTTCTACCCGAGTTAACAAGGTTTGATGAGTTGACTCGTAAAATCGTATGATTTTACAAGTCAACTCGTGATTTTGATCATAGTTGTAACACATTATATCTTCAAACACATCACACACCAGGTTTTGACAACCATGATTGTAACACATTATATCTTCAAACACATCACACACCAGGTTTTCTTAATAATGTAGTGAGAAAGGAAAAAAAGATCGCAATTTTGGCAGACATTATCCAGTTAATTAAGGTATAAATATAAATCAAAATTATTATTACTTTTTATTTACATCTCTTTTCTGCTTCTACAGGGTGTCTCCTTCACCTCCAGTGTACTCTCTTTGTTTGCTTTGACTTTTCTTGTGGTGCTTCAATGAATTTGATTGATATATATCAAATGAATTCCACTTGCAGTATACAAGTCCATACGGGTGTCGAGCGCAATGAATTGATAGGACAATCACTCTTTCATGTCCAGACATTTCATGCATCTTTTCAAGACCCGGTCCTGTGCCGGTTGGTGATTTTCAAGCAACTCAAACTTCATTTCCAAAGGGAGTGCTAGGGGTAGACAATCTTGTCATGTTTTGTTGATCATTTGAGTGGAAACCGTTGGTTTAATCTAAGGATAAAATTTGTACTCCATAAGAAATTTGAAACGGAAAGGAAGTGAAGTGAAATAAAATAATTCATGTACAGCGAGAGAGACAGAGCATGCATGTCATCTCACATCAAAGGAGAATAGATACAAAAGCAGATGAAGCCAAACATCTTCACTCTCTTACGACGGATGGAACCTGAATCAACAAAGGGTGCTGTAAATCTCTTGCTTGTAGTGTCAATCGATCCACACAGACCAGAAGTCCTTTTCTATGATTAATGTCTTGTACAAAGAAAGTTGAGAGTTTGGGCCATGCCAATAATTGATGCAGGAAAAATTAGAGGAGTTTAATTGTACGATGAGTACGTTTTCTCCATTGTTATTCTGTCAACTTAACTCCATTAATACGAAACTCTAAAAGTTTTTTGTCTGAGGATATATATATATATGATCCCTTTGATAATTTAATTGTAGGAATATATATATAATTGTAGGAGTAATTTCTTGTCCATTTGTTAATGATATGAAATTGTCTCAGACATATTAAGTTGGACTTGGACATTGCTCTCAAATCAGAAGGTGGTTGTAACTATTGCATGAGCTTGCTGGGTTAATGTTATTTCATTTTCGAAGAGACATAAGGAATCTTTAAATAGCGAAGAGCATGTATAATTGAAGTGCTGATGATCCTGGCTATCTTCGAGATTTCAAAAGTTGTTCTTACGTTCACCATGATGATGTTTAACACGAGGAAGCATTCTGAGAATATGCAGGAACTTCCTTTCATTCATCTACTGTGGCTGATGATAATTTATATACATACATACATACATACATACATACATACATATATATATATACATACATACATACATATATATATACATACATACATACATATATATATATATATATATATATATATAATACCACAATACTAAGTAGAAGTTTTTGGAATCAAGTAATTACTTGATTCAATTCTTCTTTCATGAGACTCGACTAGCCATATATACCCGCATCCTGTTTCTGTTAACTTCTGTGAGATAAATACTTTTAAAAATTTAAACGATTTAAATTATAGAGAAAATATTTTTTAGTTTAAATTTATTTGTCTATACATGTATTTCCTTTTAATTTATACTGAAAATTTTTTTTTAAATAACAATTTTTTTAGAATGAAAACCTAATAAAATTAAATAAATATTCACAAGAGTTCAAATGATTTAAATCAATGAGAAAATAAATATTTTTCCAACCAAAACTCTCCTTGACTTTTCATTTCTTCCTAGAAAAATAAAAAAAAATGAAAAATATAATAACATGATAATTCTAACACAATAAGATAGAAGAGTAAGAAAAAATTAATTTGAAAATAATACATAAAAAATAATAATAAAATACTATTTATTAAAGGAAGGTGAAATTGGATGAGTTTTTAGATTGTATTGTACCGATTTTAATTTGAAAAATTACTTTTATCCTTCTATAGTTTAGTTATTTTCTCACCATGCTTCTATTATTTTTTAGAAATTACAATTTACATCCTATTGTTTATAATTAAATAATACTTTACATGTGAGGGAAAAAAATTGAATTATTTACAATAATGTCATTATATTTCAACTAATAACTAAAAAGCTTTTAGAGTATCTCCATGGAAAAAAGCTATTTAGAGAAGCCAAATTAGTAATATGTTTTTTTGAATAATATAAATATAGTATTTTTTGTATTTGTACTCCAATGGATAAAAAACATTTAGAAAAATCAATTCTATTTTAATATATATAATATTGATATAACTATGTATCAATAATAACTAACAAATACAAGTACAATCAAAATTACTTTTTTGCATAGAAATGTATTAAACAATTTTTTTGCTCTTTTGATCAATATGTAGGAATAACTTTTCAACTTAGAAATGTTATTTTAGCTCTTCAATATAGCTCCCCCTGGAGCTATGAAAATGGAAAATTGAAGCTACTTTTTTTTTTTGTATTTTTCCTTTTAGCTTTTTTCCTTAAAGTTGTTCTTGCTCTTATAGAGTTAAAATTATAAAATTACCATAAAAAATCCAAGTGTCCTAATTTTTTCAAACTTTCTCTTCCCAACACCACTTTGTAACCCATCTCATATCCATCACCTTTCAAACAACAATCACTGTACAACAACCATAACACCATCCTACTTTACACCTTTTCTTTCCTCCATGGACTACCATTCTAGTTGCCATTACAACCTCTCTTTGTTTACCTCATCCATTTTGTAGCTAACCACTTATTCCCTCATATAACCTCATATCCTCCATATATGTTGTTAGAATCTATTTGACCATATAATTCCCCAAAGAAGCAAAAACAACAAACTAGTTTCATATAAACTTTGTATTTATCAAAACATTAGTTGACCTTTCCTTACATCTATTATTTTTTTAATCTAAAGTAAAATCTACCTCTAATATAAATGAAAGAGTATCTATTATGGACACATAGCATCGTCATTATCGAACAACTTAAACATCTCTCTATATTGATTAAGTCAACCAGATATGAAAGCACAACCTTTCACCATCATTGTCGATCAACTCAAACCTCTCTCCAAATCGAGTAAGTCAATCAACAGTAAAAGCCAACCTACACAACACATTTCTCCTTGCTAGTTTCATAGCCTCTTTCACGACCCTTATCTCCACACATCAACTTGATTCTAATCCACCCACAAAGAAACCCTCCACTCAAATAAAAGGCTAGATTGACTGTAAAATCAAAAGCCATATATTTCTTCTAAAAAATTTCCACACGAAAACACCATAAAATCAAGGTTGTCAATATCGTTCTGGTCGTCGTTCCAGTTTTTCTATTGGAACGGAACGTTCCGGTTTTAGAGTGTTTTGGCGTGCCATTTTGGGGCTGTACTGTTCATAATTAATTAGTTAATTAATTAATTATATATATATATAAATAAAAACTAAATGTAATTTTTATTTTTTATAAAATCAAAGTTGACACAACAATTTTATTTTTTTTATAATATATATTTTTAATTTTAATATATATATATAAACTTTCGGTTACATTTACATTGATTTGTCTGCAGCTGGACAAATCATTATGCTATCCCAATTCCCACATCGGTGGATTGTGAAGAGGTTTGAATTTTATGGCTTTAAATACGGAAGGTTATCCCACTTCGAATAAGTATATATCCAGCTAAATAGTAGTGTCTATAAAAATAAATTAGGAAAGTTAAGCAAGACTTGCTCGCCTGGACAAATCTTGATCCGGTGGCATCCGTGAACTTGGATGTGTGCTGGCTTAAGGGTTGAATTAGTTAAATATTTTCTTATGTAGCCAAAACAGCACGAATAAAATATTACTGGTATATATCGGCCAAAATTTGGCCGGAATTTTTGGAACAGGCCGCAATTAAAACCGAGACAAAAACGATACTGTTTTGTCTCGAATTTTTTAAAGGAACGGAACGTTCCAGCAGTTTCGAGCAGAACATAATGAAATTGACAACCTTGTATAAAACAACAAAAAATCTCAAGTCACTAGCCACCCAAGAAACCTTCTCACTAGCACATCATTTATCTCAGCAGGGAAATTGACTTCTTGATAAATCATGACATCCTTTTAACTCAATAGACGAGATTTTTTTATACTATATAGATAGAGAACAAGTCATATGATGAGAGATAAAGATAAGACTTTTAGGTTTTCTGATATAATATGTATGATATTATTTTAGTCATATTGATTGATTTGATTTTTTTTTGTTGATCGATGATGTTTTTTATGGGTTTTGAAATCAATGGAAGAAAAATGTGAAATAAAATTAATTATAAGATCATACATAATTAAGAAAATTAAGAAAAACAAATATAAAAATTTAAGACCAGGCCTGCGGCCGTTTAAAGCTAGACCTTTAAGTTTGGCATAAAAACAAAACCTTAGGTGGTTAGGCCTAGCGAACCAAACCTAGGTGTATGTTTTATTTTCTTCTTCCTTGTATATATTCTCTTAAGAAAAATTAGGTGGCAACATGACTTTTGCTTTAAGCTTCTACCATTAGAGGTATCAGAAAAATCAAGATACAATATATTTGGACACTAAAAGCTCAGTTATCGAGCTATCTATCGATAACCAATAACTAATCTAAAATGTCATCCAATATACATTAAGACTCAAAATTTAAAAGAAAAAACTTTCTATGCTCTATTTTTATATATATATATATATATATATATATATATGTAAATCGTGATCCTCAATCTTGTTTTTAAAATGAAGCCAAAATATATTTTAGAAAATTAACTGTCAATCTAATACCAAAATACTCATCGACACACTAAGAAAGCGAGCGAAGAAAGAACAAAACAAATTCGAGTTCATAAGACTACATAAGCATAACCTTCAGGGATGCAATTGAAAATAAAAAATAAAGTGATGTGACCGGATTGAAAACATTGTGAACTTCACAGCTGATAACAAACTAGAGCAGGGACATCAAAATGGATACAAACTGCACGGAAATGGCCAAAAACTTCATTAATTGCGGACTATTATTGGTACAAGAAAGGCACCCAGAGCATCCAACGACGAGATCGAAGACCCCAGCTGTGTTTCCCTCGCTCATGCGGTGTTTGAAGCTGAAACAAACACGTCACCCCCAGCATCATGGACCAGAGATCCCAGCCGAGTTGTGCAGAGCGAGATGTCTGTATGTGGAGTGCAATCAAGTATATACCGAGTTGTGCAGAGCGAGATGTCTGTATCTGGGTGAGTGCAATCAAGTGTATACCGAGTTGTGGACGCTAGCCACATTACAATCTCATTGCTCATGGAAAGATCTCCATCTTATCGTCTAAGATTTGGTTGCTTTCACGGTATACAAATCTTTTTTCCTCAAGTCAAACGCTGCAGATTTCTCTAAATATATGAAGTTGATGTGGGGGGTGTGCTTTTGGAATTATTTCGAGAGCAATTTAATTTTTGATTAACAGACAGGTTGATTCGGTGATTTTATAGCTTGATAGATAGAGAGAAGATTGATGCCAATCAGCAATTTTGAGTTCTCCATCAATGAAGTCCTAATATGACAACCTCTTTTTATGCTGATTTACATGCGAAATACAATTGTTACACGTATACTAAAAAAATATATATAATGTTTTCATGTAGAAATGATATAAATATAAATTTTACTAATTGTTTTTACTGTAATGGTGGTAAAATTGTAATTGTATCTTTTTTAAAAATATTTTTTTTATAATTGGTATTTTTATCATTTTATACTTGGCCTATTCATCACCATTTTTTTTTTCTTATCTTTATTTCTTTGTAATGTTTTTTTTTCTTTTTTTTGATTTATATTTTTTGTAAAACTATTATTTCCTATTTTTTAAACTTTGAATACTCATTTGATCTATTTATATCATTTTTTATAATTATATTTATTCTCTTATAATTCATTTTCTTTACATTTTTTTTTAAATTTTATACAAATACTGAGAGAATAATATCTTAATGTAGCGATCGGAACATCGTTTTATTAAAATTAACTTGAGATCTTACATGTTTTTATTAACACATACAATCTTTACTATATTTTATGATATGTAAAAGTTAACTTTTTGATTCACAATTATATTTTTTTTAATAGATATATCTATCTATCTATTAAAAACATTGAAACTGATTTTACTTGTATGAATAAGAGCTCAAGCATGTGGCATGGAATCACAAATGAGGGCCATGACTAGGCATGTACAATTGCAATCAGTCTTGTCCATTTTCTTGCGTTAGTTCTGCAATCATTCACATGCTTTCTGAATCAATATATAGTCTTGCTCTCCAATAATCATACAAGTTGTTTATGTGCATAAAATTAGAGGAATAATGTTGAGAGAAAATGAGTATGTTTTGTTCTGTATATGCTAATGGCTGTGGTGGTGTGTGATTTATTTTTTAATTATCAAATTTAATTAAGAATATTATAAGAATAGCAAAAGTTAAAACAATTATTAAAAATAAAAGTATGTCTAGTTATGACATCACTGGTATCATAAAAAAAAACCTCGAAAAAATAAATCTAGCGATATAAAAAATCACTAATTAATAATGATCCGAACATATCATACTTGCCATTAAAAACAAGTTAGTCACTCTATCTTTGAATGACAAGTGTAATTTACTTGTGTCACCATTGACAATCAATCCTATATCTTGCCCAAGTAATATATTTTATAGAAACTATAAAGATCGATCGAGCCTCTCCATTGCATATATAAATTATGAGATTTTTTTTATAACTATGTTATTTTGCAAATATTTAAAAAATAAAAAAAAATAGCGGTGGCGTGTTCGAATGGCTAACGGCTCTTCACGACCACGAACCTAGTACTCCTTGGTAGCTAGCTGGAGAAGAAGCTGTGTCGTTTACGTCCATGAATTCCTACAAATCAAAAAAAGATAATTGATGAAGAAACAGACAAAAGGGACGAAACTGCATGGAACCTGCGTTGTTCAAACTTATTTGTGAATAAGACCACGACCGTCTCCCGGTCCTTTTCTCTATACCTTCTCGCCTCTTGTCCTCCCTCACATGGTTTCTCTCTTTTATTTTTCCTATATTGTCCTTCTATTAATCCGACCATAACCCACAAGTTTATTATTATTATTATTATTATTATTATCAGAAAGAGCGTAACGCACAGTCCCTTTAATTCCTACTCATTATAATTTCCAAAAGAGATTCGTTCCAAATTAATCGGTGAAATACACACGCACGCACGCACGCACGCAGCCATTGCTGATGGGAGTTGAAGGCGCAAATCTCGTCAACATTTACAGTGAAACCTTTGAGTTGCTACTGTTTCTCGGACAGGGGGGCCGGAGAAAGACAGGATAGTGGTAATTAAAGTGAGGACTTGGGTTTCCCAACATTTTGGCACAACATGCAGAGACATCAGCCTGTTTTCGTGTTCTAAAGTTTTGACACGACAGGAGTGCCTTCATCCACACTCTTGCCGTATCATCAGCTACACAATCGAGGGATAAAAAGATTAGATTAAAGCAGCTATAAATCATTTCTCTTGATTTACCGATGGTCCCGCTGGATTATATACATCGATTCTCTTCTTGCTTACCGATCAATCAATACCAAAACAGTTTCTGTACACTTTCTTCTCACCCCTTTTGTAAATAAATAGGTTGTATTTTCCTCCCTTAATTCTAATTCATAAACCACCTATTCTTTAACAAATCATAAGAAACAACAACTAAGATGAGTGTTTGTTGAGTGTCCTTGTTCTAGATTTCCTTTTCTATCAAACTTTTTCTCTGTAGAATCTCATGGCCTCCAATGCATGAGATATTTCCCTTCAAACGATGAGGAGGACCACGTATACCAAAAAATAATTGCCACTTTATATCATCATATAAAAAACTATTTTACATAGAAATAATAATCATTGAAAGTTTGTTTCATCGTTAATTTTAAGACTTATAAAATTAATACAGATAAACACAGTCTAGTCCAGAAATTCATAGTAATAAAATAATATCATTTGATATTTTGATAAAATCTCAAGAAATAGTATTTAATACTATTGTATTTACGGCAATGAAACACTTTTCGACAATTCACATTGCACGATTAAAGAGACATGTCAAAAACGTGTTGGGCAATTACCATTGTTGTTAAATCAATCAATTATCAAGGGTTAATGCTGACTGGCTACCTTTAACTCATTTACTAATAACCACTCATTTGATTAAGTGAATGATTAGGAGGCAGATAATGGAGAGCAGAACACCAACATAAGGGTATTTTGGTACTTTAATAGAATAATTTTGTTTCTCCCAAGTTCTATCTCAACAGTATACAGTTGTATCCTTGTTTCTTATACATACATGTTCAAGCCTCCAAAGAAAATCATTCATGCATTGCTCTCCCTTACCAGCCTGAACAGCTCCTCCCTCTCCCTCTCTTCGCCTCTTTTCATGGCCAGTGAGCACCGAGAGAGCTCAAATGCTGCACAGTACTTGCAGTATTTCTCAGATGAAAGCAGCAAAAGTGAAGATGAAGGTGAAGAAGATGAAGAAGAAGAAGATGTGGAGGAGGAAGGCCCACATGATTGCAAGAGCATGTTCTTGAATCTGTGTGGTGGTGGCTCTAAAAGAAGAGGGTGGTCTCTAGGGCAGGTGTTAGACCCCAGAGCCAAATGGGTTCAGGAATGGAATAGAGTTTTCCTACTCGTGTGTGCCACCGGACTTTTTGTGGACCCTCTCTTCTTTTATGTCCTCTCAATAAGCGACACGTGCATGTGCCTATTCGTCGACGGGTGGTTTGCCATCACCGTCACAGCTCTCCGGTGCATGACTGATGTTCTGCACTTGTGGAACATGTGGCTGCAGCTGAAAATTGCCAAGAGGCCACATGGCGGTGGTGAAAGTGGTGGAGATGGATCAGAAAGAGGAGGGCTCTCGATTTGCCACCCCTTGCTCCTCGGCTTTGAGGTACTTGAAGGCCAAGAAAGGATTTTTCTTTGATCTCTTCGTTATTCTCCCCCTACCCCAGGTAAGATTTTCAGCAATGACAACATTAATTAACAATTATCATTCAAGTAATTAATTATCTTCATCATATTGAATCTTTTATGTGATGAAAACTACCATGTAAGTCACAAGAGGCGTGTTCATAGTTTGCTCAGTACATTTTTGGATGCTAGTGTTACAGAAGGTGACAGATATAAATGCATGCTATTAGCTAGCCATGGTTGCTTTTGGCATGCAGGCTAACTCTCTGTAGTCTGTACAGGGTGCAGTGTAACCATGTGATCTAGCCATGTCGTTTTTTCAATTTAGGTAAAAAAAAAAAAAGGAGGATAAAATGGGTAATGGAAAAGAAACAGAACGGTGTTGATCAATTTGATGCCTGGTTTTTTGAAAGGAGCTCCATGGCTTTCACTTTCTTATACAATAGAATCTGAAGTACTTTTTTCCCAGGTTTTTATATATGTTTATACACCTCAGTAGCTATATAATGATTTGTTATAGATCATTAAAATTATACATTAACTGTGCTTGATATTATGATGTAAATGCTTTTCTAAACCTCATAGATATAATTAACCCGAAGTATAAATAATAATACTAACTGAACGAATGACAATTTTCTATTAATTTAATTTTAGATTTCTTAACCATATGTTAGTTGATATAATTTAGCCTTTTATAATTGAGTCAAGTCCTGATTTGCAATAAGAAAGTGAAATAGAAGCTAATTTTAATCGAGTCTTTTATCCTATTTACGTTTCAATAGTAGTTAAGGTCAGCTATATTCCTTAATTAGGAACCTGATTTCTCATATTGTTGCTTTTGCTCGGTTGCAATTTGGGTGCTACTTTATCATGTAATTTCTACAAAATTTGTTACTTTTTTTATTTATTTATGTGGGTACTTTACTGCGATTACATCCCACAGACCCTAAAGTTAACGGTTATATAAGTTTTTCAGTTGTCATTATATTAACAATCACAAGATTCAAATCTGAGACTAACAAAGAAGTAAATTCTTTAGTTCCAAACTCATATCACTGAGTCACCTACCGAATGTTTACCAAATTAGTTACTTAATTTGCCACTTTCTTGGTGCTCAGTTCAATACATGTCTTGCTTATAGAAAAAACAAATCCTAAGGAACTCGATTTTTGTACTACTTACATGAAATAAGAATAAATATGGACTGAACTTTTATCAATTATGTGCGACAATGAAGTATTCCTTGAGGGAACACATCTACTATTTCTAGATTCCTGAAGTAAATGAGCTCGCGTTGTGAGTATTATTGGAAGTGTAGATGATGTTATCATAAACTAAATTCAAGGCTAAAAGATGTCCCGGCCCCCACAACATTAATCAACTATAAGCTGCTTTTATAAATCTATTTTATCTTGGCATTTCACAGATACACAGTAGCGCATTTGTGTTATCTTTAGCGGTGTTTAAGGTACATTTTCAGTGATATTGACTCGACATATTTAAGCAAAATGTTAATGGAATTTGACAAAATCACTGTTATAAAGATATATCAGCTAAAGTTGATAGAAATCATCCCGTGAATAAAATAAATACTGTGGTGAAACTATAATGAAAAGCAATTGCTTGAAACGCCATAGCATGTATCTCTCTTAGCTAGATACGAAGTGAAAATGACAAACAAAATGAAAGTGTCCATGATTTGTTGAAGTTGACACGGTATGCTTTCATCTTTGCAGATTGTATTGTGGGTGGCAATTCCATCTTTACTGCATCAGGGATCAGTAACGCTGCTGATGAACGTCTTTCTGATCATTTTCCTCTTCCAATATCTCCCAAAAATATACTATTCCGTCTGCCTTCTTCGACGCATGCAAAATCTCTCTGGCTATATATTTGGAACTGTTTGGTGGGGAATTGCTCTCAATATGATTGCTTACTTTGTTGCATCCCATGTGAGTTTCCTTTATCTATCTACCTATATATATATCTCCTAATTCTTTTTAATATGGTTATTTTAAGCCTTTCTTTTTGTCCGTGCTTGAGTTTTGTGTCCTTTATTTAAAGTCAGATCACCTATGCATGCTTTTGGCCACACAACCCAAATATGATATATATATATATATATATATATATATATATATATATATATTCCGACGAATAATTATAATATAATTATAATTATAATTATAATTATAATATAAATAGTTCTGAACACTGACAGAAAGTTAAAAGATGGGACACAGGAAAATTTAAATCATCTTTAATCGATATGCATGTGAAGAGGAGCAGAAAGTTTGGTATATAGCCAATGACGGAAATAACAGAACTGTAAGTGAGTGTTTGATATATAATACTTTTTTAAAAATATTCTTCTCTTGGAACTATATTAAAGTGTTTTTTTTTCATATTTGTTTTTTTTTAAATCAACTTATAGACAATTAATTAGATACATTATGAGAACATTGATTTAATATATTTCTTAAGAAAAACATAAGCATTGATGAAGGGTATTTCAATGTTTTTATCCTTCTTTATTGATTTTAAAAATAATTTTATCATCTTGGATGCCTCATAGGATAATAAAATAGTGTTTAGAAATGTAATAATTGTTGTTTTTTAAAATATATTTTTACTTGAAAATAATTTTTATATAGTTTTTAAAAATGATTTTTAACATCAATCCATAAAAAAAAAATCTAAAAAATTCATGAAATGTGTTTTAATTTTATATAAAAAAAAGGCCCCTAGACAGTCCTAAAAGGGATTCTGAAAAGAAATAATTTATCAACCTCTATTTGTTATCTTTTTTATGGCTCTTTTGAGCTTTTAATTATTTAGGCCATGGGTTCTAGTGCCACGGAAGTAATGAAAAGTGGGATTCTTCATTGAATAAACAAATATAATTTCTTATCTAAAGAAGTACCCCTTAATCATATCATTTTCATCGTTAGATGAGAGGAAAACAGCACAATAATTGTTTTCGATGACAGATAATGATCCAAATTGCTTAATTTGGGATCTTTTTTTAATAATTATTAATAAATAAAGTGCGTGTATTAACATATATATTTATATATATATATATATATTCATTTTATATAAACATATATAATTTTGTATTTTCCCTCATTCAAATGCATGTGTGCAGGCAGCAGGAGCATGTTGGTACTTACTGGGAATTCAAAGGGCTGCAAAATGTTTGAAAGAACAGTGCATGGAAACATCGGGTTGTGGTCTGAGATTACTGTCCTGCAAGGAGCCTATCTACTATGGAACAACAAGAAAAGTGATGGAGAATGCAAGATGGGCATGGGCAGATAACAAGCTAGCAAGATCTATGTGCTTGGACAGCCCTGATAGATATGATTATGGTGCATATAAATGGACTGTTCAACTTGTTACCAATGACAGCAGATTAGAGAAGATACTCTTTCCTATCTTTTGGGGCCTAATGACTCTCAGGTGACCTTTACCCCCTTCAATTATATATTTTTGATCGGTAGTTCTCAACATGGACGCCGTGTCCGACAGTTCTGTCTGGTTGCTCACCGTGCACTAAACAAAGTAACACTTGTGAGAAAGAAATTAAACTATCGTCGATAGATGTTCTTCCTCTTAATTTACAGACAATTTTGTGTTTTGAACACAGCACTTTTGGGAACCTGGAGAGCACAACTGAATGGTTAGAGGTTGTTTTCAACATCATTGTTCTAACGAGTGGTCTACTCCTGGTCACCATGTTGATTGGAAATATCAAGGTAATCTTATTTCTTTCAACTATATTATTTTTCAATGCTTCATAGATAGGTGACAATGGCAGGTGATTCCCCCATGATTAATGGGAGCAGACTCTGTATTTTCTGTGCTTGATAATGGCCACTCGGAAAGGGCACGACACAGTTCAATTTTTGCAAGGAATCCATTTAACTTTCTCTTGATAAGAATTTCAAAGGGCAGGCTGTTTTACACCATTATTTGTGCATGAAGGTGTTCTTGCATGCAACTACTTCAAAGAAGCAAGCAATGCAATTGAAGATGAGGAATATAGAGTGGTGGATGAGGAAAAGGCACTTGCCGACGGGGTTCCGGCAGCGAGTGCGCAACTACGAGCGGCAACGCTGGGCGGCGATGAGGGGTGTCGATGAATGTGAGATGATCCGGAACCTCCCTGAGGGCCTTAGGAGGGACATCAAGTACCATCTTTGCCTGGATTTAGTGAGACAGGTAAATGCCAGAGTACCAAGCTATTGACTTTTTTTATGTTTTTCTTCTGTGGGTCTAATGGGATCCAATGAAGTTGAGATAAACAAAAATGACGTTTAATTATAATTATATTCACTAAATCTTCTTTCTATTATACAATGTGCTTCTGGTCCATGCACGTTTTTAAAAGAAAAGACTGCTGAGCTTCCATTTATACAATGAGCTTCGTGTTCAGTCCAGTTTGATTCGGGATTTGCTTATTTTCTGGTTTCAAATTATAATTTCCACTCCCAATCGAGGGGTCGTTTCAAAAATCTGTTTCAGGTACCACTGTTCCAACATATGGATGATCTGGTCCTCGAGAACATTTGTGACCGGGTGAAGTCTCTCATCTTCACAAAAGGAGAAACAGTAAGTTCCTCCTATGATCCGAAGCAGAAATTTATTACATGAAGCGGGCAGAATGAGTGACAAAATCATTTTACTGTGCAAATATAACATTCCTAGCTGGATTTCCTGTAGATTACAAGAGAGGGTGACCCTGTTCAAAGAATGTTATTCGTAGTTAGGGGACATCTCCAAAGTAGCCAAGTTCTCAGAGATGGTGTCAAAAGCTGCTGCATGTTAGGGCCTGGAAATTTCAGCGGTGACGAGCTCCTTTCATGGTGCCTGAGAAGACCCTTTATCGAGCGTTTGCCACCATCTTCGTCAACACTGGTCACTCTCGAAACAACCGAGGCATTTGGCCTGGAAGCTGAAGATGTGAAATATGTGACGCAACATTTCAGGTACACATTTGTGAAGGAAAGAGTTAAGAGAAGTGCGAGGTATTATTCACCAGGATGGAGAACCTGGGCTGCTGTGGCTATTCAGCTGGCTTGGAGAAGGTATAAGCATCGGTTAACGCTCACCTCCTTGTCATTTATAAGGCCTAGAAGACCTTTATCAAGGTGTTCTTCTCTTGGGAGAGGATAGGCTTAGGCTTTACACTGCGCTCTTAACTTCACCGAAGCCAAATCAAGATGATTTTGACTTTTGAAAATGATCAGGTGCTGTATTCTATGGTACATTTCGTTGTTGAAAGGCAGTAACTCATTTGCTGCATTGTATTATTTGGCTGCTTTGTATCTATAAGGCCCCCCCATTAGTTCAAAAATGAAAATACTAGCAGCATGAGACCAAATATAAACTCATAAAATGATTTGTAATAAGCTCAAAACACATTAAAAAAGGAAATTATATGGATGGTTTGCTTTTATTGATGGGTGAATTTGGTTGACAATTAATAACTTGTTGACTTAAAAACAATGTGTATAACATAATTAAAAAAATCACTCAAATAACTTGATCAATAGAAACAAACTTAAAGAGGCATCGAGATTCTTATAGTGGTTCAGAAAATTACCTACTCCACTTTTTGAACCTTCATTCAAGTAACACATGGGATCTACTTAGGGCCTGTTTAGGAGAGCGGTTGTCGTTGTTTTTGAAAGTGTTTTTTATTTAAAAATACATCAAAATGATATATTTTTTTATTTTTTAAAAATCAATTTTGACATCAGCATATCAAAATGATTTAAAAACACCAAAAAAATTCATTCCAAAAAAAAAGAGGGAAACGACGTTTCAAACGCCCTCCCAAACAGCTTCTTAATGAATAAAATCAAATCTTTACACAATTTGTTTGACGAGTTAAAACTTTTTCAATTATTTTCGAGATTAAGATTTAACTCAATTATTTTATTGGCTAAAAATCAAACATAATTCTCTTACACAAACTATAGATTAAACCTTCACATAATCTTTTTCCCAAGTTAAAGACTAAAACCTTTCCCAGCAATAATTATAGATAATTAAGCCACTAAAATAGCCTTTATAAGGCTTTCCCAAGTGTTTTTGATTGTTAAATATACTTTCCGAAATATTATTCTCTTCTGTAATAGTGTTAATGAAATATATACAAAGCACTTGAAGGGTTTTTTTCATAAACACTTTAACTTATTTTTGGATGAATCAAGAGTATAACAAAGGTTTATAAGAAGTTGCATGAAAGTAGAAACTTGTGATAGAGTGTGGCCAAATATAGACCAGTTGGCTACAAGAACTTGAGTCACGATTCATTTAGATTATTATGATTATGACTATAAGAGAATTTTTTCTTATAATTAGCACCTAGTACAACTCTCTATATAAACCTGATCAGTTTCAAGAGAAAATCTTGTGCAGGCAAACCAAATTAAGTAGAACCAAACGCAAGAGACTATGAGCAATGGACCTTCTTCTTCTTTTTAATTTTCTATACCGCACAAGGCAGGCTGCACGAAAAGTAGAACTTGAAATGAAATGTTTAGGCTTCCATTGTTTCCAAGGTCTCTAAGGATTCCAGGGCTTCAAACTGGTTTTCCTCTGGTTCGGGATAACCAGCAGAGCCCCTGAAGAGCAAGATTGAAAGGCTACCAATCTGAAAATATATGAAACATCCAAAGCAGTGAGTCACGAATGAACCAAAATCTCTTCCCACAATTCATTGCCACCCTGATCCGTGAATCCTATCAAATTCCTGCATCAAACACAAGCACAAAACCACTTCAATATGCCTGGAATTCAATAGCACTCCATTTATATACATATTACATACAGCTCACCTTCTTAATAAAACGAGCTATGTCAGTGAAGTCAGCGGCATCAAAGAAGTCAAGGGATTTCGCTGCAAGATCAAGTGCATCTTCTTGCATTGTTTGAAGCATATCGGTCTCACAAAGAACTAATATGATTGTAGTTCAATCTGAGGGCTTTCCTGAAAAGAAAAATTCGAGAGCTAGAGATGTTGGTAACTGAGAATTGAAGAAGCAAAATGGATAGTTTTGGATATGGGACTAAGTTCTGGATGAAGTGCTAGAGGTGGTTGTGGTGATGGGAATTATACTAATCAATGAATGTTGACATGTTTCATTAAGTAAATAAGGCCTTATACAAAATGGGCAAAATGTAAATAAAGCCTCAAATATAAGAAGAGAGAAAAAATTGAAAACTACAATTTTTTTTAACCACAAACGCTGATCACAGTTGCATTCTGCTGTAAAAGGCAACATTTCTGAGGCGACTCCAGATTGCTTACTAGCCTCTTTATCGAGGAAAAAAAAACTCTGCACTGTCAAAAAATCTCTGCCAAGAATACAGTTTCAGGAAATGTTAATTTTGATTTACGGGAAGGCTTCAATAGCAGCAAATGTGGTCTTGCTGTCTTTATTGAAGACAGCTCCCATCAAAGTTTTTGGGTCACAGAGCATCCAGTTCCCGTTTACAATTTGAGATATTCAGGTTGAAACAAAGACTAGATGCTGGATATGATCGGTATGACACTTCTGTACAGGATGTGCTAAATAATAATTTATTTTCTTTCATTTTTTGGTCTTAATTTCAAATTGTTTTTCGTTTAGTTGCTTTATAATAGGAGATAACTAGAGACGTTTTTCTGGTTTGCTGTAATGGCCTTGAATTGCAGGGCTAGAAATATACACGCAATGAACAAGATACAATTTTCATTTTCATGTTCTTGAACATAAGCAAGATCGCCAGTTTCTTTACAGGGAGATTGTTAAAAAAGTGCTTGTGTAAATCTGGATGCTCCCTTGAAGAGCTTAAATTTACATGGAACTCCGTCTCCTGTTGTTTATAACCATTTTTTTTTTATTTGAATATATAGTGCACTCAATTAGGGCCCCAGCAACTCAAATAAAAAACCATCCTCATCGATTTCTCTGCTGCCTGATACTTCTCGCTGGATGTTTTGCCAGCTTCCCTTCTTGGATCAAAAGAAATGGAGACGGGTTTAACTTGCAGAGCTGATGATCCTACTGCAGAACTCCATTTCTCTAGAAGAGCTGGTGATTTGGGTATGATCATATGATCTTTGAGCCCAAATGCAGCTCCTAGAGTGAGAACAATGCAAGCTTTGTCGGCAAACCTCATTGTCGAAGTGAGGCTCTCGATTAAAAATTGAGGCTTTGGTGTAGGGTTCTTCTGTGACTGAGAAAAATGAATTATATAGACCTGTGATGGCATAGTTGAGGCTCAATTTGGAGAGGAACATATGCTGTTCTGTGAACATGGACTCCTTCCCATGTTGTCTTATTCTTTTTTTCTTCTTTCAAGTTTTGGATCAACTAGTCATTAGGCATATCTCACTTATACTATTCCCTCACTTGCCAGTTAAATTCCCCCTTAAAATGGAGCTTTCCCACTGAATTCATCATCAACCTGTCAAAAAAAGCATATTCCGTTGCCGGGACTTGAACCCGGGTCTCTCGGGTGAGAGCCGAGTATCCTGACCAACTAGACTACAACGGATTGTTGTGATGTGGTGGGAATAATAATATATTTAATATTCTAAAACTAATGTTTCACGCCCAGTCAGAGAGCAGAAAAGGCCTAGGCACAAGGTGGATACGAGAATGGTAGGTCAAAAGCAGGTGCTTTACGGCCTGTTTGGAGTGTAGTTGCGATAGTTTTTATTATGCCAAAAACACATCGAAAAGTAATATACTTTTGTGAAAAAATCGTAAAATCCAGCCCATCAAAATGATCTAAAACACACAAAAACATATTCATTTAAAATAAAATAAAAAATTCAAATTTCGGTCAAAAGCCGGTGAGATCGCAATGCCAAACAGTGCTGTAGTGACGATCTTAACAATGACGAGAACCACCTCCTGGCCGGAAAATTTGTCCGGAGTTATTGGCACGCCATCACAAGATAATCTAATGGCCTCGGGTAAATGATCCCCTATAGCATCTGCTGTTGCGAAAAATGGAAGAGCCAAACTTCAAAATTAGCTGCTCATAACGGGAAGGAAAAGATATATATATACACAGTCACACAAGTCCATGATGAATCATGATATCCCAACAAATGCATGAGCTGTGTTTTTTTTTGATTTGATTTGGAAAATCTTACTCTACGGAAAGCATATTTTGTATGTCTAAATGAAACGAGTAAAACTCCCGACTATCCCAAACTCTTACAAAAGATGTATATCCCTGACTCGAACTCGAGACCTGTTGTACATATTTCAAGCCCTTTACCATCACAGAACACCCCTTAGACACCCCTTAGAGACCATGAGATACTTTATTGATCAAATACATTTTCCAATACACAAGCCTTGAAAAGGCCGGCACAAATCTGAGCAGCCATCCCTAAATTATACAAAAATAAGCTTACTTTATGTTCACTGCAAAACAAATTCACTATCTACATTTGCGGCAAGATCAAAACCGCATCTCACAGCTACTGTACTGCTGCTTCATCCTGCTGTCGAGCCAGGTACTTTTCTCGCCGCTCTTTCTGAAGAATAATAGTAATGAAGGAGAAGAGATTATATTCTGATACAGATATTATAAAAATAAACGTTTAGGGAAATCAGACGGAAAATTTATACCCATTCATCGATAACGAGACCTTCCCCAACAACTCGGGGCCCTGTGTCTGGTTGAGGTTTCTTGCTTACTTGAAGAGCAGCTTCTGCTTCAGCCAAACGATGCTTCAATTTCTCCATTGCCTTCAGAGAAAACAATCTCAATCTTACTTTTAGCTGTCTATTGTTCTCATAATCAACAGATGAACACAGAACAGTAAAAATTTACTTACAGGACTAGGACGCTCTGCATCTAGAAACACAACCCGCAATATTTGCTCAACTGCCACATGATCCTTTTGTTCATCAAACTACAGAAAAGATGGTAAATTTTGGTTCAAATTAGTTTTATCCTCTTGATATAAAAATATTGTACTAACTGTTATTGCCATGAGAAGTTGGATTAACCTTAGTTACAAATGGTGTTAATCCATGACAATATTGCACAGCAACTACATAGTTTTCACCAATCAACCATAACAAACCTTACAAATAAGGTTTTTGCAGGATCAAGATTCAATGTCAAAGTATGAATGAAGACTATCTAAAAATCATCATCTCCAATCAAACTGAGCTTTCCAGATAAAGCAGCAGTTTACGCTTACTAAAATAGTTAGAAAACTCAACTCCTGTCCAGCACACTGCTTGACTACCCATGCTCATAGCTAAAACCTTTCTTTCTTTCTTTCTTTGAATTATGTTCCTTGATCTTTGCTTGCAATCATTTGGCATCTTAAAGCATGAAAATGGAAATGATTTCACAAATGGATAAAGAAAATGTAAATCATTAATGTGCAGGTACCATGGAACATCTTTCAATCCCACATGCTCGTGAGAATATCTGAAAACCCATCAGGTGCCACAAATCCAATAACCAAAGTTTTTCAATGCTAAAACTTCCAAAATAGAATGTCTGAGCCCTGAAAATGTTTATCCTATCACGTTACAGCAATAACTAAGATTAATATTTCTCAGAAAAAATCACCGGATTGTTCATTTCAAATTTATTTCAAAATTCAAGAGTGAAACAAAAACTATCAATGGGAACAGCTATTCCTCAAAGGAGAGTGATATGAAAAGCACAAGTCAATATGACTTACTAGCTCAGGCACATACTCCAATCCTCCCTTCACTTTCAAACTCACAATCTTGAATTTAGCCTTTCTCTTCTGGTCCAGTTGTTTTTCATTGTTCTCCGGTGCATCCACAAACTTGAAAACTGTCCATGAAAATATAAAATTCGAAAACAACAAATAAAATACACAAATCACACATTTAAAACAAACCAAGAGCTAACAAATACAACACCCCTAAGAACAAAAAGACAGAATCATCATGGCCAAACTACCCGTCGCAATAAGGCTCTCTCCAGGAGCAAGAATACCACCGGGCGGACGCATATAACAGCTCTTCGGTGCAGTCGTTTGAAACTATAACATCACATAAAAAAAAACCCAGTTAGATGGTTCGATAAGATTGCTTCCAATGATCACAAGTAACAGCACTAACAAGCATAAGTTGTTTTATTTCTTTTAAGAAAAAAAAAAAACTACAATTATTTTATAACAGATACTAAAAAAACCAACTCAGAATAACAAATTAGTACAGATAGGACACCAAAAGAAAAGGCATCATTCAGTGTACTTACTAAAAATTTCGAACAGACAAAAACATAACTGATGTAATATTAACATTAAAATAACAATCCCCTTTACAACTAAAATGCAAACCTCCAACCTAAATTCTGCTCATATTATTAAATAATGTAATTAGGCTCCGAGTTATTATGAATTCTAAACAAAAGGTATAAAAATGAAATTAAAAAATAATTATACCTTAAAAGCAACATGAGACTTGCTTGTGTTTTTTAAGCTTACTGCGCTTCTAACTTGCTTCCCGGGTTCATCTACAAAAAAGAAATATATATGTATGTTATATATATGTACACACACTAAAAAAATTATAACGACGACAATAAAATAGCTAAAAAAAAGGAGTTGACCAAAGTGAAGAGTCAACGGGGAGAAAATAAAAAACGACAACGTACAAGGGAAGTAGAGATTATTAGAAGGATCAAGCCGGAGCCTTCGCCGAGAAGGTAGAAGCGATCGTGCAACAGAAGAAATTGTCGTTGACTTCAAACCGCTACTATTAACCGCCACGCTTCGGCTACTGTTGCTGCTACCTTTATGACTGTGGTTAAGGTTTTGGGTAGAGGACGAGGAGGAAGAGTTAGTTGCCTTTGGCCAGAAAGGACAGAGCCTAAACAGCTTCATGCTGTGGTCGCCGTTGGTTTTATGTCGGTCAGATATCGCCATCTCTTACCGGGAATTCCACGTTGCCGTTAAGTAAAAAGATTGGCATCAGTTAGTTATGTTGTTTCGAGAAAGACGAAAGCAAGTGGTCTCGAGATTTAAATATGGTTGTCGGATTTCAAATGGTTTTGTCTAAATTTGGATTTCATATTTTAGTTTTCGAGTCCGTTCTTTGTGGGGCTGTACTTAAGGGTAAATATGGGATAAAATAAATACGAAGGGTAGTTTGGTACAGCAAATATTAAAAAAAAACAGAAACATCGCTACAGTACGTAAAGGTTAATGTTATGGAAATTACTGTTGATGGTTAAATGTTATTATTTTTGTATTATAAAAAGTATTTTAAGATAATTATTATTATTTTGTTCTAATATTTAGTTTTTTATTACTTTCATTTGATATAAAGATAAATTTTCTAAAACTATATATATTATTTTAATATAATTTTTTTTTAAAAATGTATTTTAATATTGCTATTACAATAACAAACAAGCTATAAAAGTTTATGGGCGGCTGCGGTTTAGCTGATACTATATAATATATATTTAATATGTAATTATATAAAATGATATTTTGCGGTCAGTGGTGAAGGCATGCTTGACATTCCTTTCCCAAAAACTGGGTTCAAAACATTAAAATATATGTTTATATTTTGTAAATTTCGACACGTTTTTAAACAGCTCCTGCTTCACCTATTTAGGTTAATTAAGGTAGCGACAGACACCTAATTGGTGGTGGCCATGAATTAAAGGCAAAGGATGTTGCCAGATGTCCGGCTGATGTTGCTTCTCCTTCATCTGGTAAGCCCTAAATCCCCCCTGATTTCCTTCTTTCCTTTATACAAGATTTCTATGATCTCAAAGCTTCTTTTTTTTGTGTGGCTGTGTTTTTTCTTTCAAAAATAATATTATTTATATTAAAAATCATAGGTTAGTCATACTCAAATAGTGGTGGTGCATGGAGTGTCGCCGCGGGGGAGGAGGGTGGTGGAGGAGGAGAAAATAATTAGAGGGAAAATGGAAGATAACTGGGAGCCGGGATTTTAATATACCTGAAGTCGCATGTGGCTCACTGAGTTCTACGTAGTGTTTGGGAGTGTGATTGCAATAGTTTTTTAAAATATTTTTTATTTAAAAATACATTAAAATGATTTTTTTTATGTTTTAAAAATTATTTTTAACATCAGCACGCATATCAAAATAATCTAAAAATATAAAAAAAATTATTTAAAATAAAAAAAAATCAAATTTTAGGTAAATTGGAGTTGGACCGCAATGCCAAACATGTACTAATTTGTAAGTCGTGATGTCACATCTAATTAGTAAACTGTATTATTTCTTTAAATACTTTATAAATTATATTATTTTTTTAGCTAAAGCCAAAAAAAGCTAATGAATCCCCGCAGCTTTTGATTGATGAATAAATATATTCTGTAATTTTTAGAAAAAAGAAATCTCAAAACGATGAAGAAAAATCCTCCTTCAAATCAAATCATAAAGAAACGTAAGATTTGGATGTTTTTCACTTTATTTCAAAAATTGTTTTTAAAAAATTATTTATTTTTATTTTAAATTAAAAAAATTAATATTTTTAGATTATTTTTATGCATGAATATAAACATTTTTTTAAAAAATAATATTATTATAATATTTTTTAAACAAAAATATATTTTTAAAAATAACTTTAATTATTATTATAGTGTCAAACAGTAAAGAGTCGTAATAGAGCCAAAGCTAAACCTTTTTTTATTTTATATTTTTGAAAACAGAAAAACTGCGGTTAGCCCCTGGCCGCTGAAATTGATCGTTTTTCCAGCTTTTGGAAAGTGTGATGGTTTTTGAAGGTACTGAGATTGAACCGTGGGCTGAAAGGCGTCTAGCTCCCAGGTTTGCGGGTGGTGGTTTTAAGATTCCAAGGGGTGAGGGACTGCGGGTTGGCTAATTACTTGCTTTTGGTTTTTTTTTTTTTTATGATTTTACGTTTTAATGTGCTATTTTGGCTAATATAAAAATATTAAAAATATAATAATAAATATTATTTTGATATATTTCAAAACAAATTTATGAAAAATAATTACTACTATAATTCTAAACATTATCTAAGATTAAGTTTTTTTATGTGATGTTGTATGTTGCTATCTGAATTTTAATCTAGCCATAACTTGGAAATATTTTAGTTAATTAACATATATTTTAGTTCTGCATGAGTTACCCTAAAATGTTTTTTTCTTGAAATCTTAGTTAAAGAAATTATAATTTATATAAAAAAATTATTTTTTTCAAATTAAAATCATAAAAGCGACAAAAACAAATATGTGATTTTGTTTTTGAATACTAAAAAAACAAGGGCTGAAAATTCACTTCATTATATATGTGAAAAAAAAGGTCATAGTGTTTTTGGGTCTATTTTGGAGTGTAACACCTTTTTTAATAAATGCAAAAAACCCTTGCTCAATGTTTCTTGCTTTTAAGGATAAACTACACATTTTTATGTGTTTAAGAGTGATTAAATTATTTTATTGTACTAACAAAATATAAACAAAAAATCAATTAAAAAATGATATTGAATCATAAGAAAAAGATCGTTGCAACCCTGGTAATTGTTTTTTATGTTAATTTTTAATTAGTATATTCCTTTTTTTGAAATATTTCCAATCAATCATCTTTTTCTATATAAAATGTGTCAAACTTCTAATTTTTTGTCAAATCGAAAAAAAAATTATATCCAATTATTCAGCATAAATAATCCTTATAAAAAAACTAGTCATTCCGTAAAGTTATAATAGATTTCTCTCCAAGTTGAAGTTAGTATTCAGATTATCAAATGACCATGAATATATATATATATATATATATATATATATATATATATATATATATATATATATATATATATATGATTTTCTTATGGGTTGGTGGTGTCATGATAAATATTACTCTCAATTTGGACCAAAATGTAGCTTAACTTAACAAAATATTACTCTCAATTTGGACCAATTTTCATCGAGGAATGCCGATTATTATAATATATACTAAAAGAGTTTAGTTTTTTAATCTGTACATTATGAGTGTTTGGATTGTAATAGTATTTTTGGGTGGAGTCGGTTTTTTGGGTCAGTTTAGTTCGACCGGCCACGATTTGTTTTAATTTTTTTATGTTTCTTTTACATATTTAAAATAATTATTTCTAACCTTAAATAAGACCAAAAAAACAACAGTTGCTAGGAGGGTGTCACTGTAATTTTCACATTTCATTGCATAGTAAACATAACTCTTTTTACCCTCCAATAAGACAAAAATCAAGGTTTGTCTGCAAGGGTGTATTTCAGATATTTTATATTTTTAAAAAATATCTAAATATATAATTTGACCCCAGATAAGACAAAATAGAAGAATTGGTTGTAGGGGTGTATGTTAATTTATCATTTTATTATTATTATTATTATTTTCATGCGGACATTGTGGGAGCCTCTGACACACGCACCTACAGTTTTCTTCATGATGCTCTAGTCGAGCGGCGCTTGTGGCATTGTACGGTGGTGAAAAATATTCATTTCGGCGTCTCACTTGATGCGCTGCCATGTTCTCTTCCTCATGATGTGACACGTGTCATTACACGGTGGTCGGAGATGTGACGGTAGCCGGTTGAAGTTTTCTCTCTCTTACTTGCTAAATTACACGTCGGACTCCCGATTTAATGGGTTGTTTCATTTCAATTCCCTAATCTTTTAACTGTGTTGTATGATCCTTATTTCTATTATGTAAGTATTGATTTGTTTCAATTGTGTTCTACGATTGAAATTTGATTATATATTATATTTTCATTTCAGTCCTTATTCTTTTAATTTTGGGTTTGGTTTTCAATCCCTTAATATATTCGGTACTGAATTTTTGTTTTTTTCAATTTTGTCCTTTGATTAAAATTGATAATATATTTGGTTTTTATTTCGGCCCTTATACTTTTAATTTTTTATTTTAATTCCTTTATTTTTTTAATTTTTTTGAAATAGTCCTTATTTTTGTCCATGTTTATATATATATGCTCTTAGCTTTGATTTTTATTTTTTATTATTTTCTCTTTTGTTGAGGTAATACTTTTTTGAAAAAAATTATTTTTAAATTTTAGTTTGTGTTTGTGATCATTTGAAAATTGAATATTTTTTTTCCTTTGTTCTTTCTTTTAGTTTTTTTATTTATTTGTTTTTTCCAAGTCAAATGATATTTTTTCAGCTAATACTTTTTTATTTATCATTTCATCATTTATTATTTTTTTTGTTTGCTCTTTTGTTAAAGTTTTTAGGCTTTTTTTTATTATTTGATTTATTTTTGTTTTTTCCATTATTAATGCAATAATAATAATAATAATAATAATAATTTGAGTTTTTTTCTTTTTTCCTCTTTTGTTAATGTTTTTGAGTTTTTTTTTTCTCAAGGTAATTTAATAATTTTTTATTATTTTTAGTAGTAATAGTAATGATATTTTTAGATGTTAAAACTTCAATGTTGTTGTTGTTATAATAGAGATGTGTTGATGTATTTTATTATATCAAACCTTACATATATAGATATTATATTTTATTTTTTAACTAGCAAAAACTATAAATTACTTCAATCCCAACAATTATAAAAATTGTTAACTCAATCACAGTAATGCGAACAATCTAACTAGTAGTGACTAAATTAGATAGGGACTAATTTATGATAGTTAATGTATAAAAAATCTTAAACTTTTTCATATATATGAATTTTGATTCCAAAGAAAACAAAAAAAAAATTCTCAAACATTTACATATGATTTCATAATTATGATTTTTTTTTAAATCAATATTTAATTTTTTTTCATAAATAACTTACAAAAAAAATTAATTAAAATGGTTTTAAATTTAAAGTATATTTGGTAAAAAAACTAAATATATATATTTAAATAAAATAAATGAAGTACAAGTTATAATGTTATTGTGTTATACCATAGTTAGAAGTCAATATAAACACTAGGCTTGGGTTATATTTTTTTTCTACACACACATTGTCAATATTTCTCTTAAAAAAATAAATTTTAATCATGAATTAAAAACTAGTAGTATATTAAATGATATTTTTATCTAATATTGAGACAAAAACACATTGAATCTACTTGAACCAATCCAGGTTAACATGCGAAACTTGTGGGGATAATCTTGAAAAAACTAAATATGAAAACTCAATCCTCAATTAATTTAATATTGATAGATAAATTTGATGAAAAAGAAGTAATCTAAAACCAACCAACTAAACACGCGATGCAAGTCATGCATGTTATTGAGTGCAATAAATTCCTAATTATAGAGATTATTTTCTCACTCAATTACATGACAATAAAGTTAATGATACTTTTTTTGCATAGATTTTTTTTTAAAAAAAAGAGAAGTAATCTGATAGGTGTATTGGATTGAGAAGACAAAAGTAAATCATGGACAACAAATAGTAATCTTGTTTTTTTTAGTTTTGAGTTAAAAAAAACATCTATAACAAAGGTTTATATTGTATTTAATTTAAATACAAAAAATAGTCTAAATAATGTGATTTAACCTGTAAAGCCTATGATTTGGATCATAAACTCAATTGGGTTTAATATATATATATATATATATATATATATATATATATATATATATATATATATATATATATATATATATATATATATATATAAGTTCAATGCACTTGGGTCTTTGAAAGGAAGAGTCAAGGTCTGCATGCTTGAGATTTTTTTAGATTGTTCACCCATTTTAATATAAAAAAGATAAATGACATGTCATTAATTATGATAGATAAAATATAGTTTACTAGTTCAAATTTCAATAGCCACCATGATAGTTAAAAAATCAGTACAACTTTTTTCTTGCATAAAAAAACCTGTTTTTAACATGTTTTAAAGCAAAAAAAAACTCTACAAACACTTCTAAAACATGTAGAAACTAACTTTGCAACCTAAGAAACCCAAAATGGACCTAGATTATAAAATCAAACTAGATAAAAATTCTCATCATAGACTTAAATATGTTTTTAGGCAATATCAGGGATTTAAAACAACCACCATAATACACCCTTCATTTACTGGAATTTGTCGGCATCGTTTTCAACTATTTTGGTGATCAAAATAGATATAATTTTTCTTTTTTTTATCTTTTTCTGTGTTTATACATGAATCTAATAACTCTCTCTCTCTCATTAAACAAACCAAATACTGGAAAAAATATAAAAAATGCCACCAATTAATTGAAAAACAATACTAAACTAAAAGTATTGATTACTTATTAATTGAAAAAAAAATGACTAAACTAAAATTTCCCCTATTATTTTAGCTTTGATGATCTATCTTTTTAAATTCTACTACTTATTCATATAAAAAAGAAATTAATTATTAGCTTGAGCTAAAAACAATTCAATTATGCAGAAAAGAAATTAAGTACCAGAATAATTTCTTAAGAAAAATCAACTTTCCAATAATTCAACTAGGTAAACCAAATCGATTTTGAATTGATATTTTTGGAACTTGCATTGGCTAGGAGGCAACGTTAGCTGAATACCTGGTAGACCTAGCCTAGCCATACATAGGGGGTGAGTAAAAAAAAACAAATTAAACCAAAAAAAAGTTAAAAAAAGATAATTGAAAAAACCGAATCATTAGAAAAAAAATAATTAAACTGACTAGAATATTTTACAAAAATCTCTGGGAAAACCGATAAATTACAAACAAATCTAACCGGTTCAATTTAAAAATAAAACCCACCGCTATCAACCCTAGCAGCCACCCCCTCCCTTTGAATCTATAAAAACCACGGTTTCTGCATGCTTTTGCAGCTCATGAGTCATGACAGTTCTAAATATCTAGATGATGATTTTGAAATCAATTCAAATCAAATATTCCCATTCCATGTGGATAGAATTGTTGATTCAACAATCTATTTTAATCTCCTTTCCCTAAATAAACATCAATTTCCCAATAAAAATATAGCAATGCTGCTGTAATTGTTTTAGATCGAACAATTTTCTCATGTTCCGTCACTGTTATGACTCATGAGCTGCAAAAGCTGCTCCGTCGGGATGATTATCAGAAATTATCATCATTTGGGGCTAAGAAATTAAACAATTGTACTGTAACAATTCATTCCATCATGCCATTAACTTGGATCAACTGGTCTGCAATGACATTGCTAATTGACAACCTTCGAATTTTAGAAGTTTATCAAACACCTGATATGCTCATAGCAAAAGTAGTAGAATGACTATTACACTCTGGATACCTAAAATCTAGTAGTACTGGGACCCCAGCAGCTCAGATTCATACTTTTCTCCAAAGATTTCTTCCTCTTCATATTGGCTTTTCTCATCTCATTAGACACTGCTGCCGCTGCTGCCTCTGTCGATGAAGAAGAAGAAGAACCAGACGAAGAAGAAGAAGAGGCCATGATCTTGGACTGGGTAAATGATCTGATATTGCTCTTGGCATGCTGTTGGAGTAACCTTATAGTGTAATTCCACCTGCAAATGCCTTGGTCTTTCAGTGCCTCCACCGCTCCGATACTAGCCGCAACAATCCAAGCTTTGCTCGCCGAGGCACTCATTTTCAGGTTTTGATTTCTCGGGTTGCTGATCTTTCTTGAGAGAGAGATGCGGAAATGAAAGGGCTATTATCGACCTGTTCTTGGTGTGGGGTTGCTGCGATGGAGGGCTAAATGCTATATATACTGCGGGAGCTGGGCGTGGTTTTTGGCAAAAACCCAAAAACCAGAGGCGGAAAACCAATAGATGGGAAGACTACCCATGGTTTTTTTTGGCCCGTAAAACTGGAAAATATACACCGACGCCACCAACTCATACCATCTTTCACAAGACACGGAAAAACAAAATACATTATGGTCCCCCAGCTCTTATAAGTCTCGAACATTTCCTGAAACTTTCATTCTTTTTACTCTCTTTTTTTTCCCTTTCGGGATTATATTTCTTTAAATATGTTTTGGTGCCTTAATTTATAAAATATGTAATTAAACTCAAAATTAGAGCAAATAATTTAAACTTAAAATAAAATCTTATAGTGAATAGGATGTTTGTAGGATAACGTTATAAAAGTTCAAAGTTCAATTAATTATACACATTGAAACATAAAATGCGCAAATGTTTGTTTGGAATTTCTTAACAAAGAAAGATAAGTACTCTTCATGAGCCTTTTTTAGTCTAACATTTTGTTTTAAAAATATATTTTTTTAAATTAAAAAAAATATTATTTTTATTTTTTACTTTAAATTACATGTTTTTAGTGTTTTTAGATTAATTTCATGTACTGATGTTAAAAATAATTTTAAAAAAATAAAACAAATATTATTTTGATATATTCATAAACAAAAAATACTTTCAAAATCAACATCAATTATACTTTGGTCCTGTTTGACATTGCGTTTCAAAAACGTTTTTAAAAAAATTAAAAATTTTATTTTTATTTTAAATTAAAGTTTTTTGGTATTTATAGATTACTTTCATGTATTGATGTTAAAAATATTTTTTTTTTAAATAATATTATTTTGATATATTTTTAAATAAAAAAACACTTTAAAAAATAATTTCAACTACACTGTGCACTTATTAGAAGAAGTTGTAATTATAGGACATGCTATCATTATTATTATTTTTATGTCAGCACTTTATTTTCTTAAGTTAATTAAATTACTCGTTAATACGTTAATTAATTATGACATGTGATGAGATCATAGTCATTAAAGATTTAATTTAATGAATATAAGAAAAGGTAACGTGACTATCTACCCTTTGTGACCAAATTATCACTCGATCCCTTTTCCTCGACCTCTCCCAAGAATATTGTAGCATATTGCTTCTTCTTCTGCTTCTTCTTTTTCCCACAAATTCAGTAGCCTAATGCATAATCTGTCAGCATTTCCGTTCCAATAAAAACACCAACCTCCAAAATTTTCAATAAAAATGTACCAAACACAGCTCCCACACAATTTGTAGTTACCAACTTGTGTGTAACTTAGCCCACACATAACATGTTATTTTCTAGCAATTGTTTTCCCGCTAGGCACACCTAAAACAAGATTCAATCTCCTATATTTATAAAGCTGTGTGTTAAACAAGATCGAAATTAACTCTAGATTCTCACCTTAAATACTTTTATTTGAAGGAATCATTTGCCTAGAAATGCATTGACCTTGATAGTTTTCTAGACTCACAAGTGTTTGGATCCAACGAGTAACCAAGCCTAAAGAGATTACATTTGATATCTTACTAGATTTATACGTGCTTGGACTTGACACATAGCTGAATAAAAAATAATAAGTTTGATATCCTGCTAGATTTATAAGCATTTAGGCCTTACGTGTGATCAAGTTTAGAAAGATTGAGCATAACATCTTGCTAGATTTTCTAGACTCATCAAGCATTTAAACAATTAGAACGACGACCAGAATGATATGTATTAGCTAAGTTGTGCAATATCAAACCCATCTGGGATTTTGAAAGTGCCCGCAGCTCCGAATTTCCTCCTTTCTTCCCAATCTTCAGCCGATGATTCATCTTCTTCATCACTGTCACTGCCCTCCTCTTGGTAACAGGTGTATGGGTCACGCACACTTCTGGATCGGCATGCTGGAGTGGCAAGCATGGTCACTTGGCCACGATGAGAGATTTCCACGACCACCTTGTCATCATCAACAGGGAGAGGCTGTTTCCAGGGCTCCCCGTCAATCCTCATGAATGTATGGTCAGCTGCACCCTTCCAGAACTCAAAGCGTATTCTATGTGCCTGCACACAAAAGAGAGTTAGAATGGATTGGAACAAGGTGAGGTAAAAAGAAAAGCCAGCCTCTCATCAATACATTATGTGCAAGACAGCAGGTAAATAGTTCAGAACTGCTGACAGAAATTTGCACCGTAATTTTCTTAAAGCATCCCTATCTCCCTTGTTATGCTCTTTCACCCCAGTCCTAAAACTCATTAATGCAAGAATTCAGACTCTTTTTTGCCAGGGAAAATTTATTTGGCTACCTGTGCAAGACGAGTCCCATGTCCATTTGGAGCAAGAAGAGCCAGCCCGTGCACTGCATTTTTGAAACCAACAACCTCTAAAAATCCATCATCTACATATGGAGGTGTCAGGTCCCTCTACACAAAAAAAACATCTAGAGTTAGCAACAGTTCATGCATGAGAAATACTTTTTTATTTTTTCAAAAGGTAAATAAGAATTAAGAAATACTTGGATTAGAACTCAGCATCTGGTCATGTATCAGAGCAGATACATTCACATGCATATAAGCATAATACATCTATAGATGGAATGTGCACACACGCAAAGTAGACAGAGGTGCAGAGAGAGAGAGAGAGAGAGAGATGTCAGAACTAACATCAAGAAGTTTCTTGTGACTGGGATTTCCCCAAGGATTCAGTCCACCAGAAAAGCTAGGCAAGTTGAGGCAAACAATAGACCTAACGCTGTATATCAAAGAAAATAATCAGATAAATGAGACTCCAAATTCTGATTGGAATTAGAATAGTTTATCCAGGTTATATGACGAATAAGATAGTAGTACAGCACAATTAGAAAGGGAATGAAAAAATAAAAGGCCCCACTTTTATCGAATACTCATATATTGTTCATGATTAACTTCTTAGGTAACATGACTGTACAGGCTAACTGGAATCGTGGATAATGGACAGAAGGCTGGATTGTAAGGGAAAATGAACATCTTATTTCACCTGCGAGGTATATCGAGGTTCACCCATTGACTTTGCTCTACTTTCATGATTTTAACCCGTGCTAACTGTGCTATGTTCCTGCATTGAAACTAAGTCATTGTTACAAACAGAAACATCAATTTGAAGACCACTTCTCGCCACATATCTCAAAATGTTAATGCAAAATGTTTAACTAAATTGAAGATCAAAGCTAAAACTTCAGTGTGCAATGACAGGATTCTTATAGCCAACCCCCAAGTCTTTGACATTAAGATCAGATATCAAGTTATGTAGGGGGGCGATAAGTGTATAATATTACAGCTAAACAATGGGTCCATGGTACTAAACCATCATAATATAAATCCACCCTGTTATGAGCATCATATATCAAATTTCCACTTTAACATCACCAACATGCAAATCCAAAAAAAGAGAGAAAAGGAAGAGACAAACTATACTGGAAAAAAATTTAACAGAGAGTAATTAACACATAATTTAAATTAGTTCATAACATAACTTGTTAAATTAGCTTGGGATAAACTTTATTGAAGTACCAAATAATTTTTGAGAAAGGAAAGACTTTGAAAAGTGGGACAATATACCCAAGTTCTTCTCAGACTAAACTCAGATTGGAAAAGGATATTCAGAAGTATAGCATAATAAACAGGAAATTTTGAGAGTTGTGAAATGGAAACTTAGACCAGTGCCTAAAAAAGGTATCTTAGAACAGAAACCGTAGATCTTGTGAACATCAGAAATATAGGTTTATAATTAGATTATACCAAAGTATGCAAGGACCCTAACCACGGGGGATAGCTAAGAAAAATAAGAGTATATTCTTCTTCATAACGTTGATGATAATATTTACAGGGGGAAAAAGTAAAGCAATCTCTACAGGTTTAGGAAAACCTTTCTATCGATATATAGACTCACCGTGAAGAAGGATGAAAAACAGAAGCAAGAAACCATCCCTGAGTGCATCCAAGCTTCAGGTAAGTCCCTCTGACAAGAAAAATAAGAGGGATAATAAGTAATTCCATATGCCCAAGGATTTTAATGGTAGAATACATTGTAAAAATGAAATTGTTCCAATAATATATATGCGTGTGTGTTAAATACTAGGGCATAAATTAGAGATGGAGGAAGAAACCCCACTGATATTCATGCTTATTATTATTCCATGTGAAGTCCCATTAGGTGCTGCAAGACAGTCTTTCTAGGATGTTTCAGTGTCAATCATATACATGGCTACTTCCTAATGACGAGATGACTTGAATATACTATGAAATGTATATTGGAAATCCTTCCTTTCTTCTTTTCTTCCACTTATCTTCTACAGGAGTGAGCATCAGAGAAAAGAAATCAAACCACTGAATTATTGGAAATGCTTCTGCTTTTACGGGTATTCGACTTAGATTTTATAGATGCTCCTTGATTTGAATTAATAAAAGGAGGGTATCATCAACTAAAGATGACAAATTAGATGCTCCATTTTCTAAGAAAATGGCAACATAAAAATCATCTCTTTCCGGAGAATAAATGGCAACGCATGACAGACCATTTTCATAAATGTTTACTAACACAGAGCTCACCAGTTTCAATAACAACGACAAAACCTGAACCCACTACCACTCCCAATAAAAACGAAAAGACAAAAAAAGCTCCCCATTGTTGAAGTGATCATAAGCACTGCTAGCATTTGTTCTTTACATATATCATTACTCTGGCATTATCATATTCACGCAAGACACTAATCACACCCCTGTGTATAAGGACAACATGAATTAATAATCCAATTTTGACTACAACATAGAGGGGAAACCAAAGTAGCCATAGATAAGACCACAATATGTTATTTTCATGCTTGCCAAACAAACAGAATTTGAAACATCCAACATACCTGATTAGCTAATTGGTTTTTAAATTTTTCTGGGTGTAACTTCCTCTCAGAATGAAAGGCATATGATATTTTGAGCATCCATTCCTGAGCAGGACAAAAAAGTTATTTTTAAAAGCAGTCAGCAACGTGAAATGAGTAAAGACCACTTGCTACAAACAAGAAAAATGTTCACTTACACATATTATTTTCTTATGCGTTCCTAAATATCTCCACATTCTTTTTTCTGTTTGTTTGTATTTTCTAGCCCACACCTCTCCTCAAGACTAAATGAACTAATTATTTCTAATAAGACACTTGCATGAATGTCTTCAAGACATTCTTAAAGTTCTTACCCATGCTGAAGTAGTTCCAAAATCCCCCACGAAAAGTATGATAACCATCCTGACAATAGCCAAAAGAAAATTTTCAAATCAGCAAACAATTTCTAATGTGAAGCACAAACGCCACGAGAAATCAGCAATAGTCAGAAATATATTATATGAGTTCTCAGATTCCCATTTCAGAATCCAATTATGTTCTTTCCAGTATGTTTGTGTTGCAATTGTTAAGTGGCACATAAATCCACCATTGATATTAATTTGGTGTCTACTTAGCCTTCTAGTATCTGGTAATAAACACCAAGGATAGTTCCGTCCCTCATTTTTCACACTTGCACACACACAGCATGCATCCAAAAACTTACCTTATTTCAATGAATCTGAATGAGAGACCCGATGGAATGCATGCAAAGAATGAGGTAGTTCGAGTGGCGCAATAGGATCAAAAGAACCTTCTTTTGGAAATTCTCATTCTCATGATAATATGCCAACTGACAAGAAAAAACAGCATTAGTAATACTTACGGGAAAAATTAAACAAAGAGAAAAGAGAAACACAAACAGACATGAATTACATCTGCAAGTATAATGAAGCATAATGGAGCTATTTATTTTACGAAATCAAGGCCAGGCTAAAAGATTCAACAGGACGATTTCACGTTTTGAGGTTGTCTGAAGTTGCTCTTAAACTCCCAATGCATAATTCATTTAAGGGACAGGAAGGCAAACACACGTAAGAAGTATAACACTGATGTTTTTAACCAGCATATCATATATTTTGCAATATCGTTGTTGCTAGAGAAAAGGTTATGCATATTTTCAGATAATATTTACAAACAGAATTAAACAGTTTAATAAAAAGACTTTTAAATGTTCTGGCCATTATAAAAATGATTTCTATTCCCCCCTCAAGAATTGGGCTCTCAGTCCTCTCTATTTTCCAGGTTTACTCAGCTAGAAAACATGAACTCTAGCAAGACAATGAAAGAAACCAAAAAGGTTTCAATATTCGCTCTGTAATAGTACCAGAAACATCTGCAGTCAAGAGCTCACTTCCATGTCTGTCTCTGTATTTTTGGTTAGTGAATATGTATCAAATGGAAGCCTAAAATAAAACATACCAAATGTTGTATTACCTATCAATTTTCACTTCTTTGGCAGTCCTTACTTGTTCCAAGAATGCCTCCACGGATAAGCGGTCTGTGCCAGGGTTTTTCTTCCCCTAAAAAAGAAAAAAAAAAAAAACCCACCTGATGCCACTGTTTCGAATGCCGAGCAAAAACATACAACTGAAGAAATGCCACCCACATTCATTCATAATCAGATTAACATCTTAATTGAGCTAATTTGCATGCAAACAGATTCAGTTCAGTATCAGTGACAATTTTATCTGTAGAGATTAAAAAAAAACTACGCTAAACTAGCATCGATACTTTATTCATTAAGACCCATAAATCCTACCCATCCAAATGCAAAAGGGAGGTTGTTTCCAGTCCCCAAAGGTACAGTAGCAATCGGCGGAGGTTGCGGCAGTTTAAGATCACTAACCACACCAAGTAACCATCCCGGCTGTGCCATCCCCACCTGCAACCTAATATATTACAAGAGTATCATCCAATCAGACAATTAACAAACAACAAATACAAAACCAAATTAATTCACAGCATTACTAATTATCAGCAATTAGTAACTCACTATAATTCTCAATCTCTTCTCAATTTTCAGCAGCAAATTGATCACCATTACACTTCAATTTGTGCAACCTTGCATAAACTTGATGCAACACCTTATCAGGCTTTTTCTCTCCCAAATCAATAACCTACAACCAAACACACACACATTCCTAATTTCAGAATTTACAATTAAAAAAAACTGAAAAAACACACGATCACGATCACAATCACAATCACCTGATTTTGATTAAGAAGTGAGCGATAAGTAATTAAGAGTCGACTTCCTAATTGACCGCCACTTTTTGAATTAATAAAGACAATCACAGGACATGAAGGTGCATCATCCTCATCATTGGAAGTACCAGGACCTGAACTAGAATTTGATTCTTCGGGTACAACAATGTAATCAGGAATATAAAACTCCTTCATTACTTTCGCCAATTTCTCATCTCTCTTAGCAAACTCCTTACTGCAAAAAAAAACACTCTAACAGAATTAGCAATTCAGCAGAAATAATTACTAAACAATACGTGGCAAAAAAATAAAATAATACCTTCTAGAAACAAAAGTACGAAAGGAATTCTTTATGTCATTCAAATTTACAGAACCAGAAGATAACTTGTCACGACGAAATTTTGTTCCCATTTTTTCTCTCATCAAATTCAAAATTTCCTTTTCTCTTTGATTTTCTCGCCAACCAAACAGAAAAATCAAAACACCAAAAATGAATGAAGGCTAAATTCTAAAGTCAGAAGGGAGGGATTATATAGAATCTTGAAAAGTGAAAGATCGAGGAGGAGGATTCGTAAGGGTCAAAATCCAGAAATTCTTGAATTTTCAAATAACAGAAACGCGTTTTTTATAGTTAAAAGGAAAATAAATCCGCGGGAGCAGTAAATAAAATAAAATAAAAAAATCAGTATAAATGTGATCGACAGGTTTTGGTAGCTTTACCATTTCAACAGTTTATAACGAGGAAGAAACACCGATTTGTTTTAATTCTGTTGCTTCCTTGTTTGCTCTCATGAACACGAAAGTGGCGAGGAGGTTCTGCTTCGGGGAGTTATTATATTGTGTGGGCGACCGAAAGGTTTTACGGTAGGGATGATAAGAAGAAGATGCCAGACAAGGAATGGTCGGTGGTCCATTTTGATTGTGAGGTGACGTGCTGCAGGGTGATTGGAGGAATTGGTCTGATGAAACGTAGTGGGCTCCCTGCTCTGACAGGGACAGCGGCAGCCAACGTCTCTTTTATGAAACTGCCATGGGTCCCCTGCGATGGGAATGGGGGAACCTGATTTGCAGAAAAGGACAACAAAAAAGAAGAGTTTTTTTTGGATATCTGATTGGATCATTGTATCAATCGAAGAGAATTTTCATTGGTTGTTTAGGGGTGAATTTCCATACCGGGTTTCATCAAAGTTCTGCACACGACATTATCTCCAGCATTAAAGGGGGTGTGTGTCGGGGTTTCTAGAATGTTGCTTTTAGTTTTCAAATATAGTATTTGATTTGCTGATATAAAAAATAAATTTTAAAATTTTTTAAGATATTTTCTAGTAAAAAAACATTTTAAAACACATTTATATATTGTTGTAAGAAAAATGATATACATAGATAACTAACAAGTATTTGTAAAGAGAAACAACCAAACTAATATGAATATGATTTAAAGCATGCTTTCAAGAAGAAAGACCGAAAACTTTGACAAGTGAATGGAGGACGTGATCTGTTGGGTCGTGAATTGAACGAGAGGATCCGCCGTCATGGATTTTGACAAGGGAAATGACGTGTAGGCTTCCTATTTGTCCTTAATTTAACACCCCTCGTAAGCTTCTATATTAAGTATCCAAAAAAAAACTCTTTTTTCCTTGGATTAATTTCCTGAATTGCGACTGTCAGATGTGATCATCACAGACGAGAAAACTACTTTTTTCTATGCTTTCAGGTGGTAAATTTCCTGAATTGGTCAAAATATGAGTATAATGATAATGCTATTTGATATTATGATTTTTCGTGAAGACAATTGGGTTATGACAATAATAACAATTATTTTTATTTTTTAAAAAGTGTATTAAAATATATATTTTTTTAAAAATATTGTGATATCATCATATTAAAATGATGTAAATTTGAAACAAAATATTTTTAAAAAAGAAATCTTGAGAAGTGTGTTAGATAGCAAAAAACAAATGACTTTTTAAAATACATTACACTAATATTTATTTTATTTTTAATATCATTGGTTTTATTGTTCATATTAACATATCAAAACTATAAAAAAACACAAAATGTTTAATTAAAAACTAAAAATAAAAAATATATTCCAACCTCACAAACAAACACCGCCGGATGAAATTCATATGACACATGCAATCAAGCATTAAGCCTAACTATGAGAGAGAGAGAGAGAGAGAGAGAGAGAGTTCAATTTAGCCTAACTATATGAAAAAAAAAAAAAAAATTCTTTTGTCTTGAGGACTACCCTTAACTTAGACTTTGAGCCCATGCTATATGATTAAATTAAGTCAAGAGTCAAGGAGAAGTTGGCTAAGTGGGTTTTGTGTGGACTTAACATAACTAATTATTCCATATAACATGGCGTTTTTTCCCCACTGTTGTAATTTTCTTTTCTTTTTTTTCATAGAAAATCGACGTAGTTAGAAATTTTGATACTATATGGTATTGCATTTCAAAAGTATTTTTGAAAAAAACATTAAATTATTTTTATTTTTTATTTTAAATTAGATTTTTTTAGGGTATTTTTTATATCATTTTCATGTGTTGATATTAATAATGAGTTTTTTATATAAAAAAAATCATATCATTTTGATATATTTCTGAATAAAAAACACTTTCAAAACACAACATCATTCATTTGATACTATCAAACATGCATTTATCATGATATTTGACGGATATTTGACGGTTGGTCTATGAAGAAAAACATGCTAAGGTAGCCATTATTTAATCCATTTATATTCCTTTTGCAGATTTAAGAGAAATCAATAAGAAAATATAAGAGAAATCACATTTTTTCTAATTATTACCCTCAACTCTACTTATTCCTAACCTAAGAATAAAATTAAAGTTTTAACATGCATTTATTATTTTGAAAAATATCTTTAATAGATTGTTAAATGTAACACAAGTACATACGAAATTAGATGGGATTTTTTTTGGGTGCATATATTATTTTGGTTTAATTTTCAAAATCTTAAGGCTTTTTTTTGTTGTTGTAATTAGTCCATTCAAAAAGGTAAAACTCTTTCAACTTATTTTTTATATAGGCAATAGGTAGCCCTACCCACTACAAAGACTTTGAATCCAAAGCATCCTTAAATAAATAAACATAATTTGTACATCCCTTGTGTGTGTGTGTATAAAGTCCCCCGTTTTAATAGCCAAAGGTAGCCCTACCCACCACAAAGAATTTGAATCCAAAGCTTAATAGATAGATAAATAAATAAATTATTACAATCCTTTAATATAAATTAGATAGACAAAAAGAAAGAGAGTATTCTCCGATTCTCTTAACAAACACAACCAAACAAGAGTTTAATAAAATTTTAATTTTTGGTGTTTGGAATCTTACAATTCCCTCTTTCTTTTTTTTTGGATTTTGGGATTTTGATGGATATTTTTGAGTTATATGAAATTAAATTCTTTATGGCTTTAATAATTTGAATATTTAAAGATATCAATTAGACATGCGATTTATCGTGTATTCAATGTATTAATTTTATTTTAGATCTTTGATTAATCAACAACATTAATTCTTTAACTAATAGTGATGACATTTTCAGGTTCATTCTATGTTGAATTAAGTTTTAAGAGTAGAGATGTCGAAACAAAAAATTCTAAACTTTTTTTTTAACTAGAAGTCAATCTAATGAACAAAAATTTATTTATTTTAGCCACCGATTAAAACATGAAAACTCCTTTCCTAATGTTCTATTTTGATAAGTTATAAAAAAAATATTTGTTTACGCACGTATCAACTCTTTAATCATCATGTTATCTTTGAATGGTGCATGCAACCAACTCTGTTGGTGAAAATCTTTGTTTCACTATATCATTTAACTCAATTTGACATCCTTTTATTGTTAGGTAATATGTGTGGTCAATGAACCTTTGGTTCAATGTCCATAACCTTTTTCCCCTTACTTTCTCTTTCCTACTAGAACTTCATGCATATGAGCCCTTTACATTTTTTTCGTTTAATTTTGATCCTCTTTTCTTTTATTCCTATTTGTTTTTTTTGTTATTAATTTAAACAATAAGACATTTAAAAAAAATATATTACCCTCCTTTGATATTTATTTTGTTAGATGAGGTCCTTATTCTTCAAATTAAATTGGTTGAGAATTGTGTTTTCAAGTTTTTTTGCATTGGTAGATTTTTTTGATTAAGTTTGTTTTTTTCGATTTTATCTTTCAATATTAAATTGGTTGATAATCTCACTACTTAATTAAACTTGATTCCATTATTTGAAAAGCTATCTATTTAAAAGATTAATCCAAGTTTAGAAATGAGTTTGCTTGACTTTTCACTTTATTAAATTAGGGTTGCCCAAAATTGCTTGACTTTTAATTTTATTATATTAGATTAGCATTTTTTATATCATTAAATTAACTAAACTTATTAAATCCCGTTGACTCAATCACCTGATTTTTGTTTTACTTATTTAGAAATCCTAGTGTCACCCAACGTTTTTCTTCTTATGCTCAAAAGAAGTTGGCATGACCCATGATGTTATGTCAACTACCGATATAAATTTACTCGAGTTATTTTTTTTAAGTATAAATTTAATTTATTGTAATTGATCTTTTTAATTTTTTTTAATGTGAGTTATATGGTCTTATCATGATTTTATACTCTAGATCGAAGGTTTTTCAAGTTAACCATGGTTAGCATGAGTCGACCCAGTATAATATCATCTCAATTATATTTAAAAATATATAATTAAATATTTCGCTATATAAATATATTAAAAGTATCTCGGCATATGAATCAAATTCTTGTTTTCGTAATGTTAATCTTATCTTTCAATGAATCCAGCGAAGCATGATTACGACAAACATATTGATGTTGTAGAGATATAATAACTAAACCATTAAAGTTTGATGTGTTCTTGAAACTTCGTTAGGAGTTTGTTTGGATCCTAGGGTTAGCTAATTGACAAAACATTTGGTTTAAGGTAGGATGTTTAAGTATCCTGTGCTTAGTTTAACATTTTATCTGGTAATAAAACTGTTAAAAATTAAAAAGAGGAGTTCCTTTTGAGTTATTTTATTCCTTTCTATCGCTCCTTGCTCTTCAACTCACAGGTTTCAGTCAATAGGAAAAGTCAGCTGACTTCAGTGAATGGAGAGTGGCAGTGGGTGACGAGAGGATCCTCCGTAATTGATTTTGACAAGGGAAATGACGTGTAAGCTTCCTATTTGTCCTTAATTTAACACCCCCCGGAAGCTTCTATATTAAGTTTCCAAAAAAAAACTTGTTTTCCTTGGATCAATTTCCTGAATTGCGAGTATCAGATGTGATCATCACAGACGAGCAAATAACTTTTTTCTATGCTTTCAAGTGGTAAATTTCCTGAATGGGTCCATAATATGAGTCGTCTAATGCTACTGATAGAGTTTGTGGCTCTGTTTTCTAATTTATTTATTTTTATAAATATATTAAAATAATATGTTTTTAAAGTTTATTTTTAATATTAGTAAACCAAAACTATATAGAAAAAGAACACAAAGGAAATTTTCAAAGCTAGAGAAAAAAAAAACTTAATTTTTCTTAGAAGCATAGCTAGGACTTCTAAAACCAACGGCTTTTAAAATAATAATAACAATTATTTTTTAAATTTCTTTTCTTTAGAATTATATATATATATATATATATATATATATATATATATATATATATATATATATATATATATATATATAATTGTTAGGTAAGGGGGTGAGATTAGCATCAAACTAGTTTGGTCTTTCAGAATCTGGAGCATTACCATTAATTTAGACTTTGAGTCCATGCTATATGATTAAATTTAAGTCAAGAGTCAAGGAGAAGTTGGCTAAGTGGGTTTTGTGTGGACTTAAAATAACTAATTATTCCATATGACATGGCGTTTTTTCCCAGCTATTGTAATTTTCGTTTTTGATAGAAAATCAACGCAGTTAGAAATTTACATTTTGTTTTAAAAATATTTTTGAAAAAAAATGAAAATATATATATATATATATTTTTTTTAATTAGATTATTTTTTTATATTTTATATCATTTTCATGTGTTGATATTAAAAATATTTTTTATAAAATAAAATAAAAAATCATTTTGATATTAAGGTGCCCCCATGATTTAAGAGAAATCTATAAAAAAAATATATTATTTTGGGTGCATATATTATTTTGGTTTAATTTTCAAAATCTTAAAGGTTTTTTTTTTTAATTAGTCCATTCCAAAAGATAAAACTCTTTCAACTTAATTATTTTTATAGCCAATAGGTAGCCCTACCCACTCCAAAGACTTTGAATCCAAAGAATCCTTAAATAAATAAACATAAATTATAAAGATAAAAAGAAAGAAGGCATTCTTCGATTTTCTTAACAAACACATAACCAAACAAGAGTTTAATATAATTTTAATTTTTGGTGTTTGGAGTCTCATAATTCCCTCTTTTTTTTGGACTTTTGGGTTTTGATGGATATTTTTTAGATATATGAAATTAAATTCTTTATGGATTTAATAATTTGAATATTTAAAGATACCAATTAGACATACGATTATCTATTCAATGTATTAATTTTATTTTTCATTTTGATTAATCAGCAACATTAGTTCTTTAACTAATAGTGATGATATTTTCAGGTTTATTCTATGTTGAATTAAGTTTTAAGAGTAGAGATGTAGAAATAAAGAGCTTTAAATTTAAAAAAAAAAAAAAAAAAATAGATGTCAATCTAATAAACAAAAAATTATATATTGTAGCCACTACTTCAAACATGAAAACTACTTTTCAATAAAAACATGAAAACTCTTTTCTAATGTTCAATTTTAACAAGTAATAATTTTTTTTATTGATACGTGCGTAATACGCATCAGCTCTTTAGTTATCATATTACCTTTGAACGATGCATGAAACCTACTCTGCTAGTCAATATACTATATCATTTAATTCAGTTTGACATCGTTATTTTATTAGGTAACGTGTGTGGTCAATGAACCTTTAGTTTGACGCTTATAACCTTTTTTTTTCCTTTTAATTTCTCTTTCCTACTAGAACTTCATGTCTAGCCCTCTAAATGTGCATATGAGCCCTCTAAATTTTTCTCTTTGCATTTGATCCCTTCTTCTTTTATTTCTATTTTTTTTTATTGTAATTAATTTTAAAAAGACCTTTTTTTTAAAAAAAAAATTACCCTCCTTTTGATTTCTATTTTGTTAGATTAGGTCCTTATTCTTCAAATTAAATAGTTGAGAATTGTATTTTTAAATTTTTTGCATTAGTAGATTTTTTAGATTAAGTTTTTTTTTATTTCATCCTTCAATATTAAATTGGTTAAAAATTTCACTACTTAATTAAACTTGATTCCATGATTTGAAAAATTATCTATTTAGAAAAGTAATTTTAGTTTAGAAGATTTACCTAAGATTGATTGACTTTTCACTTTATTAAATTAGGGTTGCCCAAAATTGCTCGACTTTTCATTTTTATTAGGGTTGCCCAAAATTGCTCGACTTTTCATTTTATTAAATTATAATAGCATTGTTTTATATTATTAAATTAACTAAACTTATTAAATCCCATTGACTCAATCACCTTAATTTTTATTATTTTGTTTTATTTCTTTAGAAATCCCAGTGTCACCCAAACATTTTTTCTATGTTCAAAAGAATTTGGCATGACCCATGATGTTATATAAACTACGGATACAAGTTTACTTGAGTTATTTTTTATGGTCTAATATTTAGTTTATTGTAACTGATATTTCCAAAAAAAAATTAAGAATTCTATGGTTTATCATGAATTTATATTCTAGATTGCAGGTTTTTCAAATTAATCATAGTTGACCTGAGCTGACCCTAATACGTAATCATCTCAATATTATATTTAAAAATACATAAATTGAATATTTCGCTATATAAATATATTAAAAGTATCTCGGCATGTTTGAATCAAATTCTTGTTTTCCTAATGTTAATCTTATCTCTTCTACTTCGCATCGAAATTCACACACAAACATAGAAACCAGGGCAATGATATCCAAACATTCTCTCCATCTATTTACCTCTTTAAACCCCAACAAGCTATCCATTAAGCAATGATGTGTGTTAAAAACACTGAATCCCATGGATTTTGATTGATTATAGAAGTATAAAATTTTGATATGTAATTTAACAATCAGCTGAGAGTGGCCACGTCGCTCTACCAAGTTCAGACCACCAAACAGTGGGCCGGGTAGTTTTCCGGCCTTGAATGCTTTACGAAAAATTAATTCTTTAGGCCTTCTTCTGGGATGGAAGCCCATCAAATAATGATGGCTATTCACTGATTATCCAGCAGCAATAATAATAATAATAATAATAATAATAATAATAATAATAATAATAATAATAATAAAAGAAAAGGCATCTTACATATTAAGAATTGCTGTTAAATTTTTCCCGATACTTACCTTATATTTTTTATATTTACACATAAAAATGATCCAAAAACACTATTATTTAAATTAAAAACATATATATATATATATATATAAAAAAAAATTTTAAAATACAGTGACAAATAGAACTATCTAATTTTCTAGACGTTTCCATGACATAAGGATCAGGTTTATAGTGTTCTTGCATTATTGCATGTAGTAAGGCATGAAACCAATAGTATGTGTAAAATGATTTTGTGGAGTAAGATGGTCGATTCCAAACACCTCCCTAAAAATCTAATTCCTTAATTAAACAGCCCCTGAAAAAAAAATCTTAATTAAACACCTCCTCCACATTAACCAAAACTAAAACAAGAGAGATTTCTCCTGTAATTTGTGACTGAAAATATTATTTACTAGAATGATGGTCTTATGGTTTTGCTCTTCACATTAAAAAAAATGTAGCATTGATTATTGGAGGTATCAAAGACTTCTTACAAGGCAAGGCCTATTAATTATTATCAAATTGGTTGGGAGTAAATAGTTTTTTATATTTTATTTTAGTTACACAGTGAAACAACTAAAATATCATTAGAATACAAAAAGAATCTAAAACTAAAGTCAAGGGCTAATTTTGTATTTTTACAAAAGTTTTTTCTTCACAGTTATCATGTTAGATGAGGGAGAATTTGATATTTTACTAAACATTAAAAAACACACACTGAAACTTCTAGAATTCCCTTACATGCTAAAAAATTAAAATTGATCTCAAGTGGATTTTCAATGTTTTTTTTTGTTATTATCAAGTCAGTGGAGGGGCAATTAAGTCTTTTAATAAATAAAGAAAATAATAAAAATAAAAAGTATCATTACGCATGTACCAGCACGTGTGAGACACCAACATTTTTTTTTGTGGCGTATCATAGCATCCAAAATATGACATTCTATCATTCTATTAGAGGTGTTGCCGCCTCCTCTTCCTTTTCAAGTGGTGTGTGTTAGCGTTAGATGGGCGGTTTGTCGGTGGTGAAAATTTCTTTTAGGTTTTCTTTCCCCCCCCTCCTTAAATGGCAGCTTTATAATCTTTGTTGTTGGTATTTTAAATTTAGTTTTTTTTTACATTTTTAATTTGGGTCTTAACTCTTTTCTAAATATTTTATTTATTTTCAATTTCATCCTTTAATTCCAATTTATCATATATTATTATTACTATTTAATTTATCCCTTATTCTTTTGATTTTTATTTTTTTCTTGTATCTTTTGTACAAGTTTTATTAGTTTTGAATTTAATTTCATGATCCGAGTCATGAGTTTTGACTAGATAATTTGTGTTGACTTGACCCTGATTTTCTCAAATTCTTTTTTTTTTTTTTATTTGATTATCTCGTATTTGATATGCATATTTTTTCATAACTAATCTCCGGGTCCACTGAACATCTTGTAAGCTCAATGAGCATGTAAGGCATCGCGGGGGTGACAGACATACCTAACAAGACTTGAACCTGGGATGAGAGAAAAGGAGATGTCTTTCATGACCACTAGGCCAATACATGCTGACAAACCAATTTATTTAACTCAATGAGATTTATACACATGGAATGTTTTTTAAAACATGTTTGCTGCCACTCATTTTTTTTTAAAAAAAATAAATAAATAAATCTAACCCGGCGGGGAGCACTAAAAATGAACGCATAGAGATCTGCGGTGTTCAACAAATCAAGAAGCTCATTGGACCACAATCATGAGTCCCCACTATCATAATGAGTGAGTGATATTTACATGTATTCCACCCTCACCGGATAAACCCATGCTGCCGAGGTTAAAATTCCTGACCAACTGCTTAGTCGTTACTGTAATTAACATCAGCAAGCATGGAATATTACAGACACCTCCAAGTGTTCAAGTCAATAAATCTCTCCTCACTGACCCCTCTCATTCCAACTATATGATTTTGAAATGAGGCTGAGAAGAATAAACAAGCAAATGAGGTAGTGGGGTTTCGTTTTTCTCTCTTTATGCCACTTAATTCATGTGTATATATATTTGAATAAATATAAATGATCAGATAAAACATGGGGGTTGCTCAAATCGATCCATCATTGTTCACAAAAAACCTAGCATGTATCCCAGTCGGGTGCTTAGCTATTAGTTGACCAAATGCCCTGCTATTATTGATGCTTTATAGATAACTCTAACTTACTATTTTTATTATTATTAACGCGTGTGTCCGGATCAGCTTGCGTGTATCTCTACTAATCTCATAGTCCCTGAAGTTAACGACCGTATAAACCTCTAGTGACCATCATATTAGCAACTACAGGTGCTCGAATCCCTGCGACCACAGGAGGAACAAACCCTATAGCGTCTGTTTTGGGAATGTAGTTGCGGTTGTTTTTTAAAGTGTTTTTTCGTTCATAAATGCATTAAAATGATGCTTTTATTGTTTTATTTTTACCACTTGTCATGCAGTGGATGGTCAACACTAACTTAGTTAAAACTGAGAGAGATAGTCTGGGCGTTAAAATTTGAACTGACTTTAGCGCATAAGCCAAGTAGCCACCATGTCAAGGCCATATTGGCTTTCGTTGAAGAGAAGGGATGAGAGCAGGTGGATTTCTTTTCTTCCTCGCGTCTTAATTAATGTCGCCTGCGAGACATTTTCTAAAGTAGCACAGAAACCCTTTTTATATACACACACACACTCTCTTCCATTTTAACTACTTTTGTGGAAAAGTACGGGCCGATATTCTTTTTAAATGATAATAGCTGACCTTAATCTTAACAATTTGTGTTGACTTTCCGAGCTAATCGTGCTTTAATGGTTTCTGCTGGAATCCGGATGATCAATTTGCTGAATATAATTTAGCTCCTAGCTTCTGCATCGGCTCCCTTTAATCTAACTCTTTCTGACTTTTCCGATCGCTAATTTGTTTTGGATTGTCAATGATGGATGAGTTAATGAATAATTTGAGACTTCAAATCAGCATAGAGTTTTGCTCTACTCATTGCTGGCTAGAATCTGGTTTTGTTGATGATGGGGCTGCCTCACTAATACCCAGTTTTATATTACTGGGTCCGGGATAGGTCGAGGGCTCTCCACTCGCAGACAGGATTATAAAATCTCTCATTAACTAAGAAATTGAAAAGAAGGGATGCTGGACATGCATGGATATATACGACAACATTATATTTTCTTCAACGGCCATCATTTCTTAGGACCTCTCTCTCTGCGTACAGCTCAAAAAAGCTTCTCTCCTCTTTACAAACTATCGGAGGGTTCAGATCACTTACTTATTTTCAAGGTTGTCAATTGTATCGGAATATTTCAGTTTTAAAATATTTCGGTGAGCAGTTTTGGGGTTGTATATATATATATATATATATATATATATATATATACATATATATATATATATATATATATATATATATCATATATTCAAAAAAAATATTAAATTATTTAGAATTGCATAATTTAATATAAAAAAAACAATAAAATAATTTTTCTGAACAAAATTATGAAGATGTATAATATTATGAGAATATCATCATCAATCTCGCAAGGCTATATCATTATCTGATTACTCTGAAATTTTAACATAATATATATAAATATGTTAAGAGACTCGTCGTAAAATTTCATATCAATCTAACGGTCAGATTAAGAGATAAGATTAATATTATAAAATTATTGATTATTTAAAAAAAAACTTTTTGGATGAAACGGAATGGACGGAGCGAAACCAGAACGTTCTGGCCGAAAATTTGGATAAAATTTCTAGAACAAACTGAAATTTTAAATTAGATAAAAACTATATCATTTTATTTTATTTTTCTTAATTGATACAAAACATTACATACAAAACAAAATAAAATTAACAACCCAGCTTAATTTACAAGTTCTTGATAAACTCAAACTCAGCTGCCATTTCTAACTGCTTGGTCTCCAAGCCCAATAGCACATTGACCTTTTAAGAGGCTAAAAATCTACGAGTTGTGAGTTGGGGTTTTGTGGTTTCTTGAGTTTATGGTTCGGACTAACTTTCTTTTATCAAAATTTATCTTTTCAATAAAGTTCATGATCATCTAACTATCTAGTTATTTTATTTTTCCTTAGTTTTGTTAATCCAGATTGACCAATAAGGCTGCTTGATTTTGAAAATTGTATTGCAACACATTTTTTAAACTATATTTCTTTGATTAGTGCATGTCTAAGTATAATTGAAGTTGTTTTTGAAAATGATTTTCGTTTAAAAATACATTAAAATAGTGTTTTTTTTTAAAATATTATTTTTGATATCAACACATGAAAATGATCTAAAAACACTATCTAATCTTTTTAAAAACGTCTTGAAATGAAAAGTGAAACAATGTCTAATTCTGGACCAGATCCCTGGTTTTCTCTTGCCCAAAAATAATTGATAGTAATTAATACTCTTTAAACTTATAATGTACGTAGTAGCTGGAATCCATAAGATGGTCACTAAATTTGACGTCGTTTTCATGCTGATAGACTACATTAAAAGGAGTAAATTTAATTCTTAGCTTGAAATTTGTTCATCCATGTTCTTTATGTTTGACTGCGAGGTGGCATGAGCCTTGATCACATAGCTAGGGTGACACGAGCCTCATTAATTTCCCATGTCATGTGTCCAATTTATCCTAATTTCCTTTGAAAAGAAAGGTACCTAAAAGTTAAATCTCCATATGATAAGAAACGGTAGGTATGATCAGTGCCATTGATTAACAAAATTGATCAATTAGAACTCGTTTGACATTGTATTTTAAAAGTATTTTGAAAAAAATAAATTTTTATATTAAATTAATTTTTTGATATTTTTAGATCATTTTCATATGTTGATGTCAAAGTTAATTTTTAAAAAATAAAAAAATAATCATTTTAATATATTTTTGAATGAAAAACAATCACATTTTCAAAAGGGATAGCCATGCTAGAAATTTAAGTTTGGAGGCGCAAAGCTAGTAATAAATGAAGGGGTAGAGTTGAAAATGAAAAGTTTTTTTGGGGGCCATTATGACACTTCTTCAAATACATCCTTAAGCTCAAGGGTGTATCATTGAATGTTTCAAAGATTGAGGGGTGCTATGTCACCTCCAAATTAAGCTATGGCTGCAGCCTAGGTCACACCCTCACCTAGGACACGAGGAAGGGTCATGTTAACGTAGTATACCCTTTTGATCTTTGTGCAATCAAATCTTTGGTACCAAACTTGTAATGTTCATCGTTTGACGACCTGTCGGTCAAACTTGCACTGAATTTTAAAAGGATTCCGTATGTAATCATTGTCCACTCAAACAGAAATGAATTTGGTCGTTTGCGGTCCATTGCCATGAATTTGTTAAAGGAAAGTGTTCTTTTTCGGCTATTTTTTTCTGTTCAAGAAAAAGCTAAGCACTTCTTTGAATCATTCCTCACTCAAAAGGCACACTACAAATGCCAGCAATGCTAAAATGTTGACGGTAACGTGAATTGCACTGTTAAATCTAAATTCGATAGACAGGTTTTATTATTTTATTTAAATTTAGAGAGATAATTGATACGGATAATTAATTGAGTCGCCGAGTAACCACTTTAAAACTTATAATCATGTATGTTTTTCGTTTTCAAAGTAGTAAGAATAAAAATAAAAATATATTTTAAATTAAAAAGCATTTTAAAATCGTTACTACAATAATAGACAAAATCAAAGTCAGATGAGAAAAAAAAAAAAAAATAAAAACCATTCTCCCAATCCAAGACTTGCAATTTGTAGGGCAACTAGCTCATACAATGGACAATCCTTGCCACTTGCCAGTTGGTTGTGATGAGACGAATTTGACCAGTAGAGACGGATGATGCATCCTCCGAAATTTCCACTGGGTTGATGATGAATGAGGTGTTTAAGAAGGTATACGTGTACAGATTGTATGGATTACTGTGTATTTCAACTGGATACATTATCATAAACAGTATTCAAACTTATGTCTGAAATTCTCTCAAATCATTTTGTACTTTACCTTCGAAAGTCAAGATACCTTTAAGCCAACTCCATGGTGATTGGTATGCCATATATACAACATGTGCGACTCAAGAAATTGCATCTCCCCAACCCCATAAGAAGTCTAATCACTCAATAAATTTTGTCATGGGGTGATTTTGAATTGGAAATAGACCTCACAATCTTCTGTTTGACCACATCTCTCAGCCGATGAGAAAAAATTAATGATACATGCCATCCATCCGCTGTTGGTTTTGAGGACTCACATGTTTTCAGCTGTAGATTTTCCCTTCCGAAAATGCAAGTGTTTAACTTGATCTCTATAAGATGCCATGTTGCCCGCAACTTGTTAAGGGTTTTTGGCAACCGATAAAACGTGGAATACAGCTTCTATTAGAGTCCCATTGAAGTAGTACTGAAAACAATTAGGTCAAAGATGATATATATATATATATATATATATATATATATATATATCAAACAATGCTTTTTAAGAGCAATCATGTAAGGAATTTAGACCAATATTAATATTGGTGTCGTCTATGAAGATGTGAGTTATGTGCTCCCAGCTCAAAGCTCCTAAGCTAGAGAAACTATAATAATTAAAACAATATTGTACATTGGTTGAGTGTTGAGTTCTTATATAACTTATAAATTCCAATCAATATCACTCTTAGGTAAGAGTGTTTGATAGACCTGATTGAAATTGAGTTTATGGTATCTCAAACACTATAACAAAGTAATTGTGTGTGGTCTATCTTGTTTCCATTGTTGGATCTTGGCAATCAGTTCTTAGCACTTACTCTTTGGAGCTCCATATGATTTTAAACAAACAAGTGAAATCTCAAATGACTTATCTTATTGTTGAGATATAATGATTTAGTGCAAAGACGACTAAAATTATTTTTATTTAATTTGTATTAATGTTTTTCTACTTTTTATTATTAGATTTTAAGGAAATAAACAACTTACTAATAGTCTTGTTTGACAATGCATTTTAAAAGTGTTTTTTGAAAGAAAAAAAATTGTATTTTTTATTTTTTATTTTGAAATTAAAAAAATTAGTGTTTTTAAATCGTTTTCATACGCTAATGTAAAAAACTAATTTTTAAAAAAAAAAAAAATAAATATTATTTTGATATATTTTTGAATAAAAAATAACCACAAGCATAATCTCAAACAAGCTATAAGTTTTGTCTGAAATTCTAGATTAGTTGGAAACAAAATCACAGGAAATGCCACTAATATTATTTACTTACCGACAAGTTGGTTAGCCTGCTAATCGATATGATAAAAGTCATCAACAATAAACAATTATTGTTTATAACCTGGTCGATAAAATTATTCCAGTCAAAAATAGTATCTAACTACGGACAAAATAGTCTGTCTATAAAATGCAAAATTCGGTAGGTGACCCGAGTATCTCTATCTCTATGCTTTATTAATTACTTGCAACGTGTCACCATTTCACATCTAGCTAGCTCCTACGTGTTGCTGTTGCATGTGGCAGACAGTGTAATAGATTTTACCATTTCATTACAGAATGCCCTCTAATTCCTGACAGCATATGATTTGTTATTCTAAGCTTTCTAACCTGTAATATTTCGTATGGTAGTTAACCATGTTTTAGGACATATATATACAACAGGAACATAATGAAAGAAACTACACTCATCGAGATTCGAATTTTACTTCACTAAAAACAACTAAAACACATTTACTACTTAACTAATTTTACATCTGCAACCTTCATCTTCTTTAGTGGAATAAAATCCTCTATTGAAGGAGCTCAAATCGAGAGTTAGATGAGACATATCTATGGGGTAACCAACCGGGTTAATCATGAGACCGAGTGGATGTGTGGTTGTGTGCTGAACTAAGACTGCAAAAAAAATTTATGTTTTGTAAGGTTAAAAAACTGAAAATGTTGCGTGAGTCTTACATGAAAAACAATTAAACCAGCGTTTTACAAGAAGTAACGAATAGCTGTTTTTTGTGTCTTGTCACCTGTGTTTTCACTAGTGCTCCGTATATAGATTTAAGTATAATAAAGGGTAGAGATGCATGGTTGCACGAGGGTGGAAAACGAGAGTTCCAGCATGGACATTATTGTAAATTCTCCACAATTCAATGGAATATTATTATTGTGTGCCTACAAGACATATGGGACGAGCATATTCTTACCCACTAACAACGTGAGATCACTCTATAATATATTTTTTTAATAAAATAAAATATATTTGAGTTGGATAATAAAATACGCTAATCCTCCTGCAAGTGAATATTTTCTTATTTTAAAAATAAAAATAAAAGTAAAAATTATTGTTATGAAAAATATGGTAAAGAAATACACTAAATTGATTTTTATTAAACTTAAAATTTAATCATAGTTTTAACCAAGTACTTCAATTTTAATTATAAATCATAACTAAAAATATTTTTAATAATTTTTTTTTAATTTCAATTACAGCCGCGGTTGCAATACCAAACAAATCTGAGCGACGACGGGCGACCACGTTTTGAAAGAAATGGCGGCTAAAAAGAGCTAGCCAATCGAATGGATCCTTCAAGTCATGGAGCCATGCACATGCTGTGGTCATGTAGCAAGGTCAAATCTTCAGGGCCACGCAGTCCATCAGAACAGATACGTGGCAGTGACAACCAATAAAACCCAAAGATAACGATCTTGTTTTTTTTTCTCTCAGGCAACTGTTTTAGAATACGAGACAGCGAGTGAGATTGATTGAGGGGTGCCTAATCGAAAGAGCCAGGCATGTTTCCACCCTGAAGTGGGCGAGTGACTGTTCAAGAATTTGGTTCAAATTGCTTTTTCAAATGTTGTTTGTTAATAAATATATTAAATAATACTATGTTTAAAAAAAATATATTTTTAATATCAATACATTAAAATGATCTAAAAATATTAAAAAATAATTTAAAATAAAAAATAAAAATAAATTTTTTAAATTTTTTCAAAAATATTTTTGAAGGGATGGTGTCAAACACCTCATCGATCACAACCGCATCATTAATACACACAGAGGTTGTGAGGTATAACATCTCTTTTTGCTCACTAAAAGAATAAAATAACTTTTGTTTTTTTGCATATGTTTCTATATACACATTTCAAATCTTAGTTATGAGAAGCTAACATAATCTATTTTTTCAAACATGGAGAATGATTTTTATTTATTTTTCATACAAAAAACATATTTTGTGGCAATCTCAACCAAACATATATTTTAGTTTCTTAATATATATGTTGCACATGATATATAGAAACTAGATAAGAAATCGCCACCTAGAATATGATAATTAGAAATCCTAGTTGGTCATTAGATATTTTTGAATAAAGAGATTGATTATACTAAAGAAAAAACTCATTACTCTAAAGTATACTATCTACAATAAGTTACTTTTTTACTCTAAACTTGTGACTTATATAAGAGGTTGATTATACTAAAAAAAAACTCATTACTCTATATCTAAGGTAAAGCTACTTTTATGTGAATTTTTGACTATGTACCTATTGAGCCTTTTTCTAATTGTTTGTCTAAACTTAATATATGAGTTTAATAAGTGATTTAGAATACATGCTTAGTCTTAAAGCTCAATCCTCACTTTCAAAATATGAGTGTTGGACTCACGGGAATGCTGAATAATAAAATGAGCCTTTGAGCACATTTATTTTACTATATCCAAATTATGAATATAGGTCATCACTTACTATCAATGGAATTTTTGGGTCATGATGGCCCATTCCAAATTATCTTCCAAAGAAAGGTGTAAAATAACAATTCTAACATGCATTCTCATCAATATAAAATAAATAAATAAAACAAAATAACAATATACAGTAGGAATAAAAAGTGTGAGACATTTTTTTTATTAATTTAAAAAATAAAAAACATCACCTTAAAGGTAATCTTTAATGGTTGGATAATGGATTTTTATTTGATAAGAGCAACAAGTCAAAAAGCTATTGCCAAGGCACCAAAAACTCATAAATTAAGATTCATTCACTACAAGAAAATCAGTTAATACTGATGGAAATACTGATAGAATTTTTTCATCGGTATTTTGCTATGAACACTACCAACATGATTTTTTCTTGCTTTTTTGGTTGGTCTTTACCGGAAAGAAATTTCCTTCGATAAATATCAACGGGAATAGAGTTAGAGTTATTTTGTGGGTAAATATCATTAGTAAACACCGATAAATTTTCAAGCGAAAATTACAGTGGAATTCAAAAACATTCTGGTACGATGATGTGATATATTTTACCAGCAGTAAATATAGTAGAATGTAAGTAGTAAACACCAATGATTTTTAGTCAAAATTACAATGAGATTCAAAAATATTGTGGTATGATGACATGACATTTACCGTTATAATTACCAATGGAATATGTGCTGTTGGTAATTCTGTGTAATTTATGACTTGTTCATCGACCCTCTTTCCCCTCTTTTCTTTCTCTTTCTTTTTGCATTTATTTATCTACAATGCTCTAGCCACCCTCCCCATGATATCAAAATTGTTCACCTTTCATAATAAACAGGCTTATTGATCCCGTTCCGTTCCGGCCAGAACGGCCCGTTCCAATGCAAAATCCGGGACAAAACGGTGACGTTTTTGTCCCAGTCAAAATCCCGGCCAGTTCCGGAAAATCCGGCCGAATTCCAGTCGGAACGTCCCAGTTCCATATCGGGCGTTCCGTTCCGGGTCAAGCCAAAATGACACCGTTTCATGTCCCCTTACAAAAAACACAGAAACGACCCCCGATTCCACAATTCCCAAATCAATTTCGTTTCTTAAACCTAACTTTGCAGAGAGAGATGGCAAAATTCTCACTCGAAGATGGAGAAGGGCCAAGCTTTCCAAGGCCAAAAAGACAAAGACCCTCTTCTCCCTCTCCTCCTCCTCCTGATTTTACCATGGAAGAAATTGTCCGTGAGGATGAAGAATCTGATGAAGATGAGGAAGAAGACTATGTGGACACAAGTGATGGAAGTGAAGAGGAAGATGAGGAAGAGGAAGAGGAAGAGGAAGATGAGGACGAAGAGGAAGAGGAAGAGGAAGAGGAGGGTTGGGCGGCGGCTAGAGAAGAAGAAAGGATGGGTAGGGTTGGATGGGTAGGGTTTTATAATTTATATGGGTAGGGTTGGATGGGTAGGGTTTTATAATTTATATGGGTGGGCTGGATTTTAATATTTTATACTAATTATTGGTTTTTATAATAATTATTATATACTAATTAATTATTAATTATTATATAATAATAGTTAACATAAAAAATAGGGGTATTAATTTGTAATTAATTTGATTGAATTATTTGTAATGGAATGTATTTTAATTAATTATGTTTGAACTTATTGATTATTTCTTAATGTGTTTATTTTGTTTTTATTAAGTTTTTCTAATATCAAAAAACAATAAGTAACATTAATAAATTTCAAAATTCAAATTCAAATACAACAACCATAAAAAAACATAGAATTACTTGAAAAACATACAATAAGTAGCTTAAATTTCAAATATTTTGGATCTTTTAATTATAATTAAATTCATTTTTTATTTTTATTTTTTAAAAATAATTTTATTGTTGGAATTTTAGAGGTGTTTCTAATTTTGAGATTATGTTTGTTTGATTTTGTGTTTGTATTGTATAATTTAAAGTTAATTTATCTTGAATTTTAATTATATTTGTTAAAATATTTTTTTTCATATATATATATATATATATATATATATATATATATATATGAACAGTACAAAACCGGAACGGAACGCCGGAATGCACCGAAACCGGAACGTTCCGTTCCAAACAAAAAACCGGAACGGTACCCGGAACGGATTTTACAATCTTGATAATAAATCTAGCAACTTCAACACCAAGTTTAGAAGCATATGTGTCATGATTCAATTTTTTTAGGATTCTCCATTTTAAGAAAGAAAATCTACCATTTTTTTTGTAAAAATAATTTTAATATGTAAATTTTATTTATTTTTGCATATTTTGAAGTGTATTGATTTTGATTGGGTGTTTTCCTATTTGTTTTAAAGCTTTTTATCATCTAAAAATATTGCATGGATTTATGTAATGTATATGTTAGGGTTTGTTTTAGATTATGTAAAATTGTATTTGTTTAGTTAATGTTTTTAATTAATACACGATTTATTGTATATAGGTTTTGATATATAATTAATGGAGGATCGTTCATGGACGTATCGTGAATCACTCCAAGGTAAATTATTGTGTCAGATAGATTATTGCAATGGTGTTCAGGGTTTTATTAACTACGTTAAATCTAATCCGAGAAATATTAGTGGGAGCGATATTAGATGTCCATGTAAATAGTGCAAAAACCAAAAGGTTATTGATATGGTTGTTGTGAAGATGCATCTTCTACAACAACAAAAAAAAAGATTCATAGAAGAATATTTGTGTTTGTATGCACATAGAGAAAAAATTGTTCCTCACAAGATTATGACAAAAAAGATGGTTGGGTCAACTTCTAGTTCCAGCTAGGTGCATAGAGTTATAGATGTCAACAATAATCCTTATAAAAATATAGTTATGGATGCGATGAGAATAAATCAAAGTTGTGCAAGTGAATGTCCAGTTGTAGATGAAGAATCTAATGTAGATGCGGCTTGGTTTTTTTATTTTTTAAAAAACTATGATGAACCATTATGGGATGATTGCATAAATTATAGTAAAATATCAATCGTGACATAGATGTTCACCATCAAGTCAGATTAGAGGTTGAGTAAAATTAATTATAATAGAATTATTGAATAAGCGAGAAGCTTTTGACCTGAAGGGAATAGGCTGAAAAATAACTTCTATGTTACCAAATTCATGATGAAATCCATCTAACTATAATACCATAAAATAGACCTATGTCCAAACTACTTAAAAATACATAGTTGATCGAGTATAAAACATATGGATATCCTCATTACAAACATAGATCTCACACGAGATGAGTTCTTGTTGCACATAAAAAAACTTACATACATCTCAATCACACTTTGACTACAAATATTATTCATGTAACCATAGACTACTAAGCACATGATATAACATCGTTCACCAAAAGTTTCAGATCTTATTCAAACAATTAATGACTATTATGCAGAGAACAAACAAAATTTTAACATAACAAATATACTTCATATTTTAATTTTAAATTGGAACATTATTGAAGATATAAATTACTCTGAAAAACCGGTCATTGAAAGGTTTAGTCAAATCACTAATGACTTTTATACTATTTAAGAGATTATGACACGTTGTTAGACAATGTACATTATCTTTAGATATAAATTAATCAATTGTTGAATTGATAATAACTTAAATTTTCTTATCTAATTAATTATATTTAATTAGAATTATAATTTATGTTTGGGCCAATATATTAATAACATAGTGGGTCATACACATTAAGAATCATTACTCAAAAATTAAATTGGGATGACTTAATGAAGTATGACTTGATTAAAATATATTTTAGATATTAAAGACTATAATATAATTAATACATGGATTATGTAAAAATTTCCTATAATTTAGGAGCAAATTGATATTTTTTTTTCAATTTACAGAATTTGTTTATAAATAGTAAGTTTTGCCTCTTATTTTAATAAAAAGATGGTTGTTTCCTAGATAGAAAAACTATGCAACTTACGAAATAAAAGAATTAACACTTTAGACATATCAATCTCTCTCTCATAAATAGAGATTTAAGAGATTTTATATCGGTGATTCATACAAATTACAGCTAAAAGGTTATACAATTAGACAGCTCATATTTTATAGAATTATTTACAGCCAAAGGAAATCAAATCTTCAAGTAAAAATTTTTTTTCAAACAACTCTAAATCTCTATAATGAGATCAAAAAGATTTTCTAATAATTTTATTTTATTATTTTTATTACATGTATGATATTAAAACATAACAAATAATGCTGAAAATTTAACATATTTCTATGATGTCAAATTTACAAGTTAATTTGGACCAAATGATTTTAATACTAATGATGTTAATGCATCTAGCAACACCTCTTAATTATTTGTTTATCATTTATTTCTAACAAAACACTTACATTATTATTATTATTATTATTATTATTATTATTATTATTGTTATTGTTATTGTTATTATTATATGACACGTATATTATGTGATGTAGAAAGACGGTATCAAATCGCATTGACTTTCTTTAGCTCCTTTGCTTCTCTAGCTGGAAATTCTCTACCCTATATATACCTAGGCACATGTTTCTCGAATGGAGTGAATTTGCCTAACCTCTCCTTCTCACCCTCCTCTCTCTCTCTCACCACATAAGACTAGCTTCTTCAAATCTCCGAGCATACAATATCATGGGAAAATCTCCTTGCTGTGAGAAAAATGGAGTAAAGAAAGGTCCATGGACAGAAGAGGAAGATAAGAAATTGATTAATTACATTCAGAAACATGGGCATGGAAGATGGCGACTCCTCCCAAAAAATGCAGGTATTCAAGCCAATTCTCCATTTTTGTGGCATGCATACAACTTTTGGTCTTAGAACTATCATTTTTCTCACCATCTCTGCTCTTATAATAGCTTGACTGATGCTTTTGTGATATCGATTTCATTTGTAGGACTCAAAAGATGTGGAAAGAGTTGTCGTCTTCGGTGGACTAATTACTTGAGGCCCGACATCAAGAGAGGGAAGCTCTCGTTTGAAGAAGAGGAAACAATAATTCAGTTGCATAGTGTTTTGGGAAATAAGTGGGTGCATTTATTTATTTTAATTTGACTAATAGACTATATTTTTGTGGTAGTAATGAAGGTTTTTACATGCTAGACAGTAAAATGTTCTGTAACATTTTGAAGTGATTGTTTTATTTCTCGAGGACTTGTCACCGAGCTAACATTTTCTGCACTATTTCTTCGGTGACTAAATTTTTCTTCTGTTCACACTGTGGTAGGTGGTCTGCAATTGCTACTCGCTTGCCTGGACGAACTGATAACGAGATCAAGAATTATTGGAACACCCACATAAAGAAAAGGCTACTGAGGATGGGAATTGATCCTGTGACTCATAAGCCACGCCTTGATCTTCTTCAACTCTACTCGGTTCTCAACTCGACTGTCAACAACTCATCTCAGCTTAATATTTCGAGTTTTCTTGGCAATATTGGACCCATTTCGAACCCAGATCTCTTAAATCTAGCCACTTCTTACTTGTCATGCCAAGGCAATTACATTAGCCAAGATGGCCAAGTTGAAAACAACCAATTCCAATGCTCACAACCAAACGAGCTCCCGAACCAAATCCAAGCTTGCCCAGATACATTAAATGCTCAGTTTCTATATGAAACCCAGATTAGTGATGCCAATTTGGAGCAACTTTCTTGTAACCCCACCAGCTTTAGCTGTCAAAACTCACTACAAAGTTCGTGGCACACTAACGGGGAGAGCACTCCCGATATTTGTGAAAGTTTCATGTCGAACTACGTGTATCATGCTTCTAATAATAAACCCATCGCCAACGATATTTCCTTCGAGACACTACCGAGTTTGAGTTTTAGCTCATTTCTGTCGACACCCTCGTCTAGTACAACTCCCTTGCGTTCTTCATCAACAGCTTGCGTCAATGTCAGCACAGAAGATGAGAAGGATAGTTACTGCAGTGACATGCTGGTGTTCGGCATTCCCAGCAGCTTGGATCCCAGCAGACACATTTAGACGAAGGATGGAATGTTACATGTCGATTGGTGTTCTATCTTTCCAGAACTAGATTCCCTTTTCTGATGCCTGGATTTCTTATTGTATTTTGATGTGTTTATTATTATTAAACATGTATATTTCTTAGTCAAACTCTATATAATTTCTTCTTACAAGTGTTATGTTCAAGAATAATAACAAGTACATATATATATATATATATAACTGAAAGATAAAATGTGTATTGTTATTCGAACCAAAGTAAATTTTAATTTATCTTGTAATAAATATCAATTTGTTTGCGTAAGGTTTATACATTGTCTCAGCTTCATCTAAAATCCAAATGTCAATTCTCTCCTAAAGTTTATAACAAATACATACATACATACATACATACATACATACATACATACATACATCAAAGGATGGCATGTTTCTTCCCTTGGCAACACACTGTCCAGTGGTTGGGGAACGATTAAGAATGAGGACTGAGGAGATTTGTCGGTAGAAATTAAGAACGAATTGAGAATTCTTGGTAATGTTATAGTCCTGATTGATGATTGACTAACTTAAATGATTCCTGGATTATTTATGTCAACATAATTTTTTCATAGTCGATACAATCAAGTCCCATATCCATAACTTATTGAATTTAACTAAGCTACAGTAATACTCTGTTTGTTGAAGCTAGCTAATAGCTTATTTCAAATAAATTGAAAATTAGATTTAATTTCTAAATAGATTTGAATTCAATTGATAATATATTATAATTTTTATACTTGAAATAAAACATTAAATCTAATTGCATTGTTTGGAATATTCATGGAAATGAATTGAATTAGTAATCTTAATTATTTCTCTTATGATTTAAAACCTGTTCCTGTTATAGAAATCATTTGTTTTTGTTACAAGGATCCTTTTATTTATTTAAAATGGCATAAAATATAGATATTTTTAAAAAGATATAATATTATTTTTTTATTAAATATTTATTGCAAAAAAAAAGAAAAATATATATTTGTTAAGAGAACTTTTTGATGATTATTTAAATTGTTGCTAGAAAGTTAGGCTTGCGCTTATTAACAGAAAAATTAAAGGGCATGGAGAAACTATTGTTCAGCCATACCCTTTGTTCGATAGATTAGTAATACATGATGTATTGCCTTTTCTTTTCTTTTTATAATTTCTCAATTTTTTAGAAAATTTCTTTTTGTCTTTTTATATCTTTCAATATTGGAGTGATTAATTAAGACTTAATATTTATAATTTAATTTATTTTTATTTCTTATAGAATTAAAGTGATTTACGAGTTTACGAAGATAACTCTAATTTACAGGTTAGGTATAGTGTACTTTTTTGTTTTTAATTAAACTTGACTTTGTTATCTCCCTATTTATTTCATGTGGTTATAAAGTATAGTTTTGAAAGAAAAAAAATCATGTTATTAAACTTTATAAAATACACGGACTTGTTCACTTGTTTGGCTAGTTAACATTGATTCGCAATCATATAGTATAATTGTTTTTTTATTTCATCTATACATATTGGATGAATTAGAAATTTCGTTTATTAAAATTTGATTCAAATATTGTCTTGATATTGAGTTGGTGTTTGATTTTGCAATAGTTTATTTTTGTTATTATATAGTGAAATTAAAAACAATTTTAAAAACATATTATAATCTCAATGAACCTCATAACTCAGTTTACAAGTTTAGCATAATTGTCAAAGTTATCTAATTCATAGATTTAACGAGTTTACCATCAACCGGATATGATTTTTTCGTTTTGTTTTCAGTTTTTTATTTTTTTTATAATTGAAAACTTAAGATGTCATCTTGAAGTATTTTATAAAAGCAAGATCATGTTTTGCTGGGTAATCCAAATTAATACAGTTTTTTAAAAGAAACAATGTAATACATGTTACAACTCATAAGTTATAAGTTAAAAAATTTTAACTTTTGATTAAATTAGAACTTTAAATAAATCTTATAACAATTTTTTTATTTAAATAAAAAATGATTTATAATAAAATATATTTATGACTTTTCTCTGACTCAAAAGTTAAAAAACAATTAAAATAAGTTTTCAAAAACTATGCCAAATATATCCTTAAATTATTATACATCATGTAGATTTCCTTAGTATTGAAGACGATCAATGCTAACCATCAGATTGAACGGCGGTGAATGTTGTACCTCATGCCAGTATCTCAGCCTTCTAGCATGCATCAGATAACTTCTACATCAATTATCAATTCAATTACAGCAGCAAGATCATCAACTCAGTTAGAATTTGTGCCCTACTTGCGATTTTCACCAGCAATCCCATGCAGAAATTGCATAATTTGGCATGTATCAGATAAATGGTAAAGATTTCTCTTTCTTTTTTCACAACTCATTAAAGCTTTGAAAAAAACACAAGCACTCAATTTCTAAATGAAACCCCGTCTAATGAAAGCCAGTTTTGGAGTGACTTTCTCGTAACCCACCAAGTTTAGTTGCCAAAGAAATATGCATTTCATTGCACAAAGACATTTATATACACAGAAACATGTCAATCAAGGAGCTTCTGCATTTTTACCCATATTTGATGTATACTAACCGTGAATTGAAGGACCCGAGTTGAAAACACAACTTGCATTGTTGCGGCCATGTAGCAGCTGCCAGAAAAAAATATGGGAAACAGGAATGTCAAACAAATGCATGGTTCACAACAGCACTTTACAAGCACCAAATGTTACCTGTTCACAAGTCCTGTATAACCTGGTCCAGAAATGGGTTCCACATCCTGTCCACTTTCTTCAATTCGGTTCCAATCATAGTTGGTGTTCTGGTCAAGTTCCCTCTCAGAAGTTGTCATTTCAGTCTGAAAACAAGAAGTTGATACGGGTACTGGGTCAAACCATAAGGGTGAATCATTATGGGACGAGACACATGGTTTCAAATGTTAAAAAATTCAAATCCTCAAAAACTTCATTGATAGTTTCAAATCTACAGCTGTATGTGTGAAATAATGGTAACTAAGACGTGGTGTTGCCAAACATATCATTAATGGTATAAAATCTTTTCAAACTGACCTTGTTAGTAGGCTGCAAATGCATATAGATGGACATCTTACACCGTTATTTTTACTATCCGCTGTTTTCAAAAACTCTACCAGATACATTTTAGTAGACTACATGTTACTAGACTACAAATACATTTTAGTAGAGATAACTAATCTTTTGTAAGGCTGAAAAATCAATGCCAAAAAAGCTAGATGTTGTGCTAAAAGTGGGTCCACAACACTATCGACCTCTGGATAAGAGAAAACATCTGAGCTGCCACAATGTGTACCCATGGTTATAGTTCTCTGTAAAACAAATCCTCAAAGAATAGTTGAAAAGAATGTGGCATGTGTAGAATATTAAACCAAGACAGTTTGGTTTCTCTCTTCTTCAAATTAACAAGACAGTGCATCCATATGAGCAGAATTAACTATGAAAAGCAAGCAGAGTTCCAAGTTTTCCTGGACATTTCTCCACCGGCACTAGCACATTTTTGTGTATTTTCTATCTTACTTTAGGAATTTTATGTGTTTCCTTCAAAGCTAAACTAGGAACTCTTCCTTTTAAGCAACCATTTAGCACCTGTATAGCATGGATTCATTTTCCAGAATTAATAGCCATGCAATAATAACAAGCATTAATTCGATCCTTCAACAGTTTCATATTTAGTAGCTTGGCAGCTAATTCTCTACAGCATGCCATCTTACTTCTTTCCAGTTTTATTAGAAACATGACTGCAACAAAGCAAAGCAGATTGAGCTGTCTAAGGAATACCTGGCTTCTTTTCATGGAGGCAAATAAATTCTTTCGAACATATGTACATACTAAATTCTAACCAAAAATCCCATTCCAGTACAATTATCCATGTTTTAACAACAAGATTCATGTGTGTACATACTAAATTTTTAAACAATAATGCAAATAAAACTGCTTGACCAGTGCAAGAAGTGAACAAATAGAAACTTGTCTTTGTACACATCATTCAAAAGATGGATGTTTTTGACAGGATTTACATAAACTCAAGCATGAAATTAAGTAAAGAAAATACTTCCTACTCCCTTCACAATGCAAGTTCGCATTACCTGCTGCTTCGAGATCAGCAGTAATTGTCCCAAGCTTCACAGCAAGAGGGTAGCTTGTTTCCTTGTAATGTTCAATGGCATGGTTGTTGCCTCCAGTTCCATCCCAATTTTTTCGTCCACAAAGAATCATTCCATCAGTAAGATTTAACCACAAATTATCTTTTTTGTCACACTTAGCACATTTCCACCTGGATGGTGGAATAACACCATTGTCAATCTGTGGTAAATTCATTGCATATGCACTAACTTGCTTCTTATCAGCTATCCAGTTGCTCTTTCCTCTCAGCACCTTCAGTCATTATTATAGCATCAACTGCCGACCTAACCTGGAGATTAGAAAAATGGTAGTCACAATAAGGTATTCATCCAGGTGGTAAGATATTATTAAGATTGATAAACTAAAACAAAGATATAGTGACAACAATGCACCTTCTCTGGCAACTCCACTGAAGGGAATGGTAAAGTAACATAATCAGGTAATATCACTGTATTGTGAGTTTCTTCATATTCAGGTTCATTGTTGTCAAATCCCCCATCAACACCTACAAATACAAAAAAACACTCAAGTACTGTTCTCAGCTAGCCAATTATTACAAGAAAAATAGTAACTTCGTTAAGAATTATTTAGGCTTTCGTATGATAAAAGGTAAGGCATTAGGGACAAGCACAGACAGGTTGGAGCTGCTATCCTTTGTGTACTTTTAAATTTGACACCTAAAATCAAGTGGCTCACATGCAAAAACTGAATGAGGCATACAAAGCTTCAAAGGCCATGTCAGTTTGTATGTAAGACTAGAAGTTCATAGTGTAGAAGTTATACTACAGTGGGAAATTGTAGTTTTGAAGATTCCAAAACATCAACTTCAGCATATCTATGTTGACTTCAGAATGAATCTGGTTAGGGAGTTTTTCGCGGTTTCCAAAAGATTCGTTGAGAAAATCTATATATTTGAGAGAATCGAAACAAAAAATTCTATACACAAGCAGAACCACATCAAACCCAAAACTTAAATATTAGACTGTAAGTTTCATTACAATATAAATACATGTCTTACAAAATCACTCTTTAACCAATATAACACATCCATGCAGATGCATTATCTCTTTCAAACAAGCTGTGGTCATGGTGATTGCAACTCAAACCAACTCATAACCAATTCTCAATAATGAATCTTACAATCCTCTTTAAGAACACCCCAATATTAAACAATCATGAAATCAATTGAATTATATGCGCAGCCATGATAAATGTTTGGGTACCTATAGCCAAATGAGTTGGTTTCTTCAAAGGCCTATCTTCAGGGACCACCTTTCTTGTTTGCTTTATGTGTAAATAAACCGGGTTTCTTCAAAGGCCCATCTCAAAAAGCAAGACATGTAGTCACGTTGACAAACACCCCGCCTTCAGACCCCTGGAATTCATCAAAGAAAAATCCAGCAGCATAAGATATATATTCAATAACTGCAAATGCATCAAAATGAAAGAACATAAAATAATTAAATTATATATATATATATATAACAAATTAAAGTCTTGCTAGTATTTTCCTGACTTCCATGCTTTTTCAAAAGTAAAAATCATAAAAAAAAATTGTATTCATTCACTTAATAAGAAACCAAAACAGGTGGCAACTATTAAAAAAAAAAAACTTTTTCTTTCACTCTATCGTGAACCAAACAGAAATACTTTTACCAATCCAGAACCACGTCACAGCAAACAACTATTAAGACTTAGTTCGTTACTATCTACATGAAGCAAAGTTTTGGTAATTTAGATTATTTTAGAAAAAGAAATATTCGGATTTATTTTCCTCTCACTTAAAATTGAACTTTCTTGGAAACCAAACGGAAAGAAAGAAAAGAATACCGGAGTTTTCGAAAGAGACGCAGCACTCTTGCTTGTATATGCGATTAGTTGGTTCGGGTATCCGAACCCGAGAGAGATTCAATCGGACCAGGTCCATCGTCATCGTCTCGAAACCTTTTTTTAATTTATTTTGTGAAGAGATTTTATAGAGAGAGTGAGCACAATCGTGTCACCAAGAGAGGGAGAGGTGACACTGTCAGACTTGTGGCTGAATTTGGATACTTCGATTGGACTTTAACAACCTATGGTCCGTTATTTTTGGCCCAATATTATATTATATTATATTATCAATTAACATTCATTCTTTAATAAATAAACTAAGAGATTTGAGAAAAACGATATTTATTGTTATAGTGGACTAAATTTTTCATCCTTTATGTCTTTTCATTTTATCATTGAATTTTATTTATTTTAATAGTTATATTTACATGGTTTATTTGAAATTTTCACTTTAGAGCAACTCCAACAGGAGTGCTATTTGAAGAGTTAAACATAAAAAAATTAGTTTTTTAGCATGTTTATTTAATTTTTTTACACTCTAACAGGAAAACTATTTTGATAACCAAAATAATTTTCTCGTGTATGAGTTGCTATTTGTAGCAGCTCATGTAGATATGCCAAAATTTTGGGGTCATCTTCTTTCTATGTGGATAGTTGACATGATGTGTGTATGTGTGTATTAGAAAATGATGTAACTACATCAAAAATATTTATTTTTGTTTTTATTTAAAAATACCTCAACAAGAGAGTAAAAAATTATATACAAAATTAATAATTATATTATTGGATAGTTTTTTAAAAGCAATTATTTAATTATATAACTTACTTTTATTAATTATATAATTAATTGCATAATTAAACTACATACAAAATAATTGCATTATATTTAAAATAATATAAAAAAATAGATTTTCAAAATGGCTTTTACCATTGGAGTACACATCAACAAAAAAGTCATATATACACTATTCAAAAAGCCATTTTAGAGATTTGACTCTCTAAAATGGCTTTTTGGCAGTGGAATACACATCAACAAAAAAAACTATATATATACTATTCAAAAAGTTATTTTAGAGATTTGACTCTCCAAAATAGCTTTTGCCTCTTAATTTTCATGTTCTCACGTGTATAATTTGTTGCTAAATAACTTGACATTGAATCAGATATAAAGATTAATTTTATGTTGCTCTTAAAACTAAAATTTAAAACTCAAGGACTAAAATTGATATTTAAGAAAAGCTTCCACACATTTGTTTGTTTATATGACATGGAAATGTTTCGGTTTCTCAAAATTTTGTTTTTTTTTCATATATGATCCGTTATATTTAGATTTTTACATTTCAATCCATAAGTTCATTTTTTTGCGTTTTGATCTTGATGAATACGGGAAAAGAGAAGCAAATCACCATAATAAAAAGAATTTGAGATAGTAAAATTCTAGTCAACCATAATTGTGATATTGATTTTTTTTTATATTATTACTAACGGAACAAGCGATATACACTTTTTTGCCTGTTTGAGAATATGAATAAAGTTATTTTTAAAAATATTTTTTCATTCATAAATATATTATAATGATTTTTATTATTTTTAATATCAGCCTATGAAGATAATTTAAAAACATAAAAAATAATAATTTAATATAAAAAATAAAAATAACAAATTTTTTAAATCTCTTAAGAACACTTTTTAAATATAATGTCAAACAAGACATCATCCCTAGCTTCCCCTATACATTGGTGATTGTCCATCGAGATAAATCGAGGTTTAAGAAAGAACCTTTTAATTTTATTTGATTTTAATTTTTTTGTCAACGTAGATCAGGCATGTAATGAGGTTTTAAATTTTTATTTATATCAACGTAGACCAGGCATGATACCAATTATTTACTACTAATTTTTAATTTTAAACTTTTATTTTCTTTTATTTTATTCTTTTATTTTGTTAATTTAATGCCAAATATCAACAAAGACTTTCAAGTTTGGTTTTGTTAAAAGTCATTTAATATATTATAATGTGATCGTTATTATTTGATTTGCTTGTATGCTTACAAAATATACATAAACTATTTAATTTAATTGACTATTGTTTTGTTATTTTTAGCATTTAAGTGTTTGTACTTTTCAAAGTAAAGGATTGGGAATAAATTCATAAAAGATTTATAAAAGATTTTCTCTCAATTTTCTCCCTAAATGCGAAGAGATCTAAAATGGTGGGTTGGGGAATTTTCCTCGTATTTTCCATTCCAATCACCTTAAATTTTCAACACCCTCATCTTTTTTTCCCTCCATTATCTCCTTTCTCAAACACGTTGTGAAAGATCATCGATCAAAGATTGGGTTGAATAAATTAGTTTTATATTAATTAGATGAAAAAAAATAGAAAACAAGAGTAAATAGATCATTTTTTTTTAAAAAAAAAAAAAGTGATCATGATAACCTTGAATAAAAAAATAAAATTTTTTCAACATAGAACAAACAATATATCTCAATTCAATAGCTATTAAATATAAAAGAACAAAGCGAGGTGAGAAAAGACATAAAAATAACCCTAATCAATCTGAGTTAGCATGACAAATTTATAATTTTGGTAATCATGGCTGATCCACCCCTGGCATATCTCACCAAATTTGGGACTTAGATCATAAGATTAGAATAATTTGATAAAAAAAATAAAGATATTATAAAGTATTTTTTAAAAAGAAAAACATTAACCCTATTAACTTTCTAACCTCTTACCCGGGTCATTAATTAGACTCGAAACACCATATTTAAAAAAATCACGAATCTTAATTTCTAAAAAATAATTTTAATTATACAGAAGGATTAAAAAAAGTTAGTAATTAAAAGAGTAATGATCAAAATTTAAATACAAAATTAATTTTATATAGGAGGGTGAAATTGAAAAGAAAATCAATTTAGTGAAAATAACCAAAATAAATCAAAAGAATAAGGATCAATATTAAAAATAATATGCATTGAATGATGAAATTGAAAGTAAATTAAACTTGTACAACAAGACCAAGAAAAAGAATTAAAAATCATAATAATGAGGATTGAATTGGAAAACATAATAAAATTTAAAATCAATAAAACTTTTACAAAAGTCCAAAGAAAAACAAATAAAGACCAATTTGGAAAAACCAATATATATTACATTAGAATTGATAAATGAAATTGAAAAACAAATAATATTTTTTTTAAAGGGACAATAAAAAAATAGAAATTAAAATAAAATAAAAGAGTTCAAAATACCATTAACAAAAAGGGATCAAACTATTATTTTAGAGGAAAGAAAAAGTAAACAAGAAAAAAAAAAAAACTCACCAATGACAAACTAATCACCTAATATTGACAAGCATCATCTAGAAAAAAAGAATTTTTTGGAAAAAAGAAAGAGTTTATTGAAAAAAGAAATAAATAAGAAATTTTATGTTTTTCTCTTAGGAGTCAAGCATTGCATCATATTTGAGTGCCAACATTAATTGATTTCATTGAATATATTGCGCTTTGTTAATTGATGATTATATCATTGAAATATTACTAAAGTTTAAAAATTGTTTTTATTTGGGCATTAAGCATCTTGGAGAAAATTATAAATCAGTCCCTCTAGTTCTTATAAATCAAATTTAAATAATTCACAAATTTCAAAAACTAATTAACTAGCCTCTTATCTAATGCTCAATTCAATATTGTTTTATTTTAAAAAACAGTGAAATTCGAGGGAAAGTTTTTGATTTCCTTGGCAGAGCAAAGATAGTACGAAGGGGTATTGGGTTTTTAAAGTTTTTATTTATTTTTTATACGTGTAAATTCAAATTATGAGATCATACCAGTAGATTTTTAAAAATAATTGTGTAGATAATTTAAGTTAAATAATAAATAATAATACAATACTGTTAAAAGTGAAATAAATAATATAAAAACTCAAACATTAATACATGATACCATCAAGTTAGATTACCTCCACTAAATTCATTCTTACTTGTTGCAATAATTACAAGCATGCAAATAGCTTGAAGTGGAATCAAAGTGCTAAATTCAACTTGACTCGAACTAAAGATTACTTTCACTCTCACAAAATGTCTTCACTTTTCTTGAATATATTTAATTACAAACTTGACTCAAACTAAAGAACCCATTTTACCAACATAATATGATTAATGTTTTCACTATATTTAATTACTTTTACTTTCAGTTAAAAATATTGCACTTTTGTTTTTTTATGTATGAGGTGTTTGACATTGCGTTTCAAAAATGTTTTTGATTTTTTATTTTTTTTTAATTTTAAATTATTTATTTTGTATTTTTTAGATCATTTGCATATACCAATGTTAAAAAGTAATTTTTTCAAAATATTTTTTTATTTTGATATTTTTGAAAAAAAAATACTTTCAAAAAATCATAACAACCACACTTTCAAATAAACACTAATTAAATCGCAGGAAGGGACTTAGTCTGACAGTCTAGCAAGTAAGGTTCTCTTCCTCTCACTCTAGTTCGATCCTTGTCAATGCATATCTGTCATCCCCGCGGTGCCGTATCTGTTTATTGAGCTTGCAGGATGTTCAATGAGTCCGAAGATTAGTTGAGGTGCACGCAAGCTGGCTCGGACACCCTGATTATATTAAAAAAAAACTAATTAAATCTATATTTCAATGACTATTAATCATATATATATATATATATATATATATGTGTGTGTGTGTGTGTGTGTGTAAAAGGAAATCATATAATTTTTTTAAAGAAATAGTAAATACGTACGAATTTTGTGTTTTTTTTTAATTATTGACAACGAATCAATTCATAAATAATCTGGAAAAACAATTATAGAATAAAACAGGTGATAAGAAAAAATCAATCACAGTAAAATCAATAAAGTGAAGGGAAAAAAAAGTGATGGTGTCCCGTTAATCAAAAACTGCCCACGAAAAAAAGAAGAAGCAAGTTGCACTTTTTTTCTTTTTTCGTTCTTACCAACTGATTATTTATGGCTTCCACTCCTTTTTCCCGAAAATGAGGGATATTCCCATGACTTTGACCAAAAAATAAAAAGGCATATAAAATCATATTTTCGAATTTGTTTTTTAATTTTCCTATATGTTACCTTCCCGTGCGTGAAGGGCGTTGCAAGAATTTTTGAAGGGTCATTCCTCCTCTCTTCTAGCCGGTCTAAACGTAATCTACGGTTTCAACTTTCAAAGTAATCCGATTCCAAGTCAAAGTCAACGGAATGAACGAAAGATGATTCTAAACCCTTGAAGCGTAGGGATGACCTTAGCTACCCGGTGAACAAAAGATACGTGTTTGGTTCTCGTTGTCAAAAGAAAATGCTCTTCAATTTATTTTGTTTCTTCTCCTCTAAGTCTTATTAAGTAGAGTTGTATTTGATATTACGGTAATCAATACTTTTTTAACTATTTTTTATTTAACATATTAAAATAATATTTTAATATTTATTTTTAATATCATTACATTAAAATTTTCTAAAAATATATATAGAAAATTTAATTGTTTTTAGAAACATGATAAACCATGAACTAGATTTAGGGGGTGTTTGAGAAGCACTCAATTTTTTTTATTTTTTTTTTAATCTAAATGAAATTAGTTTTAGTATTTTCAAATTATTTTAATGGGTTGATGTCAAAAATAATTTAAAAATAAAAATAAAATATTATTTTAATATATTTATAAAGAAAAATACTTTGAAAAAACAACTAATCAAATTTCCAACACACTCTCTTAATTGCTTAGTGGTCGGGTAATTGGAAAGCTCTTGAAAATGGGCAGTGAATACTAGCAAACTCAATAAAATAAATATTATTTGCATTTAATTATGGTTAATCTCAATTAATTTTATGACTTTTCTCAACAATAAAATCATTTCAACATGGACTTCCAACTTGCAAGGATTGCCGGGACATGGACCTCCCTTTTTAAGCAATTTCCCTAAATTCTATACTTTCTTGTAGTATTCGTCTTCGATCTAAACGCAGCGTACAAAGCGCGGCACTAACAGCCATCAAATAAACCACCCAAACGCCACCACCTTCTTAACCAAAAAAAAACTTGACAGAAAACAAAAGACGCGCACTTTCCCTCGTTTTCTCAGATTTTCTCCATAGTTTTCTCTCCCCACAAACACCCCCTAAATTCCCGCAGGTACACATAAAAATCTGCAACTACCAACACCACAATCTTTTATCTAAGAACATCCCCATGCAGTCGACCAAGATCAAAAAAACCAACAGCGACACTGACCAGAGCAGAAAAGAGAAGAACCAGAACAAGTTCTTGTTGTGTTTTAGACCTGTGGTTATGGACGGTCTAGAGCGACAAGGCCTTGGGAACGGCGGGGGCGGCTGTGGTGGCGGAGACCCAGTTTTTAAGTGTGTTAAGTTAGAGAACAACGACGGAGAAGTTTTCCCTCAGATATTTCCCACCAATTTACCATCGTCAAACAGGGAATCAATTGCTTACACGGAAAAGAAGGGTCACAAGAAGAATCTTTCTCGCTTGTTGAAGGCAATTCTGTTTGAGACATCACTGGTGAGCATCTTCTTCCATGTGACTTTGACTTTCGTTGTAGTTTCCCCCCTGTTTTTAACGATGATGTTGGATTCATTACATGTTATCTTTAATTTCACACAGAGTGTTGTTGTTATTTGTTGTTTGATCAAACGAATTGATTGGCTTTGCTTCTTTTTTAGTTACCATGCTCAGAAATTCAAGTTCTGATCCTGTTTTTTTCCCTTGAAAGTTATACTTTGAATTTTGAATATTACTGTACCTTCTGTCTTCCTGACTGTTGCTTTTCATAGCATTATTATCCCTCCGGTTTTGACCGCCCAATTTGATCCAGAAAATGTTTATATATATATATATATATATATATATATATACACACACACATAATTGTAATGATGAAACTATCGATGGACCAAATCTGTTTGCTTTTCTGCTGTGGTCGTATAATTGATGCTCCATTCTTTTGACCTGATATTGGTTTAGTCTAAACTATATGATTGATCAATGAAAAGTCCATTAATTCTTCTTCTTCTCCCAATCAAACTGTTATAGGATACATATTCTTTTCCTAATACAACATGTATCTTGAAATAATTTCCCACTGTTTCTTTACATTTATTTCACGATACTGACTTTTGGGCAATTTATTTATTTCATCGACAGGCCAAGAAGATTAAGAGAAGGAAACTTTTGCAAAAGCTGAAACAGTCAGAAAAGGCTGAGAAAGATTCAAACCCAGAAAAAAATTCAATAGATGCCATGAATAAAGAATTTTCCAAGAGAGAAGATGGAAGAAATATCTCTAACAGGAACATGACTGGTTCTTCACATTCTTCTTTATGGTCATCGAGTTCTTCATCGCTTTCTTTAAATTCTTCAAGCTCAGTATCTGATGCAAGCCCGTTATTTCGATCAAATTCATCAGAATTTAAACCGAAGCAGGACAATAAGCAAGGGAATGGAAAAGGGTATACTTCTACTATTGGTCTGTGTTTGGTTCTTATAAGTCTCATGGTTTTGGTCTTATGGGGCAAGGTGTGTGCTATATTATGCACCTCGACATGGCTTTTCTTGGTGCCCCGTTGCTCGAAAGCCAGGAATAACTCATCGCAAAATATATTTTATGATGAAGGGATTGATTCAAAAGAGTACAAGAAGAAGATTATAATGGAGGGGTTACTGGAAAGGAATCGTAATCATGTTCTTTCACCCTTTTGACAAGCAGTAATTAATATATAGAGCTAGTATTGGATCCTACCTCAAGGGGAAGGATTGGAGATTTAAATAATTTTCGAGGCTCCATGTTGCTGCCTTCTGTGTACACATAGATTCAGGTATTTTTTTTTACAAAAAAAAAAAAAACAACAATTAATGTCATAAAGCTGATCTCAAGAATGCTGGCTATGGAGGGTCTCGTGATTTTGCTGTGTTGGTCTCACTATTCCCTCTTATATATATATATATATATATTATTTCATTTGTGGTTTGTAAACATAAGGCATGATTCTTATTTTTATCAAAGAAACTGAAAATACAGTCATGTTTGTAAGATTACATTTAGAGTTGGATAACTTTCCATGAATATCTTCTATACGTGTATGCATTGTTCATGGCTATTAAGAAATCATCTCACAAGTTGTTAGGTGAGATCCAAAATATGATTTATATTATTCTTTAACACATCCATTAAAATAAAAATTCTTTGGGCTTGAATTTGAACAGACTTATACTACCTTGTATTTGAGTTTTTTTTATCAAATAGAATAAGGGATAATGATATTCAAATTCGTGATCGCTGAGTCAACAAAACTTTAATATCATATTTAGAAATCATCTAACCTAAAGGTGAAGCTGTAGAATATGATTTATATTATTCTCTAATAATGACAATGAGGTGATACACTTTCCTTTGGCTAGCATCATCATGGGATGATTGATATCTTGAGCAAAAAAGTTGAAGAATTTTCTCATTACCAATCCTAAACATCTACAAGCGTGCACCTTCTATTGATTTCAGGAATATCTTGCCCACCTAACTTTGCACTACATGGCACTTAGCTGCTAATCTGATAGAAAATCAAAGACTAATTAATGCCATCAAGTTAATGATCTGTTAGTACATAAATCTGCAGCAAAGGAAGAACAAACATGGCTACTTGGTAGGGTTAGTGACCATGTAACATGAGTTGACCTCAGTCTAGCCTTTTTCTGTTTTTTTATTTTAAAAAAGCTAGTTGGATCGTTTGTCAGCATGACAAAATGAATTGGGATATATGTTAGTTCCAGCATAATATATGGGTTTCGGCCTTAACCTCAATAGGCCTAGCCCATGGGTCTATGTCAAGCCCAAACCCTATTTATAAGGCTGTGCTTGGCTTGCCATTTGTAAACACTAAATTCTTATTTAGCTCTTAAAGACATGTTTAACAAATACACCTTTTACGATATTTTTAATGACTAATTTTAGGATAAAGTTGTGTTTGACAAACATACCCTAAACCCTTTTTTTCTTTTAAATTTAATATTTTTATATTTGTATGTGTTAGCTAAACATGTCCAAAACAATGTACAGAATTCTAAAGACAATTCAAAGACCATCATCTTACAGAAATTATGTGGGTTTATCCCATGATACAATCTTGGTATTAAAAAAATATTAGATTTTCTCCAAAAATTCAAAACTTCAAGACAAATTCCTTTGCTTTAGGAAACACAAAAAAAAAAATATTTTTCTTCGAAAATTTCAATTAATATTAGGTTGTAGACTTATACTTTAAGATATAGACATGATATTAAAATACCAAGTTTTCTCTACAATTTCAAAAAAATCTAAAAACAATTCCCCTCTTCAAAAAAATATATTTTGTTTTCATGAATACAGAAAAATCCTAAAGGTTTTCTATGTATATTTTTCTAAAAAACAAAATTATATTTTATCATGTCTTAAAAATATAAAATGAATATTGCAATCAATTTATAATTATCTATTAGAACTTGGCTAAAATACCAAAAATAACATAACAATTATTTTTTTTAGTTACTTGATTATTCATAGTGTTAGGTTTAATTGTAGACTTTAATAATTATAGACTTTAATATTTAGGGGTATAAAATTACATCTTAGATATACCTTCAGGAACTAAAGATACAAAATGGAAAATAAATATGATGCTAAATTTAAGCCTTGAAATAGTTATGATATAACCCAATAAGGTAAAATTTTCTCATCAAGGGAGATTTTCCTTGAAGCTTTAATGAGAACAAAGAAAATAAACATGACTTAAATTAACAGTTAATCAATATACAACTTATCTTAGATTGAGTGCACTAAGGGTAATGCATTTTTCTATTATACAACTATTTTCTTTACCTAGATTTTTGCAAACCATAAGTTTTAAAGTAATTATGATACTGACCATAATCCTCTTAAATCATAACTTTATGATTAAACCTAAAACCCTCGAATTCTAGAAAGAAGCTTTACCATTCAACATCATGCATGTCATGACAAAATTGTGACTCTGCCGGGGATTTGTTTGGTTGAATCGAGCTTTGTTTGTTTATTTTATTAGTCCATCTAATTTGATTTTGTATGCATTTTTTATGTTTTGCTTATGTATTTTTTTTATATTTTGCAGGCATAAGTATATCAGGTATGGACTAATGCCTTGATACAATACATTTGTTTTTATTAATAAACCTAATTCTAAGTTAGGCGAGGAGTAATTATTTGCTTTATGAATTTCAGTCAAGATTCAAATTCATAAAACATCTAACTATGAGTAGTTGAACGTTTACTCAGTTGGTCATATTGTGCCATAATCATTTCTTATAAACTCCTACATTACTTTCATGAAAAGTGATCACTAGGAAGATTATAGACTAAGTAGTGAATTTACTACTCATATAATAACCTAAAACATATCTTTAGGGTATTAACTCTTTAATAATATATTTTTGTATTAGGTCAAACTTGATTAAAATCTTAAACTCTGCAGTTTTTTTACTTAAGACTAACAATTAATTCCATAACTATTTTTAGTACAAACAAAGATCTCAAATGATATAATTAGTTGAAAAATATTCCCAAGAGGTGAGGTTGAGGAACTATCATTCATAACCAAAGCACATTGCTCTATGACTTATATATTGAATATGCTCAATATCAACCACTGACTTATTGTATTATGTTGTGTGTAAATTATAAAGGCACTGTATAATTAGCATGAACTCACCTACTAAGCTCAAATGACTCTAGCAGCGGACTTGACTCCCAAATCGATAACATTTCCATGGCATGTTAAAAATTAAAATACAAATTTTGGTTATGAGATGGATTGATTAGAATGAGATAGATTCATAATTCTTAACTAAGGGTTGTGCTAAAATTCTAGGAGGTAACTCTATCATTCAACATCGTGCACATCACAATACTCGAGATTCAAAACTTGATTTTCATAAGGTTCATGCTAAAATCTACCAAGGAATGTTGCCTTTTATTTACCTTCAATGATTGTATGCTAGACTCAACATGGGCATGCCTATTTCTTTATCAATATTTCTCTTAAATTATTGATATTTACACATTTCATTAACAATGTAAATTAAAACTCCAAGGTAAATAAATGAAGTAAAAAAATAGGTAATTAAGTAAAAAACAATTCACTATGGAATGCTAAGTTCATCTCATTTTACATGGGAATCACATTCTCTACCTTCGAGGGAATGAGTTGTCCAAGAAATCTTAAATATAAAGGATATATTTTCTTCAGAATTGTGTCGTCAATGATAAATTAACTGGACAGAATGACAGTTCGCAGCAAAGACTAAGAAATATCCAAGCCTTGTGATCTACTTTTGCGATTCACTACACAATAATTCCACAAGCTCACATGTACATACATGAGGAAAATCCTGTCCCTCAGTGTTCCCTTTAGTTTATACGCACTGAAATTCACTTCTTAAGCGCTTCCCACCTACTTCCCATGCTATTACTGACCATGGAAGAGTTCTTCCTGGGCATATTGCAGTGGACCCACATAAAAAGGAGAAAAAAACCCCAGAAAAAATAGATGTTTTTCAGCTATTCATGAAAAAGAAATGTAATTTCTTGTCTTTTTCTTTAATATTTTTTTCTAGATAAACCCATTTACCACGCACCGATCAAGTGAAAAAAATTCAAGATTCTGTGATGATCTTTGCTAATATCATGAGTGGTACTAACTTTTTAAGTTTATTCTGCATGATCTTTGAGGCTTAAGAATTCGAAGGAAAGCATTTTTGCTTGGGACGGAAGTGCCTTGTTGCCTCTCAAGGGAGTGTTTGTGAATGTTTTTGAAAAATAATGAATTTTTTTTATTTTAAATTAAAATATTTGGTGTTTGATATTGATTTAGATCATTTTTTAAAAAATATAAAAAAAATTATTTTAATATATTTTTCGAACAGAATTTTTTTTCAAAAACAACTTCAAATTATAGCAAACAATCACTAAGTTTTTGAGATAGATTGAAATGTTTTTGAGATAGACTGAAATATTAAGCTGTAAGGTCTTTGCTTTTATGTCTCTGTCCTTGCTTTGTATTGTTTTTTTATTTTTATTTTTTTAAAAATATTTCTGGCAGTACCAACACAACTAACAGATGATAGCGACCTTTTGGATGCATTCCACACACCAATCTGCACATGAATTCCAGAGAACACCCAGTATGTGATGCGCAGATTGGCCCTCCATGGACGGTCCAGATTTCACCTCCATAACATATGTATGCTTTGCCCACTGATTGTGGAAAAATTAGTAAGCTAGCATACAAAATCAAGAGAAATGGTGAATTAGCACATTGGTAAATAGTTTTGATAAAACATCATATATAGTTTTGGATAATGAGAGTCAGAATTGTGATATCATGTTTCAGAAAATAAACATTTAGAGCATCTCTAATGGTAATCGTGAAATAAAAAAAGATAAATGGTGCGTATAACATTTTGAATAGTAAAATTAAATTTTTTTTTGAGGTGCGCACTCCAATGACAAACATTGTTTTAACTGTTTATTCTTCAAGGCAAGGTGGTATAATTTTTTATTTTTTATTTTTCTCACGTAAAGTTTTAAAGGTCATGAAGTAAATGTATATGGATATTGTCAAATATCATTTGTACTTTCAATAACATTTTATTTTTCTTCATAGAAAATATAGATATTTTATTTCATTTCATTTTAAAAAAAATTGTTAAATGAAGGAAAAAAAAACTAAAATGACAATTATTGAATTTTAGTGTTTTTTTTAAACAGAAGATGATGTTAAACATTTAAATTTCACTATGACATACAATAATTTTCTTTTTTGTCCTAAATTTAGAAAGTGAATCATTTCATTAAAAAAATTTGAAATTGTTTTATTCTATCTAAACTTTTTAATTACCATGCTATTTTTTTTGATATAAAAAAAAACAATGATTTTTGTCTCACATATGGCAAGACATGTAGTGCACCATGTAACCATATTTTGCAAGGACTGCCCTGCCCTGGCCTCATATGGAACAAAAGGGTCTCTGCGGGGGAAGATGAACGAGGGCAAAATGGTCATAACGGGAGGAGAAACACCGAGAGCAAATCTCAGTTCAGATTGAGATCTAAATTATTACATCAGTCCTTGTGGTCCCTGTTCAGTACTTAGTTTTGGGTATGGAAAATGTGAAGAGGGGAAGGGATCTTGTGGGCTATTCTGTCCTGAAATAGTTAGATCTTTCACAAGTTGCATAAAGCCAAAACGAACAGTTACTCTAACTTCAGGTTTCCTTTTAACAACCACTAGGAAACAGCAATGCTTACAACCCAGTTGGATCATTCATACGCCCCCGTCGAAACCCTAAACCCCTCCTCGAGCAGCCACAGTCCGCAGAATCTTTTCTTCAAGCAAAAAAACACGAACATTAGGGTTTTGTTCAACCCAGAAAAGTTCTTTTCAACTCAAGAAATATTATACACACTCAAGATTTTGAATCATTAGGGTTTTGTCTGGTTTTCTTCTGTGAATCTGAGTATTTTTCTTGCCAAATCTTATCATCTACGTCATGGTCAAGGTAACTATATATGCAACTGAAATATTTGAATGAATCTTGAATTAGTATGGTTCCTAAAAAATATACATGAAAGTGAAGACTGTTACGAGTTAATTTATTTGCTGCTGATTTTTTCAAACGGAATCTCCTTGAAAAAATCGTAGTGGTGATAGCGAAATTCTTGTGCCAATAGTCAGAGCTACTCATGGAGCATGGCAATGAAAACCGACTGGTTATCATGATTTTTATAAAGTATATAAGAAGTTTTATGTGGTCCCTTAATTAGTCTCATGAAAACTACAAACCCTAATTAAGCCACCTCCCTTCCTGCAGGTGCGTATAAATACTCACACAGGCTGTATATATATAGACACATGATCCTTTATTTATACGTACACCTAATCATTCCATGCAGGGCACAATCTGCTTCTCAGAACCCAAGAATCCACCATGTCTGCCCAAACCCAGCTAACTCCATACCCCTTACACGTGTCCCTCACATCTCAGCCCTCTCTCCCAGTCCTTGTCCTCGCCGTCTAACCAGCAGTATTTCTACCTTGCAGCATACCTAGCTAGCTAGCTACGCACGTACAGAGTACAGAGCTCCGATCCTATACCGAATACCAGACCTGCCTACTGTAGCATCCAAATGTGGGGTCCCATTCCCCCCCTGGAATGGGACCGCAGGCCAAGCAATCTCCCAAGATTCTTCTTCCTTCCTTCAAAATGAATTTGATGGCCCTGATGATATGATACATATTCCTGTCCATGTGATGATATCATGGGCGTTGATGGCCTCGGAGTGTAGAGAGAGCACCAGCTTCGACTTCCATAAATGGGAATGGGGCAGAGCCCGCTCGGCTACATGGCTAAATATGGCTGGCTCTTCTACTTACTAGGACGGCGTTCCGTACACCCTATCACATTCCTTTTTTCAATTTTGGATGGCAGTCCGATCTTCGCCAGAATCCTATCAGCCTTAGGTTAGGCTGTTGGTTTGGTCATGCGGTTCGGGTACTTGTAAGACCCTAGACGCATACCTTCATTCGAGTTATATGAATGTTCATCGCAGCTAATCAAGAGCTGAATCTGTTCTTCCAAACATAGTTATTTCCTGGCGTATATTATTTTATACACATATATAAAAAGCCTAACATCTTTTTAAATAGATGCACATCATCAAAATCTTTTAAAAACAAATGATTGTTAAAAACAACAATGATACCACATTATTTAATATTTTGTATATATTCGGGCTAGGCTTGCTAATAGAAAGATGAAACTGAATAAAAAAAATAAAATAAAGATGTTTAATAGTTAGGCATGAATTACAGATATTTTTTAAAAAATAATATTGATTGCTACAAAAAGTAATTAAGCATTAGTTAAACTTAAACATCACGGGATATCATTATTTATTCAAAGAATAGCTAGCCACCACATGGAGTCAGCTTTTTTATATTTCCAAATATGAAGAAAACATCATTGCAAGCCTATATCTATATATATATATATGACCAAATCTTACTCTGTATGATTGCCCAAAGACTGCTCTCTTGGAGTTCTTCATCATGTGGACCAGTAAAAATGGTAGAAGGTCACACCACCATGCATCACCTGGTGATTCCGAAACCCTAGCTAGCTACCCCCCCCATGATCAGAGAAGATCATAGCCATTGAAGTATAGCAGGCAAAAATTAATTAATTGCGAAAGAAACACAGCTAACTGATATTTATTTAAATTATTTTCTCACGAAAGCAATGTTTATTGTTCTTTTTATAAGAAATTTAAATGACAGTAATGATTTTTTGCTATTTTTGGCAAAACTGACACAGTGCTCCATCCACCTGTTTTGCTTGTTTTAACATCTTCTCTGCGGGATAATCCTTTAATTTTAGCTCCGACCATGCCTGATGCAATCGGCTGAGTTTTCTCAGATCTTGATTCGTGTTCGTGGGACCATACTATGATTCGGAGACCTCCTTTTCTTTTTTCTACTGATCTACACATCTCCTTTTGTGTTTACACGGCGGTGAAAGAGAAGAATTTTTAGGTTAATCATGAAATTACGAAGGAGCTATAATTTATTTATTTATTTATTAATTATTATTTCCGTCATACATGCACATTCACCGCTCTTTCATCTTATCTTTGAAACCCATGATGCTTGTCGGTTTTTAAATTAAAACCCCTTTGTAAATTAATATTTATTTGTGATTAATAAAATAATTAAGCAATAATTAGTTATTAAAATGCTTTTTGTACACTATAATATTGGATTTTAGGTATATTAAACTTTTTATAAGTTTTACTTAATGTTGTTAGTTTAGTTGTATTAGGTTATTAGGTTAGACTTGTCCATCTATAAAGGATAGATAAGTCTGATTTAAATGTTTAGAGCAATTACTGGAAAAAAAATTGTTTTTATTTATTTATATACATAATGACATAACTCATATAATAACATCATTTTCTTTTTCATTTTAATTTTCACATTAACTTTACAAGATTTATAGAATATTTATACTATAAAATATCATTTTGATTTTAGTAATTGAAATGACACTGTTCAAAAACAAATTCTTACAAATGAATTTTTCTTTTCGATCCTACAAGTTGACTATATATATATATATATATATATATATATATATATATATATATATATGAGGAAATTATAGCAATCAATAGAGTAGTGTGGGTTTAGCCTTTGTCTTGGGAAAACTATTTTTATTTTCCACACCCATTCTCGACTAATTCCAAGGACTATGGATAAACTTGGGTGGCTTGTGTGATCAATTTGAGCAAAGCTCTCCTTCTACATGATTATTTATTTATTTATTAATTTCCATATTATTATAGACTAGAAAAAGACAAATGGCAAACCCAACAAACACCCATACAATTACATAGACATAGCCATGTCCTTTTGGCGTTTCACTCCGCTTCACAGTTCACACTGCCACTTCTTCTCTCTTCACCCCTCTCTCTCTCTCTTCTCATAAGAACACAACACATAAACTCGTATCCAACAATATTCTGTTTCAATCTCAAACCCCAAATTCTCTCTCTATCATCTCGACAAGATCGATGCTAGCTACCTAGCTGTCGCCACTCTCTGTAAACCCATCTTCTTCTTTTCTCCACACGATTTCTCTATTAGGTCTAAGCTTCCAATGTAACAGTGCCTTTTTTCTATATATATATTCTAGTCGATCAGTTACTTTTTCTCTTTTAAAACCCACCATTCTTTCATAGCTCCCCTTTTCTTCACTCAGTTTTCTTTGATCTTTCTCTAACAGAAAAATTAACCTCTCAATGGCTACTTCACTTTCGCTTTTCCTCATGCCTAGCGATGATAAAAAACAAGAACCCACCATGACCATAAGCACCAAACCAGCTGAACCCACGAGAACTACTACTACTCGAACAAGAAAGCCTACTACTACCACCAAATGTCAAACTCGCAAGAAACAACCTCGAAGAGGCATGGGAGTAGCTCAACTTGAAAATCTAAGGATTCAAGAAAGATGGAAGGCAATCACTGAGACGAACCAGATTGGGTCTCTCAATCTCCAACCCGCCCAGCAGATGCATGTTTTTGACCCGTTTAATAATAATGATAATCAAATGGTGCAGTATGGTACTACAGTTAACTATGGTGTGCCAATGAGAAGTAATGGTGTTGTTTTTAATGGCTTCTTGGGCTGGGATCACCAGGATGGTGTGGCGGTTAAGAGGGTTGATGAGTTTAATGCAAATAATTATAATGGTGGGTTTGGGTCGGGTCAGGTTTTGGTTAACCCGTACATGGTTGGATCATCTCCGGTTCATCAGGCTGGGGCTCCTGCAGCTGCTGTGCGTGAGGCTTCGAAAGAGCTCTCTTCAATCCCAAAAGTACTGCAGAAGCAGAAGCAATATGAGCCTACTTGCTCAAAGGTTTGTGTTTTCAAGGGTTGTTGATTTTCTTGATGTCTTATGCACGCTTGCCTCTCTCTCTTTTTTCCTGTTCGCTTCTTGAGAAATTATATAGGCTAACAAGATATTTCCGCTGTCTGGGATTTCAATATTTTAAAACTCACTGTATGATAAAAATCTTTAAAATTTATTGTTTTTATTTCTATGGACAGATGGGAGGATTCAGTGCCAGAGCTGCAACGAGTGCTTTCTATGCCAATCACAACCACAACAACAATGAGGTAAATCTCCATCGATCTTTCTTTCAAGTGGTTAATTATAATATTTTGGAACCATGCTTCCCATAAATACTATATCTAGCTAGCTGTGCTTTAATTTGTTTGAATCTTGATTGGTTGGTAATTCATGTGGATTTTGTAGGGTGTAGAGGCCATGGCAGTTCCCAGGAAGGGTAATAACGCAATGGGTAGAAAAGTTATCATGGAATATGAGTTTTTCCCTGGAAAAAATGGTAAAAGCACTTGTTTCAAGGATATGGAATCTCCTACTGCAGAAGCTTCAGTTGCAGTGGGTACTGGTGAAGCTTCTTGTGTCACAACTTATTCTGATTACAGTTCTTACAGTGCATCTGATGCTTCTAATTCTATTGATTTGTCTCTGAAGCTTTCATTTTAGAAACAAGAAACATGTCTAGTTTTGGTTTTGATGTTTTTTCGAGATGTATGGGTGATTGCCTAAACCTAAACACAGCTTCTTATAATTTCCCTTTTGTTCTTAAACTAATTAATTAATATCAATGAGAAAACAGTGCAGAACATATTCTTGTTTTATTTAATCTATCTCTGATCAGTGTCAGTGCTCTAACATTATTTCCCAGCTTTCATGATCCTGACACTGTTTTGCACTTTTGCTTATGATCCATCTTGTTCCTTATCAAGAATTGAGAGACATAGCCACAAACGAATTGGGTTATTTTAAGGCATTTGGTCATTACACAACATACAATTATGCAGTTGTCACACTGTGGTGGCTTGTTCTAACTGTGTAATAAAGTGGGGCAGATCACCATGATCTGTATATTATATTAGTTTGATCTGCTTAACTTCTAACGATTTCCACAATGCTTACAAATATCATATAGAAGTTTAATTAGCTACAACTCTTGTTTCATATTTGATTTGATGGACTTCAATATTATATGAAGATAAATATTAGACTTTTGTATGAACTGGTAAAGGACTTATTCACAAGAGGCTCAAAACCCTAGCAAGTAGCATCTCTCTCTCTCTCTCTTTATTGTTTATGCTAGAAGATAGGTGAGAGATTTCTCTTCTAAACATAGTTTACATCTTTTATGTGCTGAAACACAAGGAGGGCATCTCTGCATTACTGTTTATGGGAGTCAAGCATCATTTTAGGGCATGCTTTAAAAAACGTGAAAAAGATAGACAAAAAGGAAGCTATAAAAAAGCTAGCCTTCCTTCCTCCTTAGCAGACACATTGTGGTCACTGCTGTATATATGTGGTCAGTGAGTGGCTCAAGTGAGTACAGATCCAGCTACAACACAATTTTTTTACAATATATAGTACGAAATCTGCAATAAGTTTATGCCTGTAGAGAAGGAGACTGCTAGTCTGTATCAGTCTGATCATTGTATGTATTAAGACTGTGGAAGCTTTTTTCCATCTTTTTAATTGGTTTATGATCAGTGATCTCCTTTGTCCTGGCCCAGCTTTTCCTTTTTATTTCCCTCCTTCTTGTTATTTAATTCTGGGCAAAAAGCCCTTTACACTAATTATCACTACTAATATTTTACTTCTCACTTGTTTCCCTTATTTTTTTCCTCTTACGGATAATTTCCTCTTCAGTTTCTCTTAATTGTTTTGCTGCTTCAAACTTGTAAGTTGATGTTGTAAAAAAGAAAAAAAAAAAGCCATTGTGTTTTATTTTAATTAAAATTAAGTTTTTTTCAGTATGATTTACATTCTATCAATATCAACTTGATATATTTGAAAAAGAATTTAATTTGATGGTTTTAGCTTCAAGATTTTGTGCCATAAATTAAATAGCCATGTGCATGGATCCACCATGAATCTTGTAGGAGTACGTACGAGCTAGGTTGAACATTAAGGAATGAGCTGTTAAACAAGGCAACTCGAAGAATATTGGTAATCATATTGTGAAGATTTACTGTGCTAATTTCCCTCCAGCTTCTGATTTATAGCCAATAGACATACTAATTCTCACCCGTATCGGTTGCTATAGTACTATTTTGTATAATCTTTCATGGTATCAGAGCCTATAGACCGACTCCTTTTTTTCCTGCGTACCTGTACATGCTTGTAAGAATGTCTTCCTCGTCCATCATCTGTAACATATCTGTACGAATGGACGGAACAAACAGCTTAAATTTGGTTTCTCGATTACTCCCAGCCTTACAAAGTAATGATTTGCTGGGTTTCGTGCATGGTATTGAATCGTGCCCCGGCTGATTAACTTCTTCCAGCCACTCACAGCGCTGCAGCTTCTACCTCTACCTCTAAAATCAATCCATGCCTTTCTCCTCTTGACTAAGAAATATCAATTTGTTCTTAGATGGCAGTTTGGATGAAAAGGTTATGTCAGCAACTTTTGGTTTTTGCAATATATATTTGAATCAGGAAGGAAAAGTTGCAGGGAATATCTTCAGGATGTAGAGTCATGGGCAGATCGATTGGCTGCAGCCGGACAACCTGTAGAGGATGATGATTAAATCCATCATGTTCTCTGTGGTTTGAGCTCTTCTTTTTCAATCTCTATGGGTTTTGTCTCACTGAAAAATCCATGAGCTTTGATGATTTCTCCTCTGAGCTATAATTATCTTGTGAAATTCAAAATTCAAAACCAACGACCTGTGCCTGTCCACCAACTGCATGATGAGAGCACCTTGGGGTGGCAAAGAAGCAAATTAAATAAATCCTTTCAATCCAAGTTTTCCAGATGCAATCAAAATCAAAGCCCTCCTTGTTTCCAAGGCAACACCATTAAAAAAACTCAAATGGTGAAGTTCTTAATCCCTATGACTATCAGCATCCTCCCTCTCAACTTCCTATCATGGCTGATAGTAGGGCAAACAGGCAGCATGTCACTAATATTCTGTGATTGCCGTATGTAAATCGAGAGGGAGAAGAAACACGAGTGGCACTTTGAAGTGAAAATGCAAGAGGAGGACTGGATAAGAGGGGCCATTTCATTTGGGTTTTCAAATATCCCACATCGAAAACAAAGGAATTAACCTATCAGCAAATCCTCTATATATTGGCAAGAAACAAATGTGTACAATCACGCAGCCGCGCGGTGAGCACAAAGCGAACTATTCTTTCGCCTTTTACTAAAGAATACCGTGTGCTCGCCGCAAATAGTGGCATACGCCAATTTTTTGAGGAGACTGCTCTTACGAGTGACTCCAGCAATTATAGTCAAATGTTTTTATAGTGTGTCAAACTTGTGATAGTGTGGTTAAAATTTTATTAAAAATATAATTTATATTATTTTCTAGAAATTTAATACTATATTGGATGCAAACCCCTGAATTTTTCCTAATATATGGGTTGCTTCTTTTTTATGGGTGTTTGGTAGTGTTTTTGAAAATATTTTATTTTTATTTTTTAGTTTAAATTAATAAAATTTAATGTGTTTAGATAATTTTGATTTTGATGTGCTGATATCAAAAATAATTTTTTAAAAATAAAAAAAATAATTTTTTAAAAATAAAAAAAAATAATTTTTTTTTAAAAAAAATAATTTTAATGTATTTTTTAACAAAAAAATATTTTTAAAAATAATTATAACTATACTTCCAAACAAACCTAAATTATGTAGATTAACCCCAGCCCACCTCTTTTTCCACCAAGTCCAAACATGGAGGTTAAATTATTTTCTTATTTCACTGTCACTCTATAATTAATTTTAAGGGATAATCTTGATAGTTTAAGAGATTTGCTCTAATTTTTTAATTTTACGAGCTTGAACATCAGAATTAACGTTAAAATAATTTTTTAAAAACATATAAATACATCTTTCGTTAAGAGATTTAATCTCAATGAGAATGAGAATGAGAATATTGAAAATAAAGATAAAAAAAAATCATTGTATTAACATATAGTTTTTTATACTTTGCTTCTCAAGATTTTTAAGAATTTTTTTTTTTAAATAATCTTGTTTAATATTGATTTTACATAGTATTGGATTTCATTATTTATTCAACTTAATCTTTATAGAGTTGTCATAATTTCATGATTCAAGTTGTTAATTTTGCGGGTTAATCATGTTAACTCGATTATTATTATTTTTTTTGTTGTTAATTTCATCCTTTAACAATAGGTTGGTTGACAATTGAGATCCGTAATTATTGTTTTTATTTTTATGGAATTATCATAATATGATGACCCTAGTCGTGAGTTTTACAGGTTAGTCATGTTGATTGTAAGTTTTTTTTAATTGATTTTTTTTTAATTTTATCCTTTTAACATTTGGATTAATTAAGAATTAAAATTTAATTTAATTTAAATAAATGTTTTATATGAAGTTATCCCAATTTACTGATCTAGGTTTGACAAGTTATCTTGAGTTTGTTTTTGTTTTCTTAATTGACTATGATTTTTTTTATTTTATTTTATCTATTAACATTGAATTGATTGAGAAGGAAACTTTAATTTTAAAAAAATTGCTTCATATAAAGTTATTCTAGTTCACTAACCCAAGTTATCCCAAATTGACTCGAGCTATTTTTTGTTCTTTTTTATTTTATTTTTAATTTAATCCTTCAACTTTAGATTGACTAGGAATTGGGATTTATGATAATATTTTGTTATTTTCTTTCTTATGTAGTTATCATGGTTTTATCACCCGGATAAATGGTTAGACCGGTTGACTCGAGTTTGTTTTTTTGTTATTTTCTAGCTTTTTTCCCCAATGTTATCCTTTACTATTGGTTTCATTGGGATTAAGTTTTATAATTTATGTTGATTTGTGTTCTATGAGGTTATCCAGATTTTTTGACATTGATTACAATTTTGGTGAGTTGAGACGTGTAATTTTTTTATCATTGGATTGATTGAAAATTTATTTTGATTTATTTTATAGTTTCATTATTTAACATTGGATTTGATTGAAAAATTTATTTTGATTTATTTTATAGATAATTATTTTGATCATATGACGTAGGTTTGATAGAATAATTTTTACTTAAAATCAAAGTATTTTCTAGTTAAATTTTATTTTTAATTCTATTGTTTAATATTAGACAAAGTAAAAATTAAATTTGATAATATAATTTAATTTTTAAAAACTCACCATCTATATAATAAATGTAACAAATTAATCCAAATTAATCTAATATATTATTATTTTAATATCTTAAATAAAACATCTTCACGAGAACGACCTTTATTCCCATGAAAAGCACTTCCAACACCTGGAAATAAATCTAACCAACCTTTATTCCAAAAATCTTTTTCATATAATAATAAATCTCATTTACTGTCCCCACCACCCCCTCTCCTTCCAACACTTGTCGCCATTCCCCTTCTCTCCACACAAGAACAGAGGCATTGACTAATCCTTTTTATTTATTTATTTCCGATCAAGATATCAGCAAACTACCCAAGCAAGCATCAAAACCTTAGCACCAGCAGCCATGAATCCTCAACAACGACAAGAAAACCCGGTAGATCCTGACCACCCACTACTCCCGACAATCAAGATCCACCACCACCACCCTTCTCCCCCACGCCACCCTCACTCACCTGCCCCCATTCCTACACTCACCTCTTCCACTCGCCGCAAGATTGGTGTTGCCGTCGACCTCTCTGACGAATCCTCCTACGCTGTCCGCTGGTCTGTCCACAACTATATCCGTCCTGGCGACGCTGTCATCCTCCTTCATGTCAGCCCCACCTCCGTCCTCTTCGGCGCTGACTGGGGCCCACTCCCGCTCTCCACTCCCACGCAATCCCAACTCGATCTTCTGAACAATAATAGCAAATTCAATAGTGAAATTGATAGTAAAACTAAAAATGAGAATAGTGAGAAGTCACAGCCACAGCCACAGCAAGAGGAAGATGAAGATTTCGATGCTTTCACGGCGTCGAAAGCGGCGGATATTGCGAGGCCGTTGAAGGAAGCGCAGATTCCGTATAAGATTCATATTGTTAAAGATCATGATATGAAGGAACGGTTATGTTTGGAAATTGAGAGGTTAGGGTTGAGTGCAGTTATTATGGGGAGTAGAGGGTTTGGTGCGGCGATACGAGGGAGCGATGAGAGATTGGGTAGTGTGAGTGACTACTGTGTTCATCATTGTTTTTGTCCTGTCGTTGTTGTTAGATATCCTGAGGATAGGGATGGTGGTGGGGCTGAACCGGAGGCAGCTGTTAATGTGCCGGAGGATGTGGAGGGGGCTGCGGGTAAAAAAACTAAAGGTTAGGATTTGTAACGTGACCGTTCATTTTTGTTATTGTTGATTTTGAAGTTTTGATTTCCCCCCCTTTTTTCCCTTCAATGACTGCTGATTTTTGTTTATGATGTTATTTTTTATCTTATAAGTTTGCTAGTGTATGATAATGATGAAAATGTATAGGAGGATTTGGTTGTGGAGCCATTTTCTTTTTCCTAGATGGCGAGTATGGTAGTTTTCTCTAAGGAAAAACGTAAGAGATAGTTATGCACATAGATTATCTAATCGAAATGCTCTGGGCTGTATCACAATGTACACAATGTGGATGTAAAAGAAATGTGTACATCGTGTCTTAGATTCAATAGCATTTTTTAAGTGATTAAAGTTCTTATAAATAGGATGTACTGGGGTAGTTTTGATTTTGGATGTTATTAGTCCTCTGATCGATGACTTGTGATCTTGAGATTGTTGGGTTTAGGAGAGTTGCTGAAACATTGCATTAAAGATGCATTGAATAGTTTAGTTGGTTTATGAATCCTATGCTGAAAATTTGAATGGTGCTTGTAAAATAACAAGCTGTGGCGATGAAGTAGGGTTGATTTGAGTTGGAGTTAGCATCTAAAATTTGCAGGCTAATCTGCTATGATTAAATGGTAAATGGGTGTTTGGCCATTTCATGACTATAGAAAGACGACTTCGCTTCATTGTGGTCTTCAAATTGTAATCTATATTGATTGGTGGGCAAATTTTTACCTCAACTAGCAGATTTGATTGTTGCTTGTGTTTTGTTATTTTGTTTAAATGGTTGAATTTGTCATTGCTGGTAATGATTATTGATTGCCAGGCCTGTTTTCTGCCTTGTTAGATATTAGCTAATATGGTTATGTTTGTTCCAATATGTGATGACCGATAGTGCATAATCATGTTTTTTATAATGAGGTTGACGATGCAAATGATGGTTCATATGAATAAGACACATCATCCTGAATTAATCATCGTTAAAATGATATGTAGGAGCCTATGCAGCAATAGAAATTTGGGAATTTCTATTGGTTTCAAGAGCATTTCCTTAGTGGTTGATGTCGTGTATAAATAGTGTAAACGGAATGCTTGTGAATATGTGAGATTCATCTTCTTATGGGTGCATGATATTTTACATGGCTGGATTTGAGAGAGTTGCTGTGATGTTGTAGTAAAGATGCATTAAATAATTGAGATAGTTGCTGAATTGTAAGCATAACTTTGGAGCCTAAGGTACTCGTAGAATTTTGTTAGAGATGTGGTTGATTTGAGCTAGAGAGAGAGATATTTCATATCAAATGTAAAGGTGCAAGCAGTGTTGAGTCCGTTGCAACTGTGCTGCTATTGGTTTTAATTACGATGGAGCTTGATAATGATTTGACCAAGTTATTGATGGCAATTGATAAGGGCTTATTAAGCACTAAATTAAGCACTAAATTTGATATATGATGCTTGATGAAACACTTTTTGCATTTCATTAATGCAATATGATGGCGTTTTTTTCCTTAGTTTTTTTTTATTTGGCCTTGCATAGACTTGGCAGTGCTTAAACAAGACAGTGTACAAATCGATTGTCTAGAAGATGGTTTTCTGCTCCCTGTCACATTCTATTTATTGTTCCTCCCTTGACTCAGTGAGGTTATAGGCTAGCTCCTCAATGGTGTTTGAAATAAGATTTATTGCTATGCTTTATAATACTTCTACCCATTTTGAATAGGTAATTATAACACTTGTTTGTCAACACAGTTGATGAATTTTTGTTTCTTAGTGTCTCTTGTTTAATATAGCTGAAAGAAAACAGGTATACTGTATTTGGCCATGATTTTTGTCGTTGTTTTAGATTGGGATGTAACATAAAGCCATATTCAAGAAGAGGTTTTCTCTGTTGAGACTACTGCACTGCTGTTTTATCATATAGTTCTTTTTAGTGAAAACTTCAGTCGCTTGTAAAAGGAGAAGGAATGTTATTTTGCTGGACTGTATCCTAATTGTTTGTTTCAAATCCTTTAACTCTGAATGATCGTGTCAGTTGTGCTGTTTCTGTTGAAGAAGTGATTTCCTTAGACTAGATGCTGAATTGCTGTTCTTGCTATTGTCACTTGTGTGTTTCACAGCTATTTTAGTAAAAAATAGTGGGTTTTTTCGGAAATTTTTAATGATGTCTCTATTTGTTGCTTGTTGCCTGACAGATGCCTAGTGTGAACTACTATATCGTAACTGGTCCATCTCCACAGCAGGTACGCAGCCGGATCTTGGTTTTTTGTTTTTCAGTTTGCATTTATCTGTCCAATGTTGTCTTGTCATGCTCCTTGATTCCACTCCCCCTGGTCTGTGTTCATGTGCACGCAATGTTTTCCTTGTTTATTTGGTCACATGTATGCATTCCACATGGCGCTGTCACCATAACCGCTGTTATTCCCTTTTTTTCTTCTTCTTTTGCTTTTTTGTGTGCATTTTCCATGATGTTTCTACACTTGAATTGTTTTGGAGATCCAATTTTGCTATTTGGCCTGTCTGTCTTTGTAGATTGATGGAGGTGTCAGTTAGCAGGCAGAGATTAGGTGAACATGGTGAGGAGTTAATAAATGTTCGGGTCTCTGTTTGTGCTAATAGACAGATTGTAGGATGCTCTTTTCTCCCCTGCGACTCGTATCAAAAGTGTCTCATACATGAAACTTGGAGGATTTGTTACACTTGTACGGCCGTTCATTGGTGTTAGGTTTCTGGATATTCTTGTAGGCTTTTAGAAAAAAATATGTTTTAATGGATTATAATGCACATCATCTTTGGTGCTGAAGATTGCTTCTCTCTACCTTTATATTCCCATTTACGAAATTGGTCATTTGCTGTTTATGAATGAGTTAATCCACAGCTGAACTTTGAAATTGAAATCAAGCAAACCCAATAAGCTGGAGTACAAATTTTGGAGTTTGTACTTGGGTCCACCTAAAAATGATGAAGGATAAATGGGAGTTTAACTTAGTGAGGGTTCAGGCCAAAGAATCCAGGTGAATTTGCTCCTGGGCAAAAATATTCGGGTTAACTTGAGAGCTCCGGGTTTTGTAACAGTGACAGTGTTGTGATAGTATAATTTGCAAGTGTTTGTAATGATGAGAACCGGGCGTGGAAAAGATCTTGCTGACATGCTGAAATCTTGACAGGGATTTTAGCGTCATGGAACCATATCAATGCTCGTGCTCAGAAACTGAGCTCGATTGATGCCTTTTTAAAACTTTTTGCTCTAAAGTTTTCTTATATTATGTTCTCCAGCCATGCAAGGCCAGCATGCCAGCTTAGGAATAGGTTGTCATCCTGAGCTGCCCATCAAGGAGATGGTCAAACGATTCATCCGAACAACAAAATCGTTTCCAAACATGTTGACACCGAGTCAATGGTGGCCAAAATCTGAGGCTATTTTTTTCTCGTGGGATTTGAGAGATTCCTAACCACAAACAGTGATGCTGTTGGGATTTTAGAGCTGGGTCGGTGTTATGGTTGAGATGTGGTCTTAGCCTTTCCTTTTTATCTAATCTTTTCCTGTCAAACCTGGTGGTCCTTTCCAACCATTCAAAGTGTAAATTCCAAGGCAGAATACAATGTGCGTATCCTATCGTAGGACCCAATCTACCATGCTTCCTCGATTCAACCTGATGGGAGGCCGTACGCTTTGATTTGTACTGTTTATCAAGAGGGTATCCTCATTAATATATCCCCTTAATCTTCATCCAAGCTTAAATGACAAGGCAAAACCTAGATATTAATCTTCAAAAACGGCAACACTCAACGCCATAAAATATCTTCCACAAATCAAAGTTTAATGTCCCAATCATCTAAGTAGGTGTACAATAATAAGAATTTAGAATTAGAGGATTGTTTTACTTGTTTGTGGTCTAGTCGTGTAGTTGTTAATATAATAATTATAGAAAGATTTACATTGTCACTAATTTCAAGACTCATGAGATTAATCGAGATGTAACTAAACTAATCCAAACAACTAAACTAATCCAAACAACCGGCGTTAATAAAATAAAAAAGTTTCAATATCCTGTATTAAATTAAGGAAAAATCATCACCACAACCGTATAAAGCCACTCAAGTGGACTTGTGTGTTTTTTACTTATTTAAAGCTAAATTCTAGTGGGGTTTGGTTTCATGCGAACCACATACATCTATTACCATTTGTAGCCCTTGTTCATTGCGTGCTACCACAACGAAAACCATTTGGCCAACTCAAAACCACATATTAACTTTCTCGTTCTGGGTATCTTCCATTGGCCATGTTCATTTCATGCCATCCCATTTCTACTCGAAGAGAGAAGCTATGTCAGCGTGGACTCTACCAGCTGATATGTGACAGCTGACCTGTTTTTCCTAGGCATGTTACCAGTTTGTGGTCCGAAGGAAAAGTAGCCCTAATATAGGTTCCAATGGCGATGGATGGTCATGAATTTTGCAACTTGAAGGCCGAACTACCTCCCCCCCTACGTTTCATACTTTTCCTTGTCGATTACACCATCAATTTGACCTGGTATTTGAGCTAGCTAGCTAGCTAGCTAGGAATCCCAGATCACGTCTTTTTTTTTAAATAAAAAAAAACTAAATTTACATGGATCTTAACATTTTTTTATGAAAAAATTGGTTTTTATATCTTATTTTAAAAGTTATATCCATTCTATTCTTACATGTTTAATTATATCAAACCTATCTTTAAAAAGTCTTTAATCTATCATGGCGACAATTTTATAACAGAAGGTGGGGTGTGTTTTTGTAAATTTTGATAATAAAAATCTAATAGAAGAACAAATTACAAATATAAAAGTCGTGATTCCTTTTTCCCTTCTTAAAGAGAAGTAGGTGTAGGGCTGCCATGAGAATGAATGGTGATATAAAAATTCACAACCCTTTATTTTGTATGGATCATCAGATAAAAGCTACTGATATTTTCATATAAGCCAAAATTTCACTACCATTTATATTTTAGCATGAGTTCATAGCCCAACTCAGTCAGCAATGGTCAAGACTCGCGGCTTGAAAATCAATTTCATGGGATCAGGGACGAATTCTTTTATTATCTTATTTCTCTAGTGGAGAGTACTGTCACAACACTTCGAGTTCTAAGAATGGAGGAATGGCAAATCATCTACCAGTTGGGACGATAATCACTCCCCCTCCTGAATACTTGCCAATAGCAAGTCGAGGATTTTATGGCAGCACACGGATTCTCATTTTTCCATGTAAAAATTTATTTTTTATCATCAGCATGCCAGAGAAAATTAATCTAAAGCAAAAAGGAAAATATATATTTTTCGCAAAATCACTTTCCAATTGCAGAAACAGAACAATCAAGGGCTTAAATCAAGGGAAATAATGATGAATAAACCATAGAACCAAAGCCATCTCAGAAGAAAAATCTCATTTACAGACACCATGGAGATAAAACACAACCAGCTGCTAGAAAAAAAAAGAAACAGTTAAGGTTCAAAAACTAAGACAAAGATATATGGTTATTAATTAATCGTGTAAAAAAAGTTAGTAGGGACAGAAATCAAAGGCTCTGATCTCTGCTCAATTTGCAGATCCCAAGAATAGCAGCAGACGCGTTTTCTCCATTCGTGACCAAGTCTTTTTGGAGTCTCTTCAGGGAGTCTATGATAGCCGTTGATCTTGACATTGCTTGACCATCTTCTTCTAGATTAACGCTTGTTCTTGCCTGCTTCCATGGCCTTGATGAACTCGAAGAATTCCCTTCCTCATTGCTCATGATTCCACCTCTTAAATTATGGGGAGAGGAGCATCCAATTTCATCCTGCATTTTTCCAACATTAAATCTATTAAACAAACCCAAAGTATGTAACCTCAAATGGAAGAAGAAGAAGAAGAAGATCCAATGATTCCTAAGATCTACGGATTCTATTATCAAAATGTGCCCTCAAAAAACTAATATATATAGTAAAGGCAGAGAAATGAAAGAGAAAGAAAAAGAGACTTACATCAGAATCAAGATCAACATTACTGTCTCGCATCCGTTTCAAGAACCCATTTCTACCAGCACAAGAAATCTCCTCATCACTACTAGAAGAACTAGACACCGGTGGCGCAAGTGATGAGGAAGACGATGCAGTAGGACCTGACCATGGCACCACCTGGTTGTCTCCATCTTCCTCCTCGTCTTCCTCTTCATCATATTCATCACTATCGTCATCAGCGTCGTCGTCGTCATCGTCAGATTCTTGATCATTTTCAGACTCTTCTAAATCATTTCCGGCTTCTCGGCTTTCTTGATCACTAGCCATGGCGTTCTGAGCTTGTAGATGATTATTTTTATTGTTATGGATAGTAAAACAAGATTCACATACAGAAACAGTAGGGCAAAGCTTAGACCCTGACGATTTCCAAGGAGTTGGAGATCGACAGACTTGACAAAGAAGGGTTCTACAATGCTTTGCAACAAGAAAGTTGGCGGAGTGTACTTTCTCATCACAATCCCAACATAAACTTGCTTGGTCTGATTCACAGAACATTCTTGCTGAACTCCCACATAGCTCGCACCCTTCCATTCTCTCCTTTCGCTTCTCTCTCTATGTCTTTGCTGGGTTTTTTTTTGTTTTGTTGGGTTTGTGATTTTTTTGGGAAGGGGAAAGGAGTTTTGAGAAAGAGGAGCGAGAGGAGAGGTGTGCAAGTTGTAGTAAATAACGGAAACTACCCTAATTTTTTGCATTTAATTATGGGATATTTTTTTCATGAGGGGGTGTTTTGGGACTTTCATCAGGAATTTATGATTGATGTGAGATTATAAAAAAATTAAAAAAATAAAAAAATAAAATCTAACTGGCTGCCGCTTCACCAATTAGCATCTATTTAGCAGTCGGTTAAGTCTGGTTTTAAAAATATGTTTTATTCATGAATGAATTAAAAATAAAATATATTAGTATATTAAAATAATTTAAAAATATCTAATTTTTTTAATTTAAAATTAAAAATATTTTTGAAAACGCGTTAACAAACACAACCGATAGAAAGACTTTACTTTTAGGGTAGGAGTTTGCTTTGCCAACGAGGCAACTGAGTTGTTTAATCTACTTTAATATATGCCATTTCTTGGAAGGAGCATGTCCACACAACCTCTACTTCAATATTCAAGCGTGAGGGAGACCTAAAGTATATAGTAAATTAGGAGCTATAAAGTCTCCGTTGATTCCTAAAAATTGACTTTCAAAGTATACTTTGGGTTAATTTGGTCTTTATGCACTCAAAGTTACTTGTGAGGTATTTCTTGCCATAAAGAAAAGAGAGGTTACAAAATTTCCATGGGGGCATTGAGAATTTTTATTTTAAGAGGATTTATTACTTTTAAGCAAAAAATAATCAAACCTAAAGTTTCATTATTTTTCATAAATCTTTTTAAATTTTATTACGGGGAATTTGAAGATATGATAATTGTTTTTTTAATCAAAAATATTTTTATATAATCATTTTAAAATAATTTAGGGATAAAATAAATAGTTTTTTTCTTTAGAAAACAGTTTAAATCAAGTTAATGGATTGTTTGGGAGTGTGGTTGAGATTGTTTTTCAAAATGCTTTTCGTTCAAAAAAGTATCAAAATATTTTTTTTGTTTTATTTTTTTATTTTTTTAAAGTTATTTTTAATATCATCACATCAAAATAATCTAAAAAACAGTAAAAATATTTAATTTCAAAATAAAAATAAAATATTTTAAAAAAAAAGTCTCACAAACCTTATCAAGACATGCGTTCAAATCCAAATTCCTAATACCTTTGAACACGAAGCTTGATTTGATTGGCAACTTGCCATCAAAAAGTCTAAGCCAATTGGTTCCCCTTTTCAGGATATATATCTTCAAGACAAGTTTGCCGATTTGCGTTTTGGTAATTTACATGAAGCTCTTTCATGTGGTGAATATATGGCGTCGCTTCAATTGACTTTTTACTCTCGTCGGGTCTTACACTCGTTATTTCCAAATTAAATTTATCTTGTTGTTTATTTGTACCAATTTTGATTATTATTATTATTATTATTATTATTATTATTATTTTTGATTATTATTATTATTATTATTATTATTATTATTATTATTATTATTATTATTATTATTGTTATTATTGTTATTTTTATTTTTTTTAAATAATTTTTTAAGTTAATTTTATCTTTCAATTTTATCTCTTGATATTTGATTTTGTTTTATTTTTTTTATTTCATCTTTCAATGTTTAATTTCATTTAATTTTATATCATATTTTTATCCTTATTTTTTTATTGATATATTTTCTTTAAAAAAACATTTACTTGATTAATTTTTATTTTCAATTTTCATCCTTTGATATTTGAATGATTTAGAAATTTTATTCATGATTTTTTTTGTATCTTTTTTTGTAGGGTAATCTGGATCTCGTAACTTGAATTTTAAAGATTAACTCAAGCTCTTATAAATATATTATTAAATTAACTAAAAACCCAATTTTCTTACAAAAAAATATAAAAAATTCCATCACCACATAAGTATTTTGTTGTATGAACAAAATTCCAACAACTCAAATATGCTTGTAACTTAATCTTAAACTACTAGTATAATTATAAATATATTTGGAATTGTGATACCGACTATTTTTCAAAATATTTTTCTTAAATGTTTTTAAAATAATTTATTTTAAAATATGTTTTTATCATATTTATATATTTAAACAGTATTAAAAAATTAATTTTAATAAAAATATTGTTTTTAAAAAGATTAAAAAAAAACAGCTCTGTATCATGTCTACTTGTCTGCCATGTTTCCCTTGAATTAAGGAGCTAATAATATAGACTTGCTTTTGTAGGGGCAATTAATTAAGAGAATTAAAATTTAGTTTAGTCCCCCCAAATATTTTTCTGGTTTCTTTGGATGAAATGATGAGGTGTCAAGAACACTCAGGGGCCGGCAGATTCCCATCTATCCTACGTGGACAAACCTGGTCCATGATAGCTACTAACCCACGTGATGACCACCTGCCCTTTTCATAAGCTACGGCTGACGTTTCATGTGGGCCCAGTTCAATCCAATCCCTCCTTCAGTCTTTTTCAAAAACTGTTTGTTTTTGATAAAAAAAATATTTTGTTTACTTTTTTATTTAAATTATTTTTTAGAATTAGTTAATTATATGCTAATATATTTTTAAAATAAAAAAAATATTATTTTAATATATTTCTAAATAAAAACCAATTTAAAAAAAATGTTATCATATTTTTAAATAACCCATAATAGTTTATATATTTTTTAATATCTTTTTACACCATTCTTTGCCGTCCCTGTAGCGTAACACTGCTTTCAAAAGATAACACTTTTAGAAACATTTACTTGGAAACCTGTAAATTGCATTAATATTCTAATTTTATGTTTTCCTTACACACTTTGCTTGTATTTTATTTTAAGGAGTTAAGTGTTATTTGATCAAGTTCTGGGCACTTAAATGGAATTTATTTAGGTTATATTTTCACGCAAATTGTTTATATATAAATTTGTCCTGTGAGTTTTGTTTTTTGAAATCAAAATTATAATATGAGATGAAAATTCACTTACTATTTAAATTAATTTCTATACTAAATAAATATAAGTTTTTAGTGTTTTCCGTTGTTTGCTTTTCGTCTTGACACTAAACTATTTGAAAATATGATTGAAGTTATTTTTTTAAAATATATTTTTATTGAAAAAAATATAAAATAATTTAAAAAATATATATTTTTAACATCATAAAAATGATTTAGAAATATTTTAAAGTAAAAAATAAAAATATTTTTTTTAATTTTTTTTCAAAAATATTTTTAAAACATAGTGTTAAAAAGAATATCAATATATTTTTTTCATTAATATTTTCAAGTCAATCTCTTAAAATTAATAAAAATATTTAGTATAAGAGTTTTTTAAATTTTTATATAATTACTGTAAGGCTGTTTGTTTTTTATTTCAAATCAATTTTGAAAAAAAAAAGTTTTTTGTTTTCTTTAAACTAAAATTTTCTAGTATTTATAAATTATTTAATATATTGATATTAAAAATAGTTTTTTTAAATAATAATAAAATATTATTTTTAAAGATTATTGTAATTTATTAAAAAAGAAATTTTAAGATAACGTTGACGTTGTAAAAGCCCATATGAAGTATCCAACGTGGCACAGGGTGGAGTGAGGGAAACCTTTATCTTTTTTGGATAAATGCATCCACTAGGAGGGGTATACGCGGAGGGAAAGAAAAAGATTTAGGGTTCTCTGTATGGAGACTCTGCTTGGTTTGAGGAGTGCCCATTCAAATCCAATTCCAACCACAATAATAGTGCTAAGTGAGGTTTCCAGAATGTTCTGTGAGTCCCACACAGCAGCCCTCGATCCAAATGTGGAGGTGGGGGGATGAATCGTATGATCGTTCAAATAAAAGTCAGGTCATGATTTTTTTTTATTAATTTTTTTTTGTGAATCAGGTCGGTTTTCATGTATCTTGACTAATTTTATAAATTTTAAAGTTAATAATAATATAGATCTTCAGTTATTATCATATTGATAATCACAAAACTTTTAATCCAATGCTACTGAAAATCAATTTATGGGTTTTTTTCTTATGGCTGAGAGTTATGTTTGGGTGTTTTTTTGGGGGGTTCTATGAACAAAGTGTTCCAAAATTAGGTTTCAAATGTATTTCTTTTTAAATTGATGGTTTACAGACGTAAATTCTCATATGATTCTCTCTTTTTTTTTTTAAAAAAAAAAAAGTGTTTTTCATTTTTTACTTCTGTTATTGAACATCATTTAAAGTAATTTTCACGTTTTTTAAAAAGTAGTTAATGATTTACAGATTTTTTTATTTCTAATATTAATTATGATCAATATCTAGAAGTTGTTATTTAAAAAAACTGTATTTTCAGATGGTGTGCAAACTATTAGATTTATTTAAGCTCAAAATTTAATAATAAAAACTTGTGACTTTTCTAGGAGTAATGCTTTGTTTCAGTCAATACTAATTATATTTATGGAATGGAAAGTCGAAAATCAAAACGAAATTCTCACATTTCAGACACATTTGGCCTCAGAATTCATTGTCAATGCTGCCAAACCTACAGATAAAAAGGGGGTAATTAAAAGGTTATTAATCATTTACGTGAAGCTAGAGTTTTTCAAATACGTGAATCCTTACATGGTTTTCATATATACTATTAGACTCATGTTTTACTTGTCTCCTTTTGTTTATTAATATGAATGTTTGAATCTGTTAGAGAATAATATAAATCATATTATGAAACCTCATTTACAAGCTTAAACTTTTAGGTGAGATAGTTCTTTAATTTGGTATCAGAGCCTTGTTGACCCAGCGGTTACGAGTTCGAATCTCACCATCCCTCATTCTATTTGATAAAAATCAAGAGCAAGGTGATGTGGTAAATCATACTATGGGGTCTCACTTACAAACTTAAGGTATTAGGTAAGATAGTTCCTTAATAGTATCGACTTGCACGCATCTCAATAAATCAAATTAGCGACCATAAAACTTAAATATAAAATAATAAAAAATCAATTCATTTAATCTCATCAATGATCCACATAGATTCGAATTCTTTATACAGCTATCGATGAACATGAAATTTGTCTTGAAAGAGATAGAGAAAAGATTGAAGATCATTGATTGAGAAAATCACACAGCCGAAAGCCACTAAAAAAAGCCATGCCAGCAATCTAAACACAAACGTCATGAATCTATAACATTTCAGAGAGATTAAAAAATCATATAATTGAGCTGAAAATCTGACTTCTTTATTTCCAGTCACCCTATGACAGAACTTCAGCTGAAGATCTATACATCTATAGAAGAAAGGTCAAAAAACATTTTCAAAAATGACAAGCACGCATGCCTTCTTATAGAAGAAAGCCTAGGCGTGCTGCCTTTTCTTTTTCATTTTTTTCTTAAATGATGAAGATGGTCATACATCGTCATTTGAAACAAATTATGAAACCTCTGGCAACTACTAAATACTCAGTTTTTTATATATTTTAATTAAAAAGCACCCAATTAAACATCTTATAATCTTCAATAAGTCTATTTTTTAACTCAAAATAACATTTAATCAGTCTAAAAATAAAAAAAAATATTATTATTTTATAAAAACTTAAGAGCCGAAAAAACTACTACATGAAATATAACATTTAAAAAAACGAAAAAAAAAGATGGATAGAAATAATAATAACTTTGAAAGACAAACAAAAATGAAAAAACGAAGCATGTCCATAAAGTATCATAAAAATATACACGTGTCTTAGCCAATGAAAAAAGTTTTGTACAATAAATGTTTTTCAAAATGTTCATTTTATATATATATATATATATATATATATATATATATATATATATATATATATATATATATATATTAAGTAGGTATTTTTTTTTGTTTTTGTTTTCAAATTGAGAAATTATGAAAAGAAAAATGGTAAACATATATATTATCTTCTTTCTTAGATCAATTCTAATTAACTTAACATATAAATGTACATTAGTTCTTGAAAAAAATCACTCCTTTTTTAAATTCAAACAAAAACCAAGGTAAAGATGGGTTTGAATTTTAAATTATAGGTGCTTAAAAAAATCAGTTCATATTTATTTTTTGCATTTTTCTGAGATGACCTAACCTATCAAAATTAGATAATATGAATACTATAGATGATAAGAGGTTAAAGAACCTAAGACATGAATATCACGAGCTGGGAATTAGTAAAAGAGCTAAAACAGCTCGGCCAGCCACTGTGCACGCACACTCATGTGCACTGTGGACTGGCCATTTTTCAGCCTTGCTTCGCGCGCGTATGTGCACCTGTCTCTGGTTTTTTTTACACTGAGATACTTTTTATATTTTCTATGGAGGAAATGACAAAGAAAAGCATGTGGTCAAGCGGTTCCCTGCGCGCTGGAAATCCAGCGCTTCCAGCGCGCAGGGGTTCGAACCCCTCAGACAACATTTTGATTTTTCTGAACGTTTTTTTGTCCCAGACAATTGCTTTCCTTTTTTTTTTCTTTTTTCTTTTTTGTTTTTATTATTATTATTATTCTAATGAATGAAAGTGGCTCAAATACGTTTTTTTGTCCCAGACAATTGCTTTCCTTTTTTTTTTTTTTTTTTCTTTTTTGTTTTTTTTATTATTATTATTATTCTAATGAATGAAAGTGGCTCAAATACGTTTTTTTGTCCAGACAATTGATTTCCCTTTTCTTTTTTTCCCTTTTTTTTTTTTTTTTTATTATTATTATTCTAATGAATGAAAGTGGCAGAAATTAGTAAAACAGTAAAAAAAAATTGAGCGAAATCTAAGACCAGGCAAATAATTTTTTACTATGCCCAAAATGTAGAACAAATATTTTTTTAAATTTTCAAATTAAATGATTTTTTCAGATAATAATTTTTTTTTAACATCTATTATATTTTTTTATGTACTCTTTCTTTAAATTTTTTTATTGGTTTTATTGTCATTATTTTCAAGTTAGATGATTTTTTTTCCCTGATAATTATGTTTTGTTTTTTTTAAGTTATTATGATTTTTTTTTCTTTTATTTATTTCTGTTCTTTATTCATTATTAACACAGTAACAACAACAACAACAACAACAACAATAATAATAATAATAATCGAAATCTAAGACCAGGCAAATAGAAAACAAATTCAAAATAGAAATTATTAGGAAAAAACATAGCAATTATTTGATAAACATTAAAATCTGTTTTTCGTTTATTTTTCAAATATTTAAAGAACAAAAACAAATAAAAATTCAGGTTAAAATAAAAAAACAGAAAACACATTTTCAAACAGTATTGAATAGTGAAAATTATTTTTTACTCAGCCCGCAACATAGAACATATATTTTTTAAAATTTTCAAATTAAATGATTTTTTCAGCTGATAATTTTTGTTTTGTTTTATCATCTATTATATTTTTTTTTATATGCTCTTTCTTTTAATTTTTTTATTGGTTTTATTGTCATTATTTTCAAGTTAGATGAAATTTTTTTCCCTGATAATTATGTTTTTTTTTTGTTATTATGATTTTTTTTCTTTTATTTATTTCTGTTCTTTATTCATCATTAACACAATAATAATAATAATAATAATAATAATAATAATAATAATAATAATAATAATAATAATAATATATTCTCTTTCTTGCTTACTCTTTTGTTAATGTTTTTGAGTGTGTTTTTTTTCGGGATAATTTGATAATTTTAATTGTTTTTGCAATAATACCAATAGTCATTTTGTATATAATATTATTGGGGATAAAAGACAACTAAAGAATAAAAAACTAGACAAATTTACCTAGGTTATCTACAATTAAAAAACGATACATGTCACTTTTGTCTCGATTATATTGTTCCTTTTAAACGGCAAACAAGTCATTATTATATGTTTTAATATTTATTGCATATTATCGCCTAAAAATATATAAAGAGAAAAAAAAATGACCTCAGATTTTTTGCAGGAAAAAAATTAATATCAGCATTCTTAAATACATTTAATATAATAATATGATGAATAAATCTTATAAAAAAAATTGGTTGTGAATTTTAATTTTGTGCTCTTTTCTTCAAGTTTATTTCTTAAAAAAAATAAACAAATTGGATTTTTAATATTTAAGATCTAATATTACCCGGGAAAAAAAATACAACTCAAAAAAAACAAAAAGATAAACAAATTTACCTACATTATCTACAATTAAAAAAATATATGAGGTACTTTCCTTCTCGACTACACTTTGTTTTTTTTAGACCACAAATAAGTAATTATAGCACGCAAAAAAATTATATTTCTTTTTTAAAAAAAAATTGCAATATTTTTATTTATAATGTGTCAGATCTAATATTACTGAGGAAAAAAGGCAACTCATATTTTTTTTTTCAAATTTATCTAGGTTATCTACAATTAAAAACATATAAAAATCACTTCCCATTTCGATCACACTATATAGTATGTAAGATTAAGTATATGTGTTTAATATTTATTTAATATTATCGCCTAAAAATATATATATAGAGAAAAAAAATGACCTACAATTTCTTGCAAAAAAAAAATTAATATCGGTATTCTTAAATATATTTAATATAATAATATGATGAATAAATCTTATAAAAAAAACTTTGGCTTTGAATTTAAATTTATATTTTATACTCTTTTTTTCCTTTTAAGAAACAATGACCTTTTTTTCACATGTATTTGTTATTTTTTAGTGTCCAAGTCAGTTGTTCTTTTTTAACCGGTTTTTTTTTAACCAGAATATCCGTGACAACAAATTTTCAATAAATCATTTCACCTTCTTAGCAAATTTTCTAACAAATTTTATCAAAAGTTTTAGCAATAGCAATATTCAATCACATTTTGGTTGAAAAAAACCATTTTTAACAAATTTTATTAATTACAATTATACTAATTAAATATGAAAATAACAAAATATAATATTTATAAAATCAATTAATTTTCTACATAGATAAAAAAGCCCAGCGAAGCGGGCAAATCAGCTCGTTTTGAAACTAAATCAACTCGACCTCACTTTTATACCTTATACTTCATTTGCCTTTTTATTTGATGGTTTATGGATTGAACATTTATTTTGTATTATTTAGAAATGTCCCGATTTCAAAATTCTTGATAGTGATATTCCTATTAGACTCTTTGTTGGAGGGAAGGTAATTAGAATTTAATGGAGGTGCAAATTTTGAAACTTAGACACAATATTAGGTTGATATTTGAATATCCAAAACTAAAAAAAATGTTCCCTGAATTATCATGAATTTTCAGTAGTTTTTAATTGGATTTTTTTTCAAAACAACGTACAAGTTGTAGAAAATTCATCCACTTTCCAAGATAGATAAACTCTGAAAGGACATCTACATTAATTTTTTCAATAACAATTTATTTTGGGAACATAAATCCACAAAAAACAAGTGCACAATGATTTACCTCAAGAAAAGTGCATTAGAGGTGCTAATATCTTTCTAGTCACAACCAATTCTTTGCTTTTGAATCTCTAATAAAACAAGTGCACCCAAGTTTTGCTAGAAACTTTGAATCAAAAAATTAAGTGGTGACTTCACCGACCCGTAATGTCGCGCGTTTATGTGAAATAGGTAAAATTATCATTTCACTATTCCAATCATAATGATATGTATATTGGTATAAAATGAAAAACCGAGCATTTATTGTTTTTTTCTAATTATTATCTATGATATAGTTTTAGAAAAAAAATGTGATTTAAAAAAGAGTAATTGGGGTCAATGTTTCACTATACATACTCACATTTCACTATGAACTCATACAATAAAATTACTATTTTAACCTTATCAAGAAAACTAAATGAACTTAGTCTTCTAGGTAGAACAATGTTTTCACAATGATTTATTTGTCATTGTCTAATTGATGTGGGAATAAAGGGTATTCTCATTATTTTTTATACACAATAAAAATGACTTAAATATTTTTAAAAGTAAAAATATTTAGCTTCAATACCTTTAAGAGAAAAAAAAATCACTAAACTTGCTTCTAAAAACTTGTAATTTCATTTAAGTGTTTTGGTAATAATCAAGTTGGTATAAGGATGTTTTGTATTTTGATAAATACAATACTATTAAAAATAAACCTTATTGGTATGTGGGGGCACCTCTATGCTTTTCGAGAGGCACACGAGGCATCGTCCAATTATTGAATATCAACTTTCATGGTGACCTTTAAAACGTCACTAAACTATGATTGTAGTGTATATAATGGTTTGTTGTGAATAATCCCTTCTCTCTTCTCCTTTTAAAATTCATAACAACTATTCAAACTTGGAATTGTCCATTAATTTGCTAAATTTTTTATCCTCATTGTTTTTATTTTAATTTTTGCTCTTGGCTTTTTTGTTAAATTTCAACCTAGTTTCAATTTTATCATTAGATCCATTGTTATAATTTTTTATTTCCTTAAATTTAGTCTATATTTTTTTTTTAATTAGAGTTTCTTATATACTTTTGATTTTTACTTTTCAATTTTCCCCTTCAACTCAAGATTCTAAATACTCCTTTTTTTTTTTTTTTTAATTTCAAATGAGGTTCTTATACTTTTAATTACTATTTTTTTTATCCTTTTGTATAATTTCCCTCTCATTTACTGATATTTCAACTTTGATCTTTTTTTTTTTATTTCTCAGTTTTGGGTCCTAGCCATTTTGTCAAATTTCATCCATAGATCCATAATAATAACTTGTTATTTTTTCAAATTTGATTCTCATTCTTTTGATTTTGAGTTTTTTTGTTTTGGGTTTTTTTGTCAATTTTATTTTTCATTTCGACCTTTTCCTGCAATTTAAATTTTAGTAGCCATCTCAATTTAGTTTTTATTTCAAAATAGATTTATACTCTCTTAATTGTTATTTTTTATTTATTTGTATTTATTTATTAATTTCATCATTCTCTTAAAATTTGGTCTTATTTTTAGGGCTTAAAACTTACGTCAATGGTTTATTTTTTTCTTTTTTTAAAATACTTTAGTAATGCTTAATATATTCAAAACACACACAAAGTTATATATATATATATATATATATATATATATATATATATATATATATATATAAACATCCGCCACCCTATCTAGTATAAAACTATATAGAATCAGTATCTCGATGTGATCTCCAGTTTGGGGTGAAGAAGGTTCCCAATCCACCAAGGACCATGATTGGATGGAAAAAGAACATCTATCACCAATCTTGGCACTTGGAACTCCAATAATGGAGGAAACAAATTAATTAAATCTCTCTCAACTTGCTAATAAACAATCGAGTTTATCTTTCCAAAGACCAGAAAAATGAAAGAAAGAACTTCGCTCTAGCAATGAAAAGGGCCCCATCATTTTTGACGAGGGTCTCTACAAGAAATATTAGGCCCAGGTTTTTCCTTGGTCGGGCTATCAATTACTTCTCCATGTTCATTTAGGGATGGAACACAAATATTTATGGGTGCAAGCTACTACAGACATGAGCTAATATTTTATGACAAAGTTATTTCATTTTAACAAAGTTAATTGGGAGCCCTGAAGAGGTTCGTACAGTTACTTTATTACACTAGCCATCTTTTCAAGTCCTCGTACAGTTACTGAAGGAAACGTGCTGGCAATGTCATGCTAAGATAATAAGATTGATTTAAGAGTTGTCTTGGATTATAAAGAATATATCAAATTTAATTATAATAAAATTCATTCTTAAATTGTTAATTATAAAAAAATATAATAAATCTACATGAAATAGAATCTTTAAAATAAATAAAGAAGTTACTTTGAATAAAATGAATAAAATAAAATAAATCAATTGTTTTTGGAAATTATCCATAACTTACCTATTCAAAGAAAAATGTAAAACATGTAATTAATACACAATTGTTATAAATCTATAATTATATGTATTGAATGCCTATGGCTCTTGAGTTTAGTTTTTTGAATATTCCATGACCATTGAGTTCAATTTCGTTCTCTTATAAAGTAGATCCATTTGTCTTGTATTCTCACAACTTGGAAAAAATAGAAGAATTCATAATAAAAAAAGATATTTCTCTATTTTTTTTAATTATGCTCTTATATATTAATTGTTTCTTCTTTTATAACATATTATCAACATGATTATTATGTGATTTATATCCATTTTAATATTTTTTTTTCTTTTCAATATTGTAATTTATTTTTTTGGCAAATTTTCTTTCACTTTTATTCAAAGAAAGAGATTTATAGTTTCTGAAGAATTAAATAAATTAAAAACAAGTTATGAAAATAATATAAATAACGTAATTTCAAAAGGTACTCATAATTAATTTCATGTCTTCTTGTGACTAAATAAAATAATGAGCTTTTTGATGAAAAATCATCAATCTCATTCCCACAGGTTCTAAATCATTCTCTGAAGTGAATGAAATCTTTGTCTTAAAGACAAGAAAGAACCAAAGATATCAGTATAAGAAAAAATGAAAAAAGGAGAAGAGATAACCCTCCTAAAGACAACCCACCATACCATCAGAAATGAAGACACAATGAAGTCAAACAAGAAAAGAGCAAGAATTTGCATAAACCGAAAGATAAGTGTCTTAGGTTTGGTATGTATAGTCATTGGTTGCGTACCTGTCACATACCAAAATATTTTACAGATTTAACAAAATACAGTTGAGACTAATTTTATTTATAAAAATGATTATGAAAATCATACTACTTATCTTGATGTTAATATTTATCAAGGGAAAATATTATAAATCCATAACTACGTGCATTGAATGTCTATTACAATTCATAATTATATGTATTGAATGCACATTATTCTTGAGTTTAGTCTTTTAGATTCTCATGATCTCTGAGTTTCTTCTTCTATTAATAGATCCACTTGTCTTGTATTAATTATTAGAACTTGAAAAATAGAAGAATTCATAATAAAAAAATATTTATCTTTTGTCTTTTTTAATTATACTTTGAATATTTATACTCTTTTCTTCTCTTACAACAACTATAACTGTATATAAAATAATATATATTAACTTTTCTCAATTCTATCAAATCCAAAACTTGTTTACTTTGTTTAAGCTGATAATAGTAGATTTGTAACAATATACTTTTAATTTTTAAAAAAACCCTAAAAGTACAAAAAATATATTCTCTCAAATAAAAAACAACCCCGTAATAAATTTGAAGTTCGCTTAATTGATTGAGATGGCTACAAAATAACCCGAAACATGCTTTTTTCGAGTTCTTAAGTTCAATCCGACATTAAAGAAGAGGAAGCACTCTCATATAATTGCCCGGAGAAGTGGCACACAGGAATTCAACAAATGCACGGTGAAAAATGTGCCATGTTAATTCATGGTGCCAGAAAGAAATCATCAATCAATCTTTAATTTAATACACTGACCCTCCACCACAGATTTTGAGAATCCTTTTGTCTTCCTGGCGAGGCAGTTTCCTAGAAATTGCAAGCCCCATTTAAGAGTAATTTTTTCGTGGTAGAGAGGGAAACGGTGCAGCCTGACGCCGTTGCTCCAGTGCCGACTAAAACATTAATGATAATATTATTATGCACATGGAGGAGATCTAAACCCAAAATCGACCTTAGAATTAATCATAAATTATTATTCATAAAAAGTTTATTCATAATACAGCTGATTAATGCTTCATTTCCATGACAATATCAGCATTAATGCTTAACGATACAGTAAGAACATGAAATTAAATCTCATTTCCAGAAAGTTCTTCCACCCATTGCTTTGATCCGTCCATCAGCCCTGGGCTCAATCTGAACATGAGAATACAAAACTCCATCTGACTTATAGCCCCATCTCCATCCAAATCACCTTCCATTAACATGCACACAAGCTCATCATCCCTCATCTCCTGCAACCCTAGCAGCACGATATTTCTCTTCAAGCTCTCGAACGTGATTAGCCCCTTATCACAATCCATCAGCAAACGAAACCCATTACACAGCTCCATCATGAATCCTTGTGCTCCCAGTCCCTCCAACATGGATGGGAAGTAGTCCTGGAAGTCAACTGCATGACCTAATAATGCCATTGATGGTTAAGAAGATGTTGAAAAACAAATTAAAATCCAAAGAGATCGAATGCTGAAACAAATAGCAAAGCTCGAGAGAGTTATGTGACTACTGGGGTGGTGGAGACTTGAGCGAGGAGGGGGATTATATAAGAGAAGGAAGGAGAGAAAGACAGAAAGATAGAGGTTTTCGTGGAAAGTGAGCATCAAATAAATAACTAGGGAACAGATTAGGGAACAGATAAATAAGCAGCTGAACTTTTATGGTTAGCAGTGAGCTTCCTGCTTCGTTCTTTTTCAAAGTTTACGTGAAAACTCTTCTTCGTGGAAGCTGCGATGGATCACAGGATCTTCCCGTAGGTTCTTAAAAGTAAAGTTTGTTTGAAAGAAAATTATTATCATAGCCTGTTGCAACCTACCTATGACATGTTGCTTTGGTAATGAGGAGTAACTACAAACACGTGGTGAGACAAACGGGATAGGAAAATTAATAAAAGTAGAAACTTTTGTAATAGAGCCAAAACCGTAGAGTAATTGCGTCGACCTATACTTCAAGAAAAAATGCTTATTTACTTATCTTTAAATCAGTGATGATATTTTTATTATTTTATATAGTGCATTAGTCATTATAAATTTGTTTGAACATGTTTTTTTTATCAATCCAATATCTTTATGTACAATAAAAAAAACTATATGGAGTGGGTATTGTTGTCTTCTCTTTTTTTAATACAGTAAAATAACATAAATGACCTTAGGGACAAAAAACTTAAGCCAATTAATGAGATAGAGGTATTGAAGTCATTTTCTCTTGTTTTGTTTTTTGTAATTATTAGTTTGAAGAAGAGTATTAATGTAATTTATCATGTAATTTATAATTTTTAAGTAAAAAAATAGTCGCATGCATCTCACACACACTAATGAGTAGCACATACCACACACTTTGTAGTGATGAAAAATAAGGTCCCCTATCTTATTTGACTCTACATTGTATCCTTTTCCTATATTGGTGGTGTGTAACATCTTAAGGTGATTGTTTTGTCAATAATGATCTTTTACTTTATTTCTTTTTCCTACCTTATAAAATCAACTCTAGTCCTTATTGTTGTTGATGTTTTAGAGTTAGTCCTTTTAGTTTTGATCTTTTATCTTTGTCCTTTTTCTTTTTCGTTAAAGTTATTTTCAATTTAATCATTCAATTTTAATTTGTATATGCAATTGTTTTTCAATTTGGTCCTTCTACTTTTGATTTTTTGTTTTTTCTTTGCTCTTTTGTTTTAAGTTTTTGTGGTTTTTAATTTTACCTCTCATATTAGGTTTTTGATTTTTTTTATAAGAATAATATTATTTCAATCTTGTTTGTTTTTGTTTTCCTTTTCTTTTATTTCCTTTATCTTTATCTTTATTGTTATCTTTATCTTTATTGTGGGTTTTAATTTTATCCTTTAAATCAAGCTTATGTTGTTTTTTTGCTATTTCAATAATAAAAATAAAAATAAAAATAAATCATGATGTCATGGTTCCGTGGACAATGGGTTTTTTCCTATGTATATGGAAAATAAGTTCTGGGTATAATCATGAAATTATGATTATATATTTTAAGAGTCGCCACTTAGTATTATAGTCATTAAAAAACCTAATGACCAGTAAGAGTTTTAGCAAAGAGACTTCTTGTACAAGGAAAAAATACATCACCACAATGCACCATATCTAAGGTAAACTAAGTTGTTGTTTGATTATTTTTCTTCAACAAATTTATATTTATAAGTCTATTATAAGGTTCAAGGTAGATTTATGTTTGTGATGGAGTCTCAATCTTATTGAATAAAAACCTAACCGTTCTAAAATCCAAATTTTAGAATTATATTTTTTTTTGTATTTTTAATATCTAAGACTGTACTCTATAATGTAGCCTTACACCCCAAATAAAATATTTTGGCTCTTGATTAAACGTAGAAAGATCCCAACTGTTGGTTCAAAGTGACTATCATGGAATGTCAAATTTTTGACAACTCAAGACTGCATGAGTTGACCATTTTAGAGTGGTACTGACTACTGAGGCTTTTGTGATGTTAATCGGTCATAAATAACCATATTGGGGTATGGTCAAGTGTCAGGACATTAGATTCATGCAATTTTTCTCAAATTTAGTGGAGAAATGAAATATTAGTGTCATGCAAAGGTGGCCACCCGATTAACTTTCAAGTGAGAAGTTGGTGAAGAAGATGAACATACCAAAAGATGCGTTGTTTCATTTCAATGGAACAATGTTGTTTTGTCCATTTAGGGTTTTAATTTAGGGGTTCAACCAAAGCTTAATTTGATCCTTTGATTTGTAATTTATTTCAATCACACCCATAATTAGCTTTAAACTTTTAATTTATGCAATTTACTCTTAATTAACTTCAATGTCAATCTTATATTTGCACGTCTTTTCATGATAGTGATTGGTTTGGGATTTATGCATTTTGATCCTCAATTAACCATCAAACTTTTATTTTTCTCCAATTTCACCCTTGATTACAATTAATTAAGCCCTCATAGTTCGATTCCTTTTGCAAGTTGGTTCATGACCGTGAATTTAACCATTCTAACCTTTAATTGACCCTAAAAGTTTGATTTTTTTGTGATCTTACCTTGTAAATCATTCTAAATTCAAATTTAGCTTCATAAATTCTAAGAAATCATAAATTATTTTTTTAATAAATTCTAATTGAATATACATTTGAATTCTATTAAAATAAAATAGAATAATAAAAAATTAAATATAATAGGAGTAAATTAGATAGGTAATATGAATGGTCATGAAAAGAATATATTGCGTAACTATTCACAAATAGAATCTAAGTAGTTCATGTTAATATTGAACAAAAAGATAATAATACAAATGGCCATGTCTAATGGTAAAATCTCTTTTTGCTAAGAAGAAGATGAAATAATAGTAATGATAATGATGTTTGGTTATAATAATTTTATAGTAGTTATAATAATGATTATGATAATAATAATGATATTAGTAGTAGTAATGATACTAATACTAATAGAATTATTAAAATTGATAAAAAACAAATAAAAAGAAGTGAGGTTTCCTTATCGCCAAATAGACAATCCACTATTTACTATAATAGTCGAGTGACATTTGAGACCTTAACTAAAAACACCTTGTCTTAGAGCCATTGTCTTTATATCCACTATTTTTAAATTTTAAAAAAATGCTAGCATGTTGTGTCTGCCTCAAGTGGACAAAAAATAAACAATGTTGTCTTGGTATTAAGTTGTGTTGTTACACACTTATCATGACTTGTGTTTTTGTAATATATATTTTTTTAATATCTTTCTCAATACCTAAATATTATATTTATACAAAAAAATAGTTCAGTCCTTCAGCAAAACTTGGACATCAAGGCTAGTTTTAGCTTGAAATAAAATCCATATGCATGTACGGTACTCTTAAGTTGGCACCAAAAACTATAGCAATGCCTAAATTCCAAATTTTAACCACCTAACTATACCCTTATAAACCAATAAATGTTAACAATGCGCCAACAGGATCTTGGCCTGGTGGTGAAGAAGGGCTTCTCCTTTCCTCTCATCCCAGGTTCAAGCCTTGCCAGACACGTCTGTCACCCTCGCGGTGCCTTAAATGCTCATTGGGTTTGCAGAATGTTTAGTGAGCCCGGGAATTTAGTTGTAGTGCGTGCAAGCTGACCCGAACACCCCAATTATCAAAAAAAAAAAAAAATGTTAACAATGCAAGCATCAATACATCCAGCTAGTCAAAAAGATTAGTGGGATGCTTTCCAATTTCAAAAATGCTTTCGCAACCAATCGAACTGGTGGATCGCTTTAATAGTGTCCCTTGGTGTCTGGTGCGTGGACCTTTGAGAGGGTGAAATGAAAGGGAAACGGGGCACCATGCATGCAAGCTTTTTCAAGTGCCGATCAACGAGATGAAGCAGACAAGGAGAATCTATACATAAACATTTATCTCTGATACAACAATTGTAATTTGCGAATGGAGGAATTGATGGCGATGCGACACGAAAAAAATTAATTTTGAAATTTGTGGCATCACTCCAACTGAAAGGAAATTTCACTGAAGTTTCCTTCCTCACTCTATCTACGCATTCTAGAGTGTGCCCTCTCATCTTCTCCAAATTGTACTCCTCTCGAATGGGGGAAAAATAATAATCCCCCACTTCCATGGAGGTAGCTCACTTTCGCTCATTAGAGATTCTGAACTATATTCTTACAAGATTTTATATTTACACAGCTGCTATCGCATTATTAAATGTTATAACTCAAGTGCTGTTCATTGGAGCTTGGAACTGAAGTGCATGTAAATTTAATAATTAATAATTAATAATAATAGGGGCGTTTATATTCAATTAACATGTATAACACGATGCATTTTTTTTATGCATGTGACCATCGACTATTTAACGAAGAGACAATTCATATTAATAAAAAAGTTTATTGAATAAGATTGAATAATTAATAATATAAGTTGATTAAAATATAATCTTGATCATCAAATCAAAGAAAAGAATAGAACATAAATCTCACAAACCTGGCCCTCATGTCAAATGTCAATTTGATTTTATGTCAAGCAAGCAGCATAGACCGTTCCTTTATGATAAGACGCAACTTTTTGGTGTTGGCGTGATCAAACTGGATTTATTGTTTCCAAGTGAAGAAATCATGGCAATGATTTGAGTTTCAAATTCTAAGAGATTTTGAAATCTCAAGAAAAAGTAGACGTGAGTGGCATGGGCATGGCACGGATGGAGATGGCTAGCTATCCTTTTGCAAACATGAGCTCACTATTCACTCTGAAGAGGTACGGCCACAGATGCGTCAATTTTTAGAATTTAAGGACATGATACGTTATTAGGAAACTATATTTATAATTTATTTGGTTTTTTTCATTTTTAATATATTATTTTCTCAAGGAAAATAGTAAGTATTTAAAATAAATTCAAGTATTTAAAATATTGCAAAGATAAACATGTATTAAGTTCGAACAAAAAATAAGGATGTTAAATCCACATTTTGTTAAATCCACATTTTTATTCATGAAAAAATGTTTTGACATGGTATATTGTAAAAGATTGTTTTCTTAATGATGTACAATACGAAGTCTCCAAGAAACGTGACATGATGACAAAGAGTTTGAGATATGTACAAGAGATATTGAATTTTAGTCAGGGCGTGCATTTCTTATAAGAGCCTAGAACAACCGAGGTTTTACTCGCTCACCTGGGCCCACAAAATATACTTTCCGGGAGGTGAGGTTTCCTTAAATTCCAAAAAAAAAAGAGTACAAAACAAAAACATTTAACTTTTTTATTTATATTTAATAAAATCAAATTGTAAGGTTAATGCGGAATTGTTAGATGACCAAATACTATGTTTCACAACATAGTTTGAATCAGCTCGGTATACACACCTTGATTAGGTAGTGAGCATGCCAACAACCATCAAGTTTAACACTAGTTAAATGCCCGCACTACGTTGTGGGCGTAGTGCGAGCGGAACAAATAATCTTTACAATTGTTGAGATTGAAATATAATATTTTAGTATATAAAAGTAAATATAATGAAAAAAATCAACATTCTTTATTATAATAACAGTAACATCAAAGTCTTAACTTTTTAAATTATCATCATTATCATTGTTAAAACAATAAATATTATTGAACAAATCTTAGAGGGAAACAAAAAAAATATTAATAAAAAAGCATGTAAGAACAAAAACTAAAATTGTTATTATTACTCTTAATATTAATATTAATATTATTATTGCTTTAATAACGGGAAGAAAATAAAATTAAATCAAAGGCTTACAAAAAGACTAAAAAAATTAACAAAAGAGCAAATGTAAAAATACAATAAATGAACAAAAAAAATTATTGACTGAGAAAAAAATTACTTGAACTGAAAATAAAAAACACACTACGTTGCGGGCTGAGTAAAAAAAAATTATAATTGTTGGGATGAAAGAAATTAATAGCATATGCTGATCCAAAATTAAAATATAATATTTAAATATGTAAAATTTAATATGATAAAAAAGATCACCACACCTTATTCTGAAAATAGCAACATCGAAGTTTTAACATCTAAAACTATCATTGCAGTTACTGAGAAAACAATAAAAAACATCAAATTATCCCTAGAGAAAAAACTGAAAAACATTAACAAAAGAGTATGTAAGAAAATAACTTAATTTTTTTCTTGTTGTTCTTGTTCTTGTTCTTGTTCTTGTTCTTGTTCTTGTTCTTGTTCTTCTTCTTCTTCTTCTTCTTCTTCTTCTTCTTCTTCTTCTTCTTCTTCTTCTTATTATTATTATTATTATTATTATTATTATTATTATTATTATTATTATTATTATTATTATTATTATTATTATTGTGTTAATAATAAAAAAAGACAAAAAATATCATAATAACTTTAACAAAATATCAAACAAAAAAATAAAATAAAATATTATCAGATAAAAAATGTCATATGACTTAAAAATAAAAATAAAAAAAAATGAATAAAAAGCTAAAAGAAAGAACAAATGGAGAGAGAAAAAAACACAAATATCAATTTTCAAATGATCATAGATACAAAATAAAATTTAAGAACTAATTTTTTTAGAATGAAACACATCAACACACCCTATTATAACAACAGGAACATCGAAGCCTTAACATCTAAAAATATCATTACTATTATTGCTAAAACAATAAAAATTATTAAATTATTCCGAGGAGAAAAAAACTCAAAAACATTAATAAAAGAGGAAGCAAGAAAAAAAACTAAAATTATTATTATTATTATTATTATTATTATTATTATTATTATTAATATTATTGCATGAATAATTGGAAAATAAATTCAATAAAAGAATAAAAAAGCCTAAAAACTTTAACAAAAGAGCAAACAAAATAAAAATAAAAATGAATAAATATAAAAATTATTAGCTAAAAAAATCATTTGATGTTAAGAAAACTAATGAAAAAACCAAAAGTAAAAACAAAGGAAAACAAATAAGAAATATCAATTTCAAATGATCATAAACACAAACTAAAATTTAAGAATAAATTTTTGTAAAAAATGTTATATCAACAAAAGAGAAAATAATAAAATCAAAAATCAAAACTTAAGGCACATATATATAAACATAGATAAAAATAGGAACTATTTCAAAACTATAAAAAACTAAAAGAATTAAAATCAAAAGTATAAGGGTCGAAAATAAAATCAAATATATTATCAATTTTAATCAAATAAAAAATTTAAAAAATCAAATAAAGTATAACATCTATACATGCAATGTTTGATATAATGAAACATATCAACATACCCTATTATAAAAAATGAACATCGAAGCCTTAACATCTAAAAATATCATTACTATTACTGCTAAAACAATAAAAATTATTAAATTACCCCGACAAAAAAAATCAAAAATATTAAAAAAAGAGGAAGCAAGAAAAAAAACTAAAATTATTATTCTTATTGTGTTAATAATGGGGAAAAAATTCAATCAAAGAAAAAAAAAATCAATAACTTTAACAAAAAAAACCAACCAAAAAATGAAAAACAAATATAAGAAAAAAATAATTTGACGTCAAAATAAATAAATAAAAATAATATAAACAATCAAAAGAAATAAAAATGAAAAAAAAAATCATAAGTGAAAATAAAAATAAAAAAAGCAAACAAAAAATGAAAAAAAAATAAAAGAAAAAAATAAATAACTTGCGTTGGGCAGGGATCGAACCCTGCCCTCCTTAGTGAAACACGGAGTCCTTACACAGGCGCGCCTGTTTCTAGTGAACCACTAGCATTTGTTTGGTACTCCCTGTGAAACAATATATAAATATCATAAAAATAGCGAATCAACACAGTATTTTCGTTAAATCACTGTTCAAAAATGAAAAAAAAAAAACTATTGAAATCCACAGTGTTTTCACTCACAATCTACAGTGTTTTCCTGACCTCTTTTAGTTTATTGTATAATGACGTCAAAATAAATAAATAAAAATAATATAAACAATAAAAAGAAATAAAAATGAAAAAAAAAATCATAAGTGAAAATAAAAATGAAAAAAAAAATCATAAGTGAAAATAAAAATAAAAAAAGCAAACAAAAAATGAAAAAAAAAAATAAAAGCAAAAAATAAATAACGTGCGCTGGGCAGGGATCGAACCCTGCCCTCCTTAGTTAAACAAGGAGTCGTTACACAGGCGCGCCTGTTTCCAGTGAACCACTGGCATTTATTTGTTACTCCCTGTGAAACAATATATAAATATCATAAAAATAGCGAATCAACACAATATTTTCGTTAAATCACTGTTCAAAAATGAAAAAAAAAAAAACACTATTGAAATCCACAGTGTTTTCACTCACAATCTACAATTTTTTCCTGACCTCTTTTAGTTTAATGTATAATTAGTGACCCTTCCCCCCTTTTTTTTTATTCCCTCCTCAATTTCCATGTTTACCCATTAAAGTTTTTAAACTAGTCTTTCAATTTTTAATTTTTTCAGATTTGTTCCTTATTTTCTTAACTATTTATTTTATTTTAAATAATTTATAAAATTGATTTTATTTTAAATTTCACCCTCTTTAATTTTTTTATCTTTCAAATTTCATCCTAATTTGTTTACTTTCAATTTATTTTTTTATCTTTCTAAATCTCATCCTTGTATTTTTTTTAATATCAAATTTGATCTCTATTTTTTATCAGAATTTTATTTTACTTTGACAATTTCTATTAAACTATTATTTTTCTCACTTTAATTTTTCAACATTAAATTAATTTGGAATTGAGTTTCTTAATTGAGTTAATGTTTAAGATCTTGACAAGATGCAAGTTTTAGGAATTAACCTAAGTTAAATAGGTTCACCTGTGTTGTCTTGTTTTTTTCCATTTTTTACACATTATTTTTAGTTTTATACTTCAATATTTATTCAAATGAAGATTTTGCCCTATTGTTTTTAAATTATTTTCTATATATATACATATACTATTAATTTAAAAACAATCTTAGCTATATCAATTATTTTTATTTATCATTCTATGTTGAATTTACTTTGATAAAATTTTAAATTGATAATTTTTTAATGATTTCATCCTTCAATATTAAACTAGTTTAAAATTATTTTTTGATTTTTAATTTTTCCATTCAATGGGTTATACAATAGTTGAGCTTCAAAGTTTTATTCAATTTGCTTTTGTTGATTTTTTTTAATCTTAATCGTTGTTATTTCTCGATCAAGTATTAATTTAATTAATTAGATGCACATATAAACATTTTGGTTTTTGTATAAGTAATAAAAAAATACATTGAAAAATCCTGTATATTTATTATTTTATTGAAAGAATTATATTTACGATGTGTTGAAATAATTAGATAATTAGCTTTAATATAAATCTTGACAATATTATTGTGTTGTCTTAACGAAAAGAAAAACCATTAGAGCAAGTCCAACGGGAGAGGCATCTTGAGAGGCAAAGCTAATTTTTTTAAATTTTAGTTATTTTTGTTCTATTTAATGTCTCCAACGGGAGAGACATCCTGAGAGGCAAAATACCTTTTCTTCAACTGAGAAGTCATTCCTACAGATGGGAGCATGCACAACCAAAATAAATATAGCTGTTGGAATTATACCGTTGCAGAACATTTGCAGAATAAAACACAACAACAACAATGAAAACCACATTTGATGCAATTAAAAAAAACACAGATAATCAAAAATAAAAAAAACACAGATAATCAATAATAAAAAAACACAAATAATGGTGGTGGTTGTGGTGGAGGAAAAAGGGAAAAGAGGGAGGGACGCATAGCAGAGAGGGGGGGGGAAGGTTCGAAGAAGAGGAAAAGAGAAGAAAGGTATTGAGTAGTGAAGAGGAGGAAGAGAGTAGCGGCGCATCAAAGGGAGATGGCACGGGGGAGGGGAGTTAATGGACGGGGGGGGGGCACAAAGAGGGGGAGAAGGAAGACAGGGTTTTTTAAGTTTGAGATGGAGAGGAACGAACGAGTGGGGGTGGGGTGGGGGGGTTATGCTACTTATTATTATTAATTATAATAATAATAGTTAGCATAAAAAAATAAGGGTATTAATTTGTAATTAATTTGATTGAATTATTTGTAATGGAATGTATTTTAATTAATTATGTTTGAACTTATTGATTATTTGTTAATGTGTTCATTTTGTTTTTTTTAACTTTTTCTAACACTCAAAGACAATAAGTAACATTAATTAACTTCAAATACAACAACCATAAAAAACATACAATTACTTGAAAAATATACAATAAATAACTTAAATTTCAAATTTCAAATATTGTGGGTCTTTTAATTATATTTAAATTCATTTTTTTAAACTTAAATATAATAAAAAAAATATAATTTTATTGTTGGAGGGTTTTTCAGAAGCAATTATTTAATTATATAACTTACTCCTATTAATTGTATAATTAATTGCATAATTAAACTATATACAAAATAATTGAACTATATTTTAAATAATATAAAAAATGGCTCTCCAAATAACTTTTACCATTGGAGTACACATAAACAAAAAAGCTATATATACACTATTTAAAAAATCATTTTAGAGATTTGACTCTCCAAAATGGCTTTTTCCATTGGACTTGCTCTTACTTGAAAAAGCATTTTTTATAGAGCTAGGTAAGGTCAATGATAATTCAACTCTTTCGAGTTATTTGATATAATCCGCAGCGTAACACGAGCCAATAACCTAGCTATAAACTATAGAAGAAGGAGTTTTATTGTACCTTTTTTTACAAAACACCATTCATTTTAATAATGTGTCACTTTTTTTTCTTTGATTTTTCCAATCAATATTTTAAAAACCTTTTTTCCCTTTTCTTCTTTGATTTTTAATTTCAATGTTTTTTTAAAATATTATCCTCTAACATTAAATTTTTTTTTATTGAGATAACACTCTCTCATGTCATAAATTATGGGTTAATGGTCTTACCTGATTTAACACTTAGCTTGATTGACTCATGTTTTTTTTTTTTTTCATTAGATTGCATTATAATTAGACTTTATGATTTATTTATTTTTCACTTTATATTATCTTATTTTGGCATTATGACTTTAGAATAGTGTTGAATAGGTTAAATTGAGTTCACCCAAGTTATTTATTTTTTTTTTCCATTTCAACATTCACCATCGAGTAGTTAGGAATTGATATTTGCTTTTTATAGGGATTTCTTGGTCTCGCGATCAAGGTCACGAGTTTTGATATTTTAACCCCACTTAAATCATATATATTATTTTGTTTCTAGAAAGTTATCTTGGTCTCATGATTAAAATCATAGGTCATTACATATTGAATTTATTTTTTATTGGGTTATCTTGATCAAATAACTCATTTTATGAGTTTGGCGGATTAACTCAAGTTGTTTTTTATGTTATTTTTTTAATTGATATATTTTTTACTCTTATGTTTCAACATTGAAATAATTGGGGAATAAAATTTGTAATTAGTTTCATTTTGTTTTTCACAGGGCTATTTTAAGTTTGATAGTTAACCTAGGTAATAACCTTTTAGGTCTGTTTTTAATTGATTTGTTATTAAAATAAATCATTCAATATTTAGTTGATTAGGAATTAGATTTCATAATTTTTTTTTTCTGTTTTATATAAGATTACTAGACCTTTCTCACTTATCCTACATATTAGCATTACTTTTTTGTTTTTTAATTTGTTTTTATCTTTTTTTTTTTTTGTATTTTCCATCTTTTTCTCCATTTTTTTCCCTTGATCTTGAAGGGGGTATTTATAGGGTTTTCAGAGATATTGAATCCATTTTTGACCTATTGATCTTGAGGGAAATATCTTCAACCCTTGATAAGAACCCATTAAAGCCTTTAAGTGTCAAAATATGAAAGCAGTTTGGTTTTTGTATAGTAGTTTCACTATTATGGATAATTGAGTTGTCCACTTTGAAGGCTTTGTCGAACTGATTCTAATCTCATCGTCACTTGAAAACACCCAAAGTTGGTAAAGAGGATACAAACCTTTCATTTGGATCTATCTTGCCCAATTTGGAGGTGTGTACTCTACAATTATTTGTTTGAAGATGCTAACTCGATTAGCTAAAATTGCAGAAAACAAGGATGCTTATGTGCTTAATGATGCGCCATTGATCTTCTATTCATTAAGCTTGATCAACACATCATTCAAGATTTTGATTTTGGGATAGGAAAAATTTAATTAAGTGCTTGTTCTTCCAATTGCTTTTAATTATATCTTTAATTGCATTTCATCTTTTAATTTTATGCAAATGCATCCCTGTCAAACAAAATTGTTAGTCCCAAAGTTCAACTTCTTTTCCATTTTAGCATTGGTTTTGAATTTGTGTAATTTGACCTTCAATTGACCAACAAACTTTTATTTCTTCAATTTGACCCTTGATTTGGTCAATCTCAACCCTACATTCATGCATCTTTTTCAGTTTTGTCCTTGGTTTTAGATTTCTACAATCAATTCCCTAATTGACAAATAAACTTCAGTATTTATTCAATCAAGCTCCTAATTTGATCAAATAAACTGCTAAAAATTACAATTCAACCCTAAACTTTAATTTCTTTCAATGAAAACCTAACTTTACTTCAAAAATCAATATCACATGACAATAAATCTTGTTTTTAATACTCGAAGTATACACATCGAGTTGAATTACAATTTCGTGCGTGAAAGAGTTGCTCTTGGATTACTTGTCATTGAACATATCTCCTCTACAAAGCGAGTAGTAGATCTCTTCACCAAACCAATGTCCGAAGCTGCACTTCGAAACTTTCGAACTGAACTCTTCCTTCAACCTCGACACAATTTGAGGGAGGGTATTGGCACAACCCATCACCTAGGCATGAATTATGGGATACAAACTCCCACAACTCATGCTATAATATTATAGGGACGTTGAAGGATCAAGGGCAACAACTTCAAACTAGAATGGTAGCTTGACTAGTTAAAGAAATTAATCTCAACATAGAGCATCTTGGGATATTCCATAGAATTGCAGAATTCAATAGAACTCAAAGATTAATCATATATTGGATTTGGTGCTGTCATTTATAAGAAAATAATCGTAACCCTTTTATTTTAGCTATTTTAACATCAACCTAGAATATGTTTAAATAGAGGATGTATTCCTCAAAATATATTATTCGGCACAATGGCAGTACAGTAGATATAAGAACAAGGCATTGCTTCTACATATTATCTGTGGTCACGACCTCTCATCTCCAGTTCTTTTAAATCTGTTTTTCCTCTCTACCGTCCCTCTGGCACTGAAAGAGTTAGGTCATTTGTAGATGATGATTCATGATTTCCTGTTGAAGAGTTCATTGCAGGCATATTCCTTTCCGTGAAAAAGCCAGGTTGCTTCGGGTCAGGCAATGAATTCTCACTGCCCAGCATCAAAACCACAGATGACATATTTGGCCTGTCTTCCGGCTTTTGTTGCACGCATAACAGACTCACATGAATGCATCGCAATACATCAGGTGCAGAATAAGGGCGATCTGACATATTTTCAACTAGTTCCAATGCCCTCTCTTCCACCCACAGTTTCCATGCCTGGAAAACAGAAACTTGTTATGAGAAACAATTATTAATGCATCATTACACTAACATGTTTGGTTTTCTCCTTACATGTCCAAGAAGATTATGGTAGTGATCCGGGTGGGAAAATCCTCTATTTTTCGCCCCACTTATTATCTCCAAGACTAGAACACCGAAGCTGAAGACGTCAGATTTCAATGAGAAACGCCCATCAACAGCGTACTCAGGAGACATGTATCCACTGCCGAAAAGCATTATAAGAAAATGTTTAAATGGTGCAGAGATTAAACATTGTAACAAGATAGGTGTTGAGTATACTTACTATGTTCCGACCACTTTATTTGTGTCTGCTTCAGTTTGGTCTCCTCCAAACAGTCTAGCCATTCCGAAATCTGAGATTTTGGGGTTCATATCCTTGTCTAATAATATGTTGCTGGCTTTGAGATCTCTATGAATAATCCTTAGTCTAGAGTCTTGGTGAAGATAAAGCAGTCCTCTTGCTATGCCTCCGATGATGAGGCTACGTCTCTGCCAGTCCAGGAATTTGCTTCTTGTTTTATCTAATCAATTTATCATCAGGTTATGTTATTTTGATGTATAAATGCAGCATCATATATAGAACAAGCAATCTAACTGCATGAAACTCTAACCAGTTCTTGGGGTACATACCGAAAATAAAATAATCTAAGCTTTTGTTGGGCATGAATTCATAGATCAACATTACTTCGTCTCCTTCAATGCAACAACCAAGAAGTTTAACAAGATTTCTGTGCTGAAGTTTAGCTATCAAGATAACCTCATTCTTACACTCTGTCAATCCTTGCCGTGAACTTTGTGAAAGTCTTTTCACTGCTATTTCCTGCCCATCGACCAGTGTACCCTAGGAATCATTATTTACTGAAGTTAGAACATATCGTAGCTGAAGATCACTCAGCTCAGAAGCACATTTTTATATACCTTATATACCGGCCCGAAACCACCTTGTCCCAACTTGTTGTTGCTCGAAAAGTTATCCGTTGCTTTCACTATGGTGGCCAAATCAAATGATGGCAACTCCATGTCTTCCTGTAATTCTGAATAGCAGAAGATTTTCAGCTGTCAGTAACGATAAACGAACAGCTTCTCCTTATCAAAGCTAATTGACTAGCAACATGATCTAAAAAATGCTTCATAAAACTATACAATAGTAATCTACCATGGATACAATAAATTAAGAAATTAAAGTTCATGTTCTGAAATAAGAAGAATTGTCAGCAGAATACACTACCTTGCCTTTTCTGTTTCTTTCTCCATATATAGAAGGTTAGTCCTACCATAAGCAGTCCAGCAAGTACTGTGGAACTGAGAACGATTCCTACAAGCTTCTTCTTATCTGAAAATCCACAATAAGCACAGAAAGGTTATTTTAATTTGTGAATAGAATGAGGGAATGAGGACACGAAGTTTGGAAAACATTCTAGAGAGAGAGAGTGAAAAAATAAAAAAAAACCCTGGAATGAGAATCATGGAAAGAAATTGATGAATACCTGTTTTCGAAGGTGGTGGCATCCTTATGTAGAGGTCTTGGCCCCCAGTACTAAACTCTCTCATATCAACCAAGTCACCAAACCAGAGTAAGCAGCCACTGCCCTCTCCTGTGATATTTGTATTTGCATATGCGGAGCAATTGCAGTTTTTCAGACACATGTTCTTGCATTCTACTAAACTCATGCTTGTATCATACCAGGAATTGGAAGTGTCCGGCAACTTCAACCCTGAAAAATTCTGAAAGATGTCATATGCGCAATTCAATGCACTCCTTCTAGTACACCCTCTACTCCAATTTGTAAGAGAGTTGGGTTCAAATCCTTCCAGGCAAGTACATTTGTGGGATTGATCGACCATTTTGCATTTCATATATGCACCACATACTGAATAATTGTCACACAGATCTCTTGGTGCCCCATATATTTTTGTCCAATTATTATTTTGAACTGGACGCAGAGAGCGTTCCACGAATCTTGACTGAGTCACAATTAACCTCGACAACCACACTTCCGGATTTGTAAGTTCATAACTATAATGTACATAAGTCTTGTTGAAAATAAATTCAAACTTCAAGAGCTCATTTGTAGGCAGATCAGGAGTCCCGGTGAAATCTTTTCCATTCCATGAACCCAGCCTATAGTGCTTCAAAGTTCCATTCCTGACAACTAGCTGTGGAAACCCCTGATGATCTATCCCGAATGAAAATCGGCCTGGAGCAGGATCGTCTGCGCTCTTCCAAGATGTCAAGTATCTATCCACACCAGTTACTGAATTCCATTCGATCTTCATTCCTGGTAGAAACGTATCACAAGGATATTCAAAGCTCTGCCAAATGAAGCTATTATCCTTCCCATCTTTCACAACTAGATTTCCTGAATTCAATAGCTGCATCACTGGACTCTTAACATTTTTTGTTGTCTTGGATGACCAAATTGTGTGATTGTTTCCGTTGATAAGAAGCAAAACTCCTTTCTGGGTGAAATTTAGAAATCCAGAACGATCCTTAAGCGGAATTTCTCTATTGGCAACCCACGTAACGTTTTTTTGAGCTGGCAATTCACCCGTGTACCATATTCCCAAAAATCGATTCATTGAAGTTCCTGGGGTAAAAAAACCCAGTTGAAAAGTTCCTCCTGCTGAAACTAGAGTCTCGCCATCTTTAATGGATCCATTTGAAGTGATATTGTCTTGTACAGCAGAGGGTACTGATAAAAAGAGTAAGAAGATGTTAACCAAAAGCATTGTAATGCTAGTCAATGATTTAATCAAGCTTGTAGAGTAGTGGAAATAGCCTTATATGTCATGAGCAGAAGTGCAAGTGGGGGTAGGGAGTAAAAGCCTTACAACTCACTGAAGTTGACCCATATATCTATTGCACCTACATGAATTTGTTTTTTTCAGTCTCTATAAATAATAAGGTTTGTGGGTATAAATATATACCACATAAACCATCTCGATAAATGTTTTGAACTTTTTATCTCTTAATATAAATTTATATAGATTTCAAAGCATTTATTAATCATTCTATAAATTCAAGAACAACATCTTTGTTTCTTGAATTTAAAGCTATCTTCAATTAATTATAGTTTTTTCTATAAATATACTGATTTTAGCATTCAATAGTCTTTAAATCTCTTTGATTGAGACTATTGTTGTAGATTCTCAAGTTTTTACTAGTAACATGAAATTTCTTAGTCTGAAAAGAAAAAAAAAATCAATCATGTTAAAATATAGATTAATTCTTATTTGAAATACTAAATCACCTATTATTTATATATTTTAGATTTTAAAACATCATCGGTACGTGATTGAGAGTACTTAATTCTTCAATATAGCCACTTAGACAAACCACAAGCCCTCTTGAAACTCCTACCAGAACAATTTATAGAAGAAATTCTTAATTCATTTGATATAACTCCAATTAGTGACTTTAAAGCTCGTTCTTTTAAAGCAGGAGCTTGATAGAGCAGACTACTTGAAGTTTTAAAGCTCAAAGTAAGTCTTGCATTTTCCTCACACATGTTAGGAGGATGTTTTGTGTTTTAAATAAAATTTTGAAAAAAAAATTGATTTTTTTATTTATTTTTACTTTATATATATATTTTTTTTAGATAATTTTCATGTGCTGATGTCAAATATATATATATATATATATATATATATATATATATATATATATATATATATTTTAAATATATCATTTTGATATATTTTTAAATAAAAAATATTTTCAAAATCAGCCATAACCACATTCCCAAACAAGACTATATCAAAACTGAAGTAGCCAAAGCCTGTAAAGATGGCATTGCATGGATCTCTCAGAAGTTAACAACTTCTATTTGATTTCACGTAATGAAAGTATATCCTTCCATTGATGTACATTCCTAAAACCTATTTATGTAGCGAGGGTCTAGCATAGCTTCTTATTTTACTTAGTCTTCTGTATTCATATGCTTCCACATTTATGCTACAACCAAAGATTTTGTATAGTTGGCCCTGTAACTGCTGAGAATGACATGAAATTTCAGTATGCATTGCTACTTCTCCTACGTACTACTCTAAAACTTGCAGAAGCAGACTGTTCATGGCTAATATCAGTTGTGTGCTATTGCAGCAAAATATAGGTTGATGATAACGCTTGAAGTATGTAGTCTACTGCCTGCAACTACTACAGGAAAATGAAAGCCCATTGCAATTACTACATGACATGAAATTTCTACAAAATAGATGGAGAATGGGCTTATGTTGACCTATCAGAAGCTGGCAGCGTACGTAAATGAAAATGAAGCATTGATAGGACAGCAATTGCATTGTAGTTAATATTACAGTTGCTATGGTGGGCCGGGGACTTTTGAACCTTCCATTATACTTTAAATGTTTTTACACCGAGTTTTAAAAGTATTCTTGAAAAAATTTTAAAAAAATTTATTTTTGTTTTTTATTATAAATTAAATTTTATATGATAATTTTCGATTATTTTCATGTACTAATAAATAAAAAATATTATTTTGATATATTTTTAAAATTATTATCAAAATCAACTTTAACCACACAAATATTATATTTTATCATTTTTTAAAAATTATTTTTGGTATAAAACATGAAAATAATCTAAAAACATAAAAAAAAAATTCAAATAAAAAATAATTTTTTTTTTAAAAGGTTTGTGAAAATAGTGTCAAATAGTAGTTTAAGATCCTATTTGTTCAATGAATGGACATGTTTTTATGAATTGGAATTGGGTTTTCTAACTGTCAATCCATGTTTAGGTCAGATTATTCATTAAATTTATTTTCGTTTTTTCAAAGAAAAAAAATACCGTCCACATTCGAAATGATGGTTTAATTTAGGCAACATTACTAATTGTTTATTGTTATTTCAAAATCCAAATATAATTGAAGCTCAAAATTATCAATTAAATGATAAACAATTTATCACGGGATTTAAAATACATGCAAGTATTTAATAATTCATGAGAATATATTTGCCTATGTTTTGATTTATACCATTACTGGTTGTTAATTAACTTAAACCAGGTTTTCAACATGAGAGGCAATGCTGGTAGACTAAAATCTATTTATACCATTATCTATTTCATTATATTGGAGTCGGATTGGATCGAATCCATTGAATGTAGATTTGGCTTCAGAGATTGAATTTATTACATCCCTTTATAAATATTTTATCATTTTGATACAATAATTTAATTTAATGTATATAATCTTGACAGTACATAACTTTTTCTTTGTATTTATGTCCAATATTGGACACAAAATGTAATAGTTTTGAAGATCAAGAACGAAATTGATAGATTTAATCAATGGAAAAGGATGTAATTACAACTGATAGGGACTGAATTGCATAAAAATAAAAGTTTCTATACAGTTTGGAGGTAGGTCGGCTCTCCTTGGACTAAGTGACCGGTGGCTCAGTAGCCTTGGAACAGTGGAAGGTCAGGATGAGCATGTTTTCAGTCTAGTCTCAGACCCGTTTTACATTAAGATCCCATTTTACATTAAAATTTATTTTTAATAATAGCATATAAAAATTATCTAAACATACCATATTTTTTTAATTTAAAAAAAATAAAATAAAAAATATTTTTTTTAATTTATTTTAAAAACACTTTCAAAACACAATATTAAACAAAAGAAGTTGAAATTCCTATAAATTTTATTTGTTTACTAGTTGTGATGTATTTAATGCTTCTTATGAAATGAATCATTAGTATCTGAAAAGGTTTACAACTAACTTATTTAAGGGGCTGCACTATCTTAAAAATATATTGTTATTTTTTTTCCTTCTAATTTTATTTTTTCGTATTAAAGTTATTGAAGATTATGTTTTATTATTTATTGTGATTTGTTTTATATATGATTAAGTTGATCTTATAATTTGTATTGTGAGTTTAGTGGATTAATTCAAGTTTTTTTTTCTTTGATATATTTTTTAATTTTATTTTTCAATATTTGATTGATTGAGAATTATGCGTCATGATTTATTTTGGTTTTTTTTTTCCTGTGAGTTTATTTAGTTTAATGACTCAAGTTGCCAGTTTAGAGGGTAAACCACATTAACTCAATTGTTTTTTTTAATTATATTTTTTCTATTTCAACATTTATCATTGAGTTGATTATGAATTAGACATCATAATTTATTTTGGTTTATTTTCTAAGAAGTTATCACAGTCTTATTACTCAGGTCATATATTTTGTAAGTTAACCCTAGTAGAATCACGATTGTGTCTTATTTTAGATGTTTTTTTTTTTTTCATTTTCAACCTTTAACAATGAGTTTATTGAAAAAAAGTTTTATAATTTTTTTTTATGAGGTTATCACAATTTCATGACTATAATCGTTGATTTGGTAGATTGATCTAAGTTGACTCAAGTTATTTTATTTGTTTAATATTTTATGAGTTTATCCCGATATATAACTTGGATCAAGAGTTTGATATGTTAACTTAGATTTTTTTTTTTTTGTTATTTTTAATATTTTTTTCAATTCTATTATTCAACAATGGATTGGTCAGAAATTGAGTTTCAATACGGTTTGTTTATTTATTAGAAATATATTAATAATTTCACAATAGGTTTTAAGAAATTTGATCTCAACCAACAAAATACCACAGCAGGTAAACGATATAGTCTGTTATGTGATCTGGCAATAAAGGTAGTTAGTTCATTGATAACTACAATCGACCAATGATAGCACTTTATATGACTCGAATGTGGGGGGTCTCTAATGGCTCATATAGCAACATCAACTATAAAAAAATGTCTACAACAAAGATTTTATGTTCAACTCCTTTAATGCCTCCTACCTACATTCTGAATTAATTGCAAACAAAAAGTAGCTAGTAGTGTTTCAGACATTGACCTAAACACAACTCAATAAGTTGCAAGAAACTTTGGAAACCTAAAATATTTATTCGAACAAAAACCTGCGATTTAAATGAGAAACTCAAAATAACTCGAGATAAAAACAAACCTTGTTTCAAACCTAAATAATCAAAGCAACATGATACCTCGAAACTTTCAGCAGAACCACCTCAAACATGTAGGGTTGTTTGGTATTGTGGTTGATGTTGTGATTGAGGTTAAAAATAAGCAGTTTCATGAAAAACACTTTTAGATACGGTTCATAACTGAAATTAAAGTGTTTAGTTAAAACTATTCTTGAATTTGAGGTTTAATAAAAAGCAGTTTCATGTATTTGGTTACAATGCTTTTAATATTGTTGTTAACTTGTGAAATTACTTTAAATGACACACACACACACACACACACACACACACACACACACACACAAATATATATATATATATATATATATATATATATATATATATATAGATTTAATAATCATAATAATAAAATATAATTAACAATTTAAATAAATTAGAAACAAATAATATAGGTTCAGTCATATTAACCAAATTTTAAAAAAAAACTAATCCATAATATTTATTTATTTATTATTATTATTACTATCATCATTAATACTATAATGAATCATGTTAGATAATTCAAATATTACAAACAAACCCATTCTCCCATTCATTCCTATACCGCCCAAATTTATGCAAGGAATAAATATAAATACAATAATCCTAGCCGTCCCATCACTTTTTATTAGCTATTTTTTCTATACCGGCGTTTCATTCACTTTTTTATGGGACCATACAATATTTTTGTTATGGGACCATTCAATATTTTTGCATTTAAAATATAAACCAAACACTAAATTGAGAGATTTTTTTCAAACACAATTTTGCACCACAAACCATATAATCTGGGGTTGGAAGCTCTTATTCATCATAATGATACGTCGGGTCATATCATAAATGTGTGAGCTTCCCATGGCCTTAGAGCTTTGAATATGTTGTATCCTAGTAAATTCTTAGAAAGTGAGTTTCATCATTTGTTTAAAAAATATTTTATATAAGATTATCATGATTTCATGTTGAATTTGATAGATTAATCGAAATTAACCTTGTCATTTTAATATTGTGTTGTTGTTCCAATATGGTTTGTTTATTTATTAGAAATATATTAATAATTTCAAAATAGGTTTCAAAAAATTTGATCTCAACCAACAATATACCACAGCAGGTAAACGATATAGTCTGTTATGTGATCTGGCAATAAAGGTAGTTAATTTATTGATAATTACAATCGACCAATGATAGCACTTTATATGACTCGAATGTGGGGGGTCTCTAATGGCTCATATAGCAATATCAACTATAAAAAATGTCTACAACAAACGCTTTAAGTTCTACTCCTTTAATGCCTCCTACCTACATTCTGAATTAATTGCAAACAAAAAGTAGCTAGTATTGTTTCGAACATTGACCTAAACACAACAAGCCTAAAATATTTATTCGAACAAAATCCTGGGATTTAAATGAGAAACTCAAAATAACTTGAGATAAAAACAAACCTTGTTTCAAACCTAAATAATCAAAGCAACATGATACCTTGAAACTTTCAGCAAAACCACCTCAAACATGTAGGGTTGTTTGGTATTGTGATTGCTGTTGTGATTGAGGTTAAAAAAAAACAATTTAATGAAAAGCATTTTAAGCTGCGGTTCATAACTAAAATTGAAGTGTTTGACTATGGTTGAATTTGAGGTTTAATGAAGAACAATTTAGTGTATTTGGTTACCATGCTTTTAATATTGTTGTCAACTTGTGAAATTGTTTTAAATAATACACACACACACACACACACACACACACACACACACACACACATATATATATATATATATATATATATATATATTGTTTTTTAAGTATTATAGATTTAATAATTATACTAATAAAATATAATTAATAATTTAAATAAATTAGAAACAAATATTATAGGTTTAGTGAAATTAACCAAATTTTAAAAAAACTAACCCATAATATTTATTTATTTATTATTATTACTATCATCAGTAATACTATTAATGAATCATGATAGATAATTCAAACATTATAAATAAACCCATTCTCCTATTCATTCCTCTATCGCCGGAATTTATGCAATAAATAAATATAAATACAATAATCTAGTTGTTCTATCACTTTTTATTAGCTATTTTTTCTATACCGGCGTTTCATTTATTTTTTTTTATGGGACAATACAATATTTATGCATTTAAAATCTAAATCAAACACTAAATTAAAAGATTTTTTTCAAATACAGTTTGCACCATAAACTATATAGTCGGGGGTTGGAAGTTCTTATTCATCATAATGATACGTCGGGTCATATCATAAATGTGTCAGCTTCCCATGGCCTTCGAGCTTTGAATATGTTGGATCAAGAGGGAACATTTTGTTTTCATTATTAAATGCCAGCAAAGGTTGGTGGAAGCTCAACCTCAGCCCACTTTCGCGCAAATTATTATTCGGGGAGTCAATATTTCAAAATAAAAGAATACTTTAATGGAAATGGAGTATTTCATTACACAGATATGAAGAACACTAACTGATAGGATTTTAAGGTTGCAGGCCAGCAAACCTCCCATCCATCGGGCAATGGCAGACCTTGGACAAATTTGGTGAAGGTTTATATATATATATATATATATATATATATATATATATATTTCTCCATAAAAGACTGAACAAGGTTTATAAATATTTTATCATTTTGATACAATAATTTAATTTAATTTATATAATCTTGACAGTACATAACTTTTTCTTTGCATTTATGTCCAATATTGGACACGAAATGTAATAGTTTTGAAGATCAAAAACAAAATTGATAGAATTTTTTCAATGGAAAAGGATGTAATTACAACTGATAGGGACTGAATTACATAAAAATAAAAGTTTCCATACAGTTTGGAGGTAGGCCGGCTCTCCTTGGACTAAGTGACCGGTGGCTCAGTAGCCTTGGAACAGTGGAAGGTCAGGATGAGCATGTTTTCAGTCTAGTCTCAGACCCGTTTTACATTAAGATTGAGATTGATTCTTAAAATATATTTTATTTATAAATATATTGAAATGATATATTTTTTATTTTTAAAAATTATTTTTAATAATAGCATATAAAAATTATCTAAACATACCATATTTTTTTAATTTAAAAAAAATAAAAAAATATTTTTTTAATTTATGTTGTGAACAAAAAAAGTTGAAATTCCTATAAATTTTATTTGTTTACTAGTTGTGATGTATGTAATGCTTCTTACAAAATGAATCATTAGTATCTGAACAGGTCTACAACTAACTTATTAAAAGGGGCTGTACAATTTAAAAAAATTATTGTTATTTTTTTTCTTCTAATTTTATGTTTTAATATTTAAGTTATTGAAGATGATGTTTTATTATTTATTGTGATTTTTTATATATATGATTAAGTTGATCTTATAATTTGTATTGTGAGTTTGGTGGGTTAATTCAAGTTTTTTTTTCTTTTTTTCTTTGCTATATTTTTTTAATTTTATTTTTCAATATTTGATTGATTGAGAATTATGCTTCATGATTTATTTTGGTTTGTTTTCTATGAGTTTATTTAGTTTAATGACTCAAGTTGCCAGTTTGGAGGGTTAACCAAGTTAACTCAAGTTTTTTTTAATTGTATTTTTTCTATTTCAACATTTATCATTGAGTTGATTATATATTAGACTTCATAATTTATTTTGGTTTATTTTCTAAGAGGTTATCACAGTCTTATTACTGAGGTCATATATTTTGTAAGTTAACCCTAGTAGAATCACGTGCTTTTATTGTGTCCTATTTTAGAATTTTTTTTCATTTTCAACCTTTAACAATGAGTTTATTGAAAAAAAGTTTTATAATTTATTTTTATTTTCTTTTTATGGGGTTATTAAAAAGTTCGTGACTATAATCGTTGATTTGGTAGATTAATCTGAGTTGACTCAAGTTATTTTGTTTGTTTATTTTTTATGAGTTTATCCCGATATCATAACTTGAATCAAGAGTTTGATATGCTAACTTAAATTAATTTTTTTTTAATTTTTTTTCAATTCTATTGTTCAACAATGGATTGACCAGAAATTGAGTTTCATCATTTGTTTAAAAAACATATTTTATATAAAGATATCATGATTTCATGTTGAATGTGATAGATTAATCCGAATTAACCTTGTAATTTTAATATTGCATTGTTGATCCAACAGGGTTTGTTTATTTATTAGAAATATATTAACAATTTCAAAATAGGTTTTAAAAAATTTGATCTCAACAAACAAAATACCACGGAGGGTAAATGATATAGTTTGTTATGTGATCTAGCAATAAAGCTAGTTAACTACAATCGACCAATGATAACACTTTATATGACTCGAATGTTGGGGTCTCTAATGGCTCATATAGCAACATCAACTATAAAAAATGTCTATAACAAGGGTTTTAAGTTCAACTCCTTGAATGCCTCCCAACTACATTCTGAATTGATTGCAAACAAAAAGTAGCTAGTAGTGTTTCAGGCATTGACCTGAACACAACTCAACAAGTTGCAAGAAACTTTGAAACCCTAAAATATTTATTCGAACAGAAACCTGGGATTTAAATGAGAAACTCAAAATAACTCGAAACGAAAACAAACCTTGTTTCAAACCTAAATAATCAAAGCAACATGATACCTCAAAACTTTTAGCAAAACCACATCAACACATGTAGGGTTATTTGATATTGTGGTTGTTGTTGTGATTGAGGTAAAAAATAAGTAGTTTCATGAAAAATACTTTTAGCTGCGATTCATAACTGAAAATAAAGTGTTTGATTAAATACTATTAATGAATCATGGTAGATAATTCAAACATTACAAATAAACCCATTCTCCCATTCATTCCTCTGCCGCCCAAATTTATGCTATAAATAAATATAAATACAATAATCCTAGCCGTTCGATCACTTTTTATTAGCTGCTTTTTCTATACTGACATTTCATTCACTTTTTTAAGATTTTTTTTTCAAACACAATTTGCATCACAAACCATATAGTCTGGGGTTGGAAGCTCTTATTCCTCGTAATGATACGTCGGATCATATCATAAATGTGTCAGCTACCCATTGCCTTCGAGCTTTGAATATGTCGTATCCTAGAAAATTCTTAGCACATTGTTAGGTCTCCAGCGGGACCGCAAAGCCAAGGACTAACCTTTAGGATCAAGAGGGAACATTTTGTTGTCATTATTAAATGCCAGCAAAGGTTGGTGGAAGCTTACCCTGAGCCCACCTTCGCGCAAATTATTATTCGGGGAGTCAATATTTCAAAAAAAAAGAATAGTTTGATGGATTATTTCATTAAACAGATGCCCAAGTCCTCCATTTATATGAAGAGCACTAAGGGCCTGTTTGGTATTGCGGTTGCGGTTGTGGTTGAGGTTGAAAAAAAGCAGTTTTATAAAAAGTGCTTTTACTGCGATTCAAAATAAATAGTGAAGTGTTTGGTTAAAACTGTGGTTGAGTTTGAGGTTGAAAAAAAACAGTTTTAAAATGTTTGGTTACCAAACTTTTCATATTGCTTTTAACTTGTGAAATTACTTTAAAAGACATATATATGTATATATACATATGTATATATATAATTTTTTAAATATTATAGATTTAATAATTATAATAATAAAATATAATTAATATTTCAAATAAATTAGACACTTATTTTTATTCTTTCATCAAGCTACTTGTAAATTTATCACGAATTAAATTTATCCCGGAACAATAGTAAAATATCATCTAAAATAAAATTAGAATTGCAAGACAAAAATTATATTGTGATATTCTTATTATATATATATATATATATATATATATTGTAATTAATTTTTAGATTATTTTAAGATATATATATGGGTTGGGGGTGGGGATACAGGATATAATAAAAAAATAGAATTAATAATTCAACTAAATTAGACACTTGTTTTTATTCTCTCATCAAATTACTTGTAATTTCATCCAAACTAAATCTATACGTGAAGGGCTTTTCGATCCCAAAATAATCGTAAAATATCATTTAAAAAAAAATTAGAATTGGGAGACAAAAATTATATTTTTTATAAATATATAAATATAAATATAAATATAAATATATATATATTTATTTATATTTATATTTATATATATATATTGATGCGCCCCTCAGGAATTCCTGCTTTCCGCAAACCATGGTTTGAACCTTTAAATTGATGGGTCCCACCATCAATTTAAAGGTTACCAAACACTAAATATTGGGTACAACCTGCGTTTTTAACAAAACGCAGGTTGTACCTCAATACCAAACGGGAGCTAACTGACAGGATTTTAAGGTTGCAGGCCAGCAAACCTCACAGCCATCGGGCAATGGCAGACCTTGGACAAATTTGGTGAAGGTTTAAAAATAACTTTAAATTAATTTTGTTAAGATGAACCTTTATTTTGCAAAAAAATTAAATAATTCATAATAAACATGTAAAAAATACAAGCATTTTATACGTGTATAATAAACACCAAAATTATCAACATCTTGAACCTTTAATTTTGATGAAATTACTCAAAGCTGGATACTGTGCCATGGATTTCTTTTCTCTCGTTTTGCCATCCTTGATTTTTTGGCCTTTGGTAAATACAAGCATCCTGGAAGCTGCGAGGAAGGCCAGCGCATCGTTTTCTTTTTCCAAAATCCAGAAGAGGCTCTCATTTGAAGCCCATCAATACATGAGTTCGAACCTTGAGCCCAATATATTCTCTTATGAGGCCCATCTACATATAAGAATTGAGATTAAAATCTTGTTGCTATAGAGATTTTTTGGCTGACATGAAATCTCTAATACTATGAAACCCCCGCCCCCGCCCCCGCCCCCGCCCCCGCCCCCGCCCGGGACGATTGTATAAGCCAGTTTGGACGAAACCATACTGGCCGAAATCAAAATTCTACTATTAGGCCCAAGTGGGCATTTCATCCAAACAGGACTTTCTAACTTCACAAAATTCATATCACAGAGCAGGTTCAACTCCTATTTCATCTTTGCAGTCTTCTTTTTTTTTTTTCATTGAAAGCTCCCTACTCTTTTTTATATTTTTATATTGATTAAATCCCTCCTCTTTATTTTATTTTGTATTAGAACATAAAAAGTTAAAAATAAGTCAATATGACATCTTTTTGTCATAATATCAAGCTAGATGCTTGACAACTATTCTTTTTGTGGGATCCACAGTAACTATTTTATTCTTAAAGCATTTCAACTAAATAATAAAGAAATATAACTTAATTTCGAAAGATGGATTAATTGAGTTAATAATCAACCCTAACATTTTGCATGTGATCCAAACAAACACGCATTCAATTACTCACAATCATGGTGGGAAATACACCCATACACATATATTTTGATGTCACGAATATATATATATATATATATATATATATTTTACTTTGTACCGACATTTTTTTATTTTCTTACAATTGTTTTTCGTTTACCTAGAGCCTGAAAATAAGTTGCTAACAAATATAACCAGAGTCAACATGTTTGGTCTATCTTCTGGTCATTGGTGCACACATAATTACACCACATGAATGCATTTTAAAAGTTCACATGGATTGCTCGAATCGGTCGAACATTCATCAGTCAATCCAACAGTCAATGTTTTTGTAGCCCAAAATCATTGATGCCTTGAAACAAAGGAATTATTAGGGGTGAGCAAAAAACCCGATTAACCGATTAAACCGAGAAAACCGGGGAAAAAACTGAAAAAACCGAACTGAAAAAAACCCCCGATTAAACCGATTTAAAAATTCTGAAAAATACCCGGTTCGGTTCGGTCTCGATTTTGTAAGGCAAAAACTGAATAAACCGAATTTAACCGAACCGGTTCGATTAAAAACGTTAATATAAAATAAAATCACACTTTCTCTTCTCTCATTTCTTTCCTAACCCTAACCCTCTCCCTCTCTCCCTCTCCTGGCAGGAAGGCGCCCCAGATCTGCCACTTCATATCATGCGAGTAGGAGTGGAAAGGGAGAAATCAAAGAAATCATCACTGACTTCATCCACTTCTTTTCTCTTCAATATCTTCAAGGAAGAAGATGATGACGAGGAGTGTCGTAACCCAATTTTTGGTTACTCCCCAAAATAAAATAAAAATAACGAAAATAAAAAAAAAGGAGCCTGCGTGGGTAGAAAAATCAATGTGGAAATTTTGGTCGTTTTCGCGAGTCCAATCGTATCTCTTTGTTTCCAAAAATAGAGAAAAATACAGATTTAAGGCAAAAATAATTTATCGTTGGATGAATCTGTGTAAAAATTAAGTTAAACGACATAATTATATTTTTATGGGTTGATTCGATTTAATCGTCGACAAATTTAAATTTTAATTATGATCGGGAATTAATTTAAGGTCCAATTGAAGGATTTAATTAAGTGCAAGGACTTAATTATACTTTAAATTGGTCAAATTAATTTTATTAAGGGCTTAGTCAATGAGAAATCAATTTCTTGAATTTAATTCGGGCTCAATTGATGAGAATAGAATTTTTAAAGACTGATTTGAATTTTTAAGTCAATTATGCGAAATCAGGGAGCAAATTGAACGAATTGAGAATTTAACTGTCAATTGAGGGTTAAATCAAGCAAATCAGAAACTAGAGACCAAAATAAAAAAGGCGCGCACATTTAAGGTTGTTGTTGAAATTTTGATGGGGATACGATTGCATAAAATTAAAAGTTTAAAACTAATTGGGGATGCAATTAGAACAATTACAAATTAAAAGACCAAATCACAATTTTCCACCACCAAATTTACATGTGCTCTGCACTGTTTCGACACCTGAACAGTGCAGAGCATGACACTGCTACTAGCCAGCCTCTGCAAATTGTTTGCAGAGGCAGAGGTAGTAATCTCATGCAATATGCATGAGAGCTGCCTCTGCCCCTATAAATAGAGGGGGGAAAGACTAGTAGAGAGGAGAAGAAAAAAAAAAAGAGAGAAAAACCATAGACAGAGGAGGGAAGTTCGGAGGAGAGAATGAAGGGAAAAAAAAAGAACAGAGGTGAAAGAGAAAGACAGAGGAGAAGAAACAAAGAGTATTTTTACAGAAAATTCACGTAAGAACAGAGAACAAAGCAGAGATTATTGAGGAAAATTTACGTAAGAAAAAAACAAGAAATCTTCTTCATCGTCCCCGTCTGTGCAGCAACTCTCTCTCCCTCTCTCTCTCGGTTTTCAGGTCTGTTTCTCTCTCTAACTCCAGCGCGGCTGAGCTCTCTCTCTCCACCAACAGAGGCCATTCAACCACCCACATTCCACCCTCATCACCACCGGAAACCTATCTACACACCAAAAAACCCAGCAGAAACTCAGGCGAAGGCAACAGGAGCATCCCCAGTTCACAGCAACGCAGGCCGACCAGCTTCCGAGGCCTCCCCCAGCCACCACAGGCCATCGTTTCTGACGCCACCATGACTAGAATAACCACCTTGACCTCCTCAACCCAATGGTATTAACAGGTACACCTTTCACCATAGTCGAAAAACCCACTATTCATCTTCTCCTTCGTCTCGGCGCTGCATGCAATGGGACGTATCCCACTGTTCATGCAGGCTGGGCTTGCGGGAGTGGGCCGGGCTCAGGGAGCTGGGCTTCCAGCCCATCTAGACTGGAGGCCTAGCCCATGTACAGTGGGCTGTCAGCCCAGCCCATCAGAGCTGGGCAGTCAACCCACTAATTTTTATTCATTCATTTATATTTTATTTTATTTAAAAATGGCAAAAATATAAAAATATAAAAAATTCAAAAGCACAAAAAATGTTTTGTTTTCGTGCATACGGCCAGATTCCAAGATTTTTCCATCATATTTTTCATAAAAAAAAACATATGCTGCATTTTTCTCATATTTTAAACGAAAATTGGATATCGTAACCAATTTATGATTATCCATTGGAATTTGGCCAAAATATCAAAAATAATATAACAATTATTTTGTTTTATCTATCGCGTTGTAAAATTAGATTGTAAAGTACACCCGCGGATAAAAAAGATTTTACTACGGTGTAAAATTATATTGTAAAGTACATCCGTAGATAAAAAAAAAGACTCGTAACTCCGGTGTAAAATTACACCGTAAAGTACACCCGTAGACACAAAAAAAAATGTTTTGTTTCTTAAATGCAGTGTAAAAAAAAATAAACTTAGAAAAAACAATCAAACAACAATGCAGCTTACCTTAGGTAGGGTGCACTGGGGGTGATTCGTCTTCCTCTTGCACAACAAGTCCCCTTACCCAAGACTCTCGCAGACCAATAGGTTTCCTAATAACCTTAGTATTAGGTGGCGACTCCTAATAATTATAGTCGTAATTTTTACGACTATAAAACAACCCCCCATTTCACCGCGCGTCGTTGTCTCTCCCAAATCACTGGGGATGACGGGGCGTGAAGCGCGTAAAAAATCGCCGTTGCGACAAAGAGTATGGAGCAACTCTAGCCATTGTTTATGAGTCTTTAGATTGATTATTTGCTTTGTACCCAAGGTGTTTGATGTTTTGTTCTGTTCCTTTGTTTTCTTATTTTTCTTCGGTGCTATAATAGAAGTTGTAGTGGTTGTGGTCCTTGTGGAGATATAATGTATCAAAAGAGTTGATATTGTTTGATGTAAATTGTTGCATTATCTTGCATTTGCATTCTCACTGTTCTTGCAATGGTTTTTTCTCTTTAATTAGAAAGCCCACTGGAAAGCCTATCAGATGGCCCAAAAACCAAATTCAGTTTTTTTCAATTTTTTAATCATAAAAACCGAATCGAAAATGGTCGGTTTTTACTAGGTTCGGTTCAGTTTTGGTTTTTTTTTTTTTAAATAGAATTTTTGATTTGGTTATTTTTTTTGATAAAAACCAAACTGAACTGAAAATGCTCCTCCCTAGGCATTATTATACTAGTCAATCCAAGAATCGGTGTTTCTTTATCCCAAATCATTGATGCCTTAATGCTACTCTGACATAATAGCATTATGCCGTAATAGCATTAATGCTACTCTGACATATCTGAAAGTCAAAAGAAATTAACAAATAAAACTTTTTTAAGTTAATTATAGAAAGCTTAGAAGCATCATGATGTAATAGGCTATGTCATATTGTTTGATGTGCCACTTTTGCACCACCACTCATAATAAGATCATATATTTTCACTATTTTTCAAAAGTTTACATATTTTTATGTTAACATATATATATATATATATATATATATATATATATATATATATTTTATCTTGAATAATAAAAAGTATTCAAATATCGATACTTATATAAACTCTCAAGACTTGATGGATAGATAAAGCATGAATATTTTTTTATCAATTAATAACAGCCAAGGTATAAATATAGTAGAAACCCACCCCACCCGTGAGTAACATTTTATATCCCTAAAGTTGAATTTTAGATCTCTTGATGTGATATACCTCATTGTTGTTGACATGAATTCATTTGTTGAAATTGGATCCTTTGTTATTTCCATTTTAGGACTAGCAAGAGAGGCTTGGTAAAATATTTCAGTGAAATAATTTTAAGATTTGGCATCACTTTGGTATTTTCTTTTGCATGAGCATCCTTCAAATATTATTTATTATTATTGCACCATCTACATCACAAGTCATAAGCATTTTCGACTCATGGATGCCTCATACTAACACCACTCATGCTGTCGAAGCTGAGTCCCAAACATTATCACCACCATTCTCAAGTCCCCTTCTTGCTATACCATCACTCACATTTGTCTCTAGCATCATTATAGGCTCTTCCTCAAACCAACATGAAAGTCAACAACTCATGACTCTACCCGTGTATGATGTATTGCCATCCTCCACCAACGAACCCTCACAAATTGAGTTTTCACAATTTTCTGACCAAGAACCATCTCACTTGAAGGCTGCAATGCATGAGCAGTCCTTCCACACTTCTCACGACAACATCGAACCCAATCCACTTGGCCTGCAAACCCAACATCCCCAAATATAAGCTCCTCAAACCTAGCATCTCAAAATATAAACAACACAAACACAACTCTCACATTCAATGATCACTCGATCTCAGAAAAAGAATTATTATACAAAATCCAAAATATGCCTTAAATTCCTCCATCTTCTCAGCGAGTATCCCTCGTGAACCTTGTCATAACCCAATTTTTGGGTTACTCTCAAAATCCACCCAAAAATAACAAAAATAAAATAAAAAGGGCTGGTGTCGGCAGAAAAATCAAGGTGAAAATTTTGGACATTTTCGAGAGCCCGGTCGTACCTCTTTGTTTGCCTGGAAATGAAAGAAAATGCAGATTCAATGCTAAATAATTTATTATTGGATAAATCTACTAAAATTAAGTCAAATGACATAATTATATTTTTATGGGCCAATTTGATTTAATCGTTGACCAATTTAAAAGTGTAATTATGTTTAGGGATCAATTGAGAGCCCAATTGAAGGATTTAATTAAGCGTAAAGGCTTAATTATACTTTAAATGAGTCAAATTAATTTTATTAAGGGCTTAATTGGTGAGAAATTAAGTTTGGAAGCCTAATTTGGGTTAAATTGAGACGATCAGAATTTTCAGTGACGAAACTTTTTGGATGAAATCAGAAGCCAAAACTGAACAAAAAACATTGTTCTTCCTAGTTTTTCCCATCAAAAAACTCTTTTTTGTCACAACTTATTTATTTAAAATTTAATAAAAAGAAAGAGAAAAGCCGAGGCCATCACCGGAGCCATGCTGCACCCATGCTGCAACCATGCCTTCAACCCACTCCCTTTGCAACACCATCCCCTGGACAACGTCCCCATGCCCGCACCTTACCTCAATCGCCTATAAATAGGCAGGAGAAAACAAAGCAAATGGGGGGAGATTATCGAAAAAACTGAGGGGAAAATTTTGAGATAGCGAGGGGAGTTCATGGTAGAACTGGGGAAATAACACCGGGGAACATGGGGGGAAGAAATACTGAAACTGGGGGGATTTTTGCAAATAATACAAACAGAGAAAAGAGATAGCCGAGAGGGGGGAACAATCAAATTTATAAACAATCACGTGAAAATAGAGTAGACAACCACCGTTCCTCTTCCTCGACGCCGACAAAAGCATGTCGTTCTCTCTCTCTCCATAGCTTATAGTCACTAGAAGCTCTCTCTCTCCACACACCAGCTCCAGTCGACCACCAAGAGCCACGACAGCCACCATCATCCCCATCACCAGCTCGATCATCCCTATCACCAGCTCGATCATCTCCTTCACCACGCAGCAGTTAGCCCTCTCACCTCCCTCGCAAACAACACAGGAACTGCCCTTTCTCTCTCCCTAATGGTGTCTCTCTCTCTCTCAACTATCAGCAACCACAAACAAGACACCATGACCCTCTCTCTCCTTCCTTAGCCCTACGCTAGAGGCATCACTTGAAGATAGACCATCTTCTTCTCCATCTCCATCCAGCAACAGTGACAGCAGGTGCAGCTGTAAACCCGAGGAAATAAATGTAAGTGTTAAATTAAAGAAATGAATTAAAAGAGAAATAAAATAAGTTGAGGAGGGTGGAATTGAAATAAATGTAAAGATTATGATTTAAATTATAAGAAGAGAAGATGTGGGGTAAAAAGAAAACATTTAAAGGAAATGGGGGGCCTTAGTGCAATAAGAGAAATTGAGGAGTATAAATACCCCTCTCTTTTCTCCCTTTTCCAGGAGAATGAGGGGAAGAAAGGGAGGGAGATTTTGAATTCTCTTACCCAATTAAAGAAGAATTTCAATGTGAAAGTGAGATTAAGGGTTACCAAAACATTCAAACATAAAAAACCCAAGGATTTGGAGCATTAGTGGAAGAAAAAGAGTATTTAGGCTGGCAGCAGTAGGAAGAGAAAGAGGAGAGGAGGAGATTGTGATTTCACAAGCTATTAGGATCTTAAATCTCTCTTGGTATGGTGTTTCTCATATGCATCTAAAAGATTCTTAACTTTATGGTTTAATTACATGATTTTTTCTTTATGAATTTTGGGTTAGGGTACTTGAAATTTTTTTGGGGAAATGTGGAATTGTGTGTAATTGATGAATGTGACATGAAAAGAAAGAGGGAAGTGTTGTTTTTCCAAGGCCAACTTTCGGCCAAATGCATATGTTGCAAGAGTAACAACTTGACAGATTCATCTCTTGACTTTCGGAGAGAATTTGAGTGGGAAAACAAGGGAATTAGGATCGGTTTCCTTCGTAGGAGTTGCAGTTATGGATGTCTACTATCCAGGGAAACTTGTTTAATTTAATTCTGAATTTTATAGCTCTAGTTAAAGGTCACTTAACGTGACTGTGCAGGGCAGACCCTGTAAAATAGCAGGTCTGTCATGTTTGTGATGTATTTTGTGAATTTTAGGGGCAGAACTGGATTTTCTTCCCTTCATAAGAGTTGTAACCCTATATGTTAGCTTTCTAAAGAGATAAAGTTTGTATGAAATGGAGTTCTACAACTCCCGAGATAAAGCTGCTGGTAGCTTTGAGAAAAAAAGGGGAAAAGAAGTGGGAGGTCGCGAAACGATGAAGTTAGATGCATTAAAAGAAAATAAACAAGTTATGTTTGAAAATGGATGTTTATAATGATATTTTGATCGACAAAATTTATAAATAATAACAAATTTAAAGGCATATTGAAATTGTTCAGTGTGGTTGTTACGAAGAGTATCGATGGTTGGAAATAATTAATGAGAATTTCCTGTAATTGCAGGAGGGAACACAAGTGTGGTGCCACAGCAACAACAAGGGACCACGAGCAGAGCATCCACAGTAGGTAGGTGATTCATGTCTATGTTTCTAATTTAATTTTATAGTGAAAATGTGGGATTAATGCTTAAAGTTTTGGTGGAAGTTTGAGAAGATATGATGTATCAATAAGAATATTTAAGGCATATGTATCAGGGAAGTTTGGAAATGTCATGAACAAAACATGGCGGTGGCTAGCATACCTTTAGTGTATGCTAGGATCCCGGATAAAGGGATCAACAAAGATGGCTAACATACATTTTAGTGTATGTTAGGATCCCGGATAAGGGGATTATCATGAATAACTGTCATACATTCATTGTATGCCAGGATCCTGGATAAAGGGATCACCAAAAAAATGGCTAACATATTAGTGTATGCTAGGATCCCGGATAAAGGGATCGACAAAGATGGCTAACATACATTTTAGTGTATGTTAGGATCCCAGATAAGGGGATCATCATGAATAACTGTCATACATTCATTGTATGCCAGGATCCTGGATAAAGGGATCACCAAAAGAATGGCTAACATATTAGTGTATGTTAGGATCCCGGAAAAGGGGATCATCATGAATAACTATCATATATTCAGTGTATGTCAGGTCCCGGAGAAGGGGATCACTATGCACAGGCTAATATACATTTAGTGTATGTTAGAATCCCGGATAAAGGGATTGTGGTGCAATGTTTAAACACACATTCATATATGTTGAACTTTCAAGAAAAAAAATGAGGTATGTTACGGACCCGGGAAGGGGTCTTCTTCGATTTATGATGTCGGTAGAGTGATAAGGGTATTGAAAATGCTTAGTATTGACAATACTTAGTATCGGTTATACTTAGTATTGATAATACATAAGTGGGGAAGATAGTCTGGATTTCAAATAGCTATGTTGATTATTTCAATTATGTATGATTGCATACCATGGGTTTAATAACTTTAATATGAATTTTTTAGAATTTTCTTTATGAGATCATCTTGTTATCGACTTACTCGAGCAAGCACTGAGAAATGTCTCTGGTGAGGGTCCTTCAACTAGACCCGCAGTGGCTTTTCAAACAGAAGCAATGAATCACCATGAAGAGGTGATAGGAGAAAGGTGTAACATCCCACATCGAAAGAAGAGTGTCCGGAGCCAGGGCATATTAAGGCAGTTGGTACCTAACCTTGTAGGACGTGTTTTGGGGCCTGTGGGCTGCCAAGAACAAAACCATGAGGTGTGGACGCCGAGTTGGGCTGAGCCATAGCGGACAATATTCTGCAAGGGGGAGTGGGCCAGGGCCTTACATATGGTATCAGAGCCGACCTCACTGGCTGTCCGGTTGTGCCGACGGGGTCGTCGGGCTCCTTAAGGGGGGTGGATTGTAATATCCCACATCGGCGGGTGAGGAAGTGGTAGATAGCCTTATTAAGAGTGCTGGTTTCATACTTGTCATACGTGTTTTGGGATGTCAGGCTCAGAAGTGGGCTCGCGTCACCAGGAACAAAACCGTGAGGGCGGTAAGGCCCAAAGCGGATAATATATGGCAGGTTGGACCGGGCTGTTACATTTGGTATCAGAGCATAAGGCAGTTGGTACCTAACCTTGTAGGACGCGTTTTGGGGCCTGTGGGCTGCCAAGAACAAAACCGTGAGGTGTGAACGCCGGGTTGGGCTGAGCCATAGCGGACAATATTCTGCAAGGGAGAGTGGGCCAGGGCCTTACATATGGTATCAGAGCCGAGGATGGCTCGTTCTTAGGTGGGGGGATTGTAACATCCCACATCGAAAGAAGAGTGTCCGGAGCTAGGGCATATTAAGGCAGTTGGTACCTAACCTTGTAGGACGCGTTTTGGGGCCTGTGAACTGCCAAGAACAAAATCGTGAGGCGTGGACGCCGAGTTGGGCTGAGCCATAGCGGACAATATTCTGCAAGGGGGAGTGGGCCAGGGCCTTACAAAGGGTTCAGGGTCCGGAACAAAATCCAGCTTTTGTACAAGCAGCAGCGCCGACACCTACCAAACCCCAACGGTTATAGCAGCATCAGAGGATATCAACTAAGATAAAATGGCGACGTTGGAGGCTAGGATAAGGGTCATTGAAGGGGTGAACCTATATGACCCAGTACAGGTTGCTGAAATGTGTCTAGTCCCGAATGTTGTGATACCAAAAAAGTTTCTTGTTCCTGATTTTATCAAGTACACTAGGACACAATGCCCTGTCACTCATCTAAAATCATACTGTAACAAAATGGTGAAAGTAGGGCATGATGAAAAATTGCTTATGCATTTTTTCCAAGATAGTTTAAGTGGGGCAACTTTGAATTGGTACATGAGACTAGACAACACCAGGATCCGTAGCTGGAATGATCTTGTAGATGCTTTCATCAAGCAATATAAGTACAACATGGACATTGCTCTTGACAGGACAAGTTTGTCCAACTTGGAGAAGATGAACAAAGAAAACATAAGGGAATATGCGCAGAGATGGAGAGATCTCGCTACATAGGTACATCCCTAGCTTCTAGATAAAGAGATGGTGATATTATTCGCCAACATGCTAAGAGCACCCTATTACTAACATGTAATGGGCAGCTCGGCACAACAATACAGAAATGTTGTAGCCGTGGCAGAGCGGATAGAGCAGGGAATCCAAAGCGGGAGAATTCTTGCACCTATGGAAAAAAAATGGCTTTGAAGGCAAAAGAAGAATGATCGAGCATTTTGAAGACGACTACAAGGGCAGGGAAAATCAATTCCAAAACTATCATAACCTTTCATCTGAAATTGCCAACATCAATCTTCAAGCCAAAGATCCAACTAAAAATTTCCTGAAAAAATTTACCAGAAAACCCAATAACAACTACCTCCGCTATTGCCTTTAAATGAGATGTATCAAAAGTTGGTAAGCATTGGGAAAGTAGCTCCTGAACCTCAGGCATTTTTACATCCGCCTTACCCCAATTGGTACAAACTCGACCTCACCTGTGAATACCATGTTGGTGCTGCGGGGCATAGCATTCACACTTGTGGTGCCTTCAAGAAGAGGCTCATGCAATTGATTAAAGCGGGGTGGATAACATTCGAAGAAAATCCAAGTCCTGTGCCCAATTAAGCTTCATGAAAACGAGGTATCAAGTGTCTACACCATCAAAGTGACCCCTGCAAAAGCTTATGAAAAAAGAGTGCACATGTATTGGAAGATGAAGTTTGCTTCCATGGTTGCCTTTTGTTTTGATCATGTCCGCATATCACATTCCCATTTTGACTTGTAATGCCACAAGACCTTTTGTTAAACAAGTTTTTCTCTCCAATAAGATCATGTATTTTCTTGTGTTTATGGTGTGCTCTTGCTTTTTGTTTATATAACACAAGCAAACACTATACTCGTTCATCCAAATTATACATGATCCCATGATTTCATAAAGATTTTTGGCAAATCAAAGTCTAGTATGGAAAGAAATGTCAAATTGATGTTTGTTTAACAAATATGTTCTGGGAATTCAAAGGATTTCATTGAAGGGTGATCTCATACTTGAAAACCCACACAATAAAGCTAAGCTCTTAGCTAAACAAATAATCCAAAAAATCCAAAAAATCATTTCGCATGGAAAACCAAAGCTTATCGATTCAGAATGCATGTTTTTGAAATGAGGAGAGGCCATATTTGATATGCCTTCATAAAGTCTCAAATATCCCTTGCAGTCTTTATTTGAGCCTAATAATTATTTCTTGATAATTAATCATGACAAGGATCACACCCTACACTAGGGGGCAAGTGCAAAGATCAAATAATTTTCAATCACAAAACAGTCCTCAATGACAAGTGATGCCCGAACAAAGCTGGGGCATAAACATAAAAAAAGTTTTAGTACACTATAACAAACCAATTCAAACTTTTGGTAGTACTAAAACCCAACATAGAAATCCCAAAAAAAATATTGGGGGGCATGTCAAGACAAACACCCAAATAAAATACTAGGGGCATGTCAGGTCATTATGCAAATCAATTATGAGGACCAAAAAGAGTTCTAAGAGTAAGAACTAAGTGATCCCTAGTTTAAAGCAAACCCTTAAACACTTTTTGAGCCTAGAAATATCTTTTTTCATAGCCAACAACCTAAGCCTACGTTACAAGCCTGATAAAGCCATTTGTTGCGATGTCGTGGTCGTACAAATTAATTATCCTAGCTTAAAACAAATCAAACAAGATAGTATAGAGCAAACAAGGGGTCGATCCCACGAGGACGATTTAGTTCAGATTTTCATGCTATATGTTATGCAATAGGGGGGGGGGGGTGGAAGTTGTCTAGGCTAGGCTAAAGCAAACTACGCGTAAATTATATAAAACTAAAATTTTTCAATAAAGCAAACCTTGGTCGCAAATCAATATCCACCTACAGAAATCAGAACTGATCATGGAAATGACACATCAATTTATATTCTGGATATTTATCTCTTCTTAAAATTGGTTTGTTAACGGATCCGCCGTATAACTTACCCTAACCATCAAACAACCACAGTGTCCGCACTAGTAATTTGATTCAATGGCAGCATTAAAATCTAGATAAATTGATCAATTAAGAAACATAATTGTCCGCAATATATGTTTAGTTCGATTGAATGTTCTCCGTAAGATTAATAACATAGATCCGCTACAATTATTAACTTAGTTGCTTCATAAGTTCATATACCACAACTCCGGTTTTGATATCAAACTTAGCAATCGATTGTCTACAATAATAATTTCGAGTCTGCTCTTAGGAATTAAATAAACAATCATAGGAAAATAGGCATAGGAGAACAAACATATTCATCATATAAACTGAAAAATTGATGTAAAAATAGGTCTCACAGTTCTTGAAATCTGAAGGTTTCCATGTCCTTGCAACCAAGCAAAAGAGTCTAGCCTTGCATGTTTATTGAACAACTAAATATAAAGATGGAAGAAAACATGATTTAGGGTTTGGAGGAGGAATATTTGTGTTTTCTTTGGTGCCGGCCGCCACTTCCTTGCTCCTCTTCTCCTTTTTATATGCTTAGAAACCCTAGTGTCTATTTTACAAAATAGTCCTTCCTTAAGTTGGCAGAATTTAGTTGTCCCTTGTAAAATTCATATCTCCTTAATATCACATCTTTTTGATCTGAAATTTGGAGAGTTTATATGTCTTTGAGTCCTGAATCCACGACAATTGAGTTTGCATCAATCGGACTTCTGTAGCTCGAGATATTGAAGTTGGAATGGACAAAGGTCGATATCGGCAGATTGCAAGATTTGATTTTGAAGGCTGTGATTTCCATGATCTTCCTTATTTTATTTCATTTTCCTTAGCTTTCCATAAATTTATGGATGTTAGCTTTTGAATGTCACTGGAATCACTTCATTTCGATATCTAGAGCTTCCACTCTGTACAAAACACCGACTGAAGGTCAAATATGTCAATCAGCTCCAATTACCTCCTTTTTGTATCTTTCATCCAAAAATGCCTTCAAAACAGAAAACAAAGAATATCAAGGCATTTTATACACAAAACATATGCAAAACACTAGGTAAATATGGATTAAACTATCAAATAATATGGTCGCATCACCATTTCTTATTAAATACAAGTAATTTGGATCGATAGGCAATGCTTTTCCATTCAAAACAAGCCTCATAAATGCTTCACCAAACTTGAACGAAGCTTTTTTGGAATGCAAGACATTCAAACACACATCATTTCGCACTCTCGTCAAAACCAACATAAAATCTAACAATGAGATCACTTAAATTCCTTCAAGAACAAGTTTGTTTAGACAAACATCAAAATGGTTTTTGCTTGGAATAACTTTGAAATTCCAAAAATCTTACATGAAAAAAAATATTTGCAAATAACCAACCCTTTCCTTCAAACACTGGTGAGGCATGACCAGACTGGGGGGCAATCTAAAATGTAATTGAAGCTGGCTCCATCATTCCTTTTCAAAGAAGGTTGAACAAAACTGAGGATCTTTAAGCTAATGAGGGCATATGGATATGTTGAAAGCCTGTCATCTCCAGTGGTCAAAATCATAAGTTACGGCTCAAGTAAGCAGAAGCGAGAAGCCGTCAAAGCTAGAGATCCAAACCCCAAAAAGAAAAGACCATGAAAAAGAAAGGGGACCTATATTTCTGAGGTAAGTATACATGCATCATCATGCATTGCATCCCCATTGAGAATCTGGGAAATGTTTTAGAGGGATCATAATTTACTAACCTTCAGTCATCATTTTTATGTACGCCTTTGAGCTCTCACCTCTTTCATTTTCTTTAGTGCGCTTTTCAACCTCATCTCTTTTATGAATTTGGGTGTCATCATGCATGACATCTCCCTAGGAATCTATAAAATGTTTTGGAGGGATTGTAATTTACAAACCTCCAATCATCGTTTTTGTGTGCGCCTTTGAGCCCTTACTACTTTCACTTCCCTGAGTGTGCTAGCGAGCCTTTCATCAGCATAGATAGAGCATTTTTCAATCCTATCTCTTTCTTTATTTGAGTGAGTGCTTTCTAGCCATCAACCAACTTAGATAGTGCACTTTTAAGTCCTATCTCTTTCCAGAATTTGGTGAGCTTTCTAGCCACCATCAATTAAAATAGTGTGTTTTCCAGCCCTATTTTCCCTTCATCTTCAAGTACATTTTCCAACCCTCAATCATCAATCTAAATAGTGTGCTTTCCAACCTTATTTTCCCTCATCTTCGAGTGCATTTTCTAACCCTTGACCATCAATTAAAATAGTGTGCTTTTCAACCCTATTTTCCCTTTATTTTCCAACCCTCGACCATCAATGTAAATAGTGTGTTTTCCAATCCTATTTTCCCCTCATCTTCAAATGCGTTTTCCAACCCCCGACCATCAATTAAAATAGTATGCTTTCCAACCCTATTTTCCCTTCATCTTCGAGTGTGTTTTCCAACGCTTGACCATCAATCTAAATAGTGTGATTTCCAGCCCTATTTTCCCTCATCTTTGAGTGCGTTTTCCAACCCTCAACCATCAATCTAAATAGTGCGCTTTGCAACCCTATTTTTCCCTTCATCTTCGAGTGTGTTTTCCCCTCATCCTTGAAGGTGTTTTTCAACGCTCGACCATGAATTAAGATAGTGCATTTTCTAGCCCTATCTTCACCATTTTTCCTGGGTAGGTCACCCATTACAATGAGACCATCCTCACCATTTTCAATTGGGCAAGTCGCCCATTACAACAAGACCATCTTTGTGTTTTTACCATCTTCATCATCTTCAGTTGGGCAGGTCACCCATTACAACAAGACCACTTTTGAGTTTTTACCATCTTCACCATTCTCACTTGGGCAATTCACCCATTACAACAAGACCATCTTTGTTTTTTGACCATCTTCACCAATCTCCCATTGGGTAGGTCCTCCATTACAACAAGACCATCTTTGTGTTTTACCTTTTTCATCATCTTCAATTGGGCAGGTCGTCCATTACAACAAGACCATCTTTGTGTTTCTTACTATCTTCATTATCTTCACCTAGGTAGGTCACCCATTACAATGAGACCATTTTCATGTGTCATTCACAAACATCATCATCTTTCATCCTTTAAGTGTCCTACATAGGCCTCAATTCTTAGGTAGTGCGCTTTCTAGCCCTATCTTACCATTCCCTTCAGAGTGCGCTTTATAGCCCTCATTCTCATTTCTGGATGGATCAACTATTTCTTGGTCTAGTAAATCCACTTTTCTTTTTCTTTACAACGCTTACTATCTAAAGTTTTTTACAAGACTTTAGGTGTAAGCATTGTAAAGAGGGGGCAATTATCATAACCCAATTTCTGGGTTACTCCCAAAATCCACCCAAAATTAACAAAAATAAAATAAAAAGGGCTGGTGTTGGCAAAAAAATCAAGGTGGAAATTTTGGATGTTTTTGAGAGCCCAGTCGTACCTCTTTTTTTGCCCGGAAATGAAAGAAAATGCAGATTCAATGCTAAATAATTTATTATTGGATAAATTTGTTAAAATTAAATCTAAAAACATAATTTTATTTTTATAGGCCAATTTGATTTAATTGTTGACCAATTTAAAAGTGTAATTATGTTTAGGGATCAATTGAGAGCCCAATTGAAGGATTCAATTAAGCACAAGGGCTTAATTATACTTTAAATGGGTCAAATTAATTTTATTAAGTCTTAATTGGTGTGAAATTAAGTTTGGAAGCCTAATTTGGGTTAAATTGAGACGATTAGAATTTTCGGTGACAAAACTTTTGGGTGAAATCAGAAGCCAAAATTGAACAAAAAACATTGTTCTTCCTAGTTTTTCCCATCGAAAAACTCTTTTTTGTCACAACTTATTTATTTAAAATTTAATAAAAAGAAAGAGAAAAGGCGAGGCCATCACTAGAGCCATGTTGCACCCATGCTGCAGCCATGCCTTCAACCCACTCCCTCTACAACACCATACCCTGGACAACATCCCCATGCCCGCACCTTACCTCATTTGCCTATAAATAGGCAGGAGAAAACAAAGCAAATGGGGGGAGATCATCAGAAAAACTGAGGGGAAAATTTTGAGACAACGAGGGGAGTTCATGGTAGAACTAGGGAAATAACACCGTGGAACACGAGGGGAAGAAAATCCACGGCAACCACCGTCATCCCCATCACTAGCTTGATCATCTCCTTCACCACGCAGCAGTTAGCCCACTCGCCTCCCTTGCAAGCCATGCAGCAGCTACCCTTTCTCTCTCCCTGATGGTGTCTCTCTCTCTCTCAACTAGAAGCAGCCACAATCACGACAACAAGCCACCATGACCCTCTCTCTCCTTCCACAGCCCCACGCTAGAGGCATCACTTGAAGATAGACCATCTTCTTCTCCATCTCTGGCTAGCAGCAGCGACAGCAGACCAACCAGCTTCCAGCCTTCATTTCGGCCACCACAGACCATTTTCGACGCTGCCATCGCAAGGACAACCACCTCGACCTCCTTTACCCGGTGGCAGTGGCAGGTGAGCCTTTCGTCGTGGTCGACCGACCAACTTGTTACTGTTCACGTAATACGTGAACAATAGGCAGCCCGCCGTTTTTAGTTTTTTCTTTCTTTTATTGTTTTAATTCCTTAGGATGGACTGCTCTCGGCCCAGCCTAGTTGGGTGGGCCGGGTCCAACCCAAGTCCAGCAACCCCCTTTGTTGGGTCGGCCCATTTAGTTGGGCCAAGCCCAAACATATATTTTTTTAAAAAAATAATAAAAAAATACATTTTAAAAAAATAAAATATATTGTTTTTGTGCATACGGCCGAATACCAAGGTTTTTTACAAGCATATATTTTGTAGAAAATATATGTTGCATTTTCCCTATATTTTGAACGAAAATTGGATGCTGTAACCAATTTACGATTATCCGTTGGAATTTGGCCAAAATATAAAAAAAATAACAATTATTTTGTTTTAACTATTGGGGTGTAAAACTATATTGCAAAGTACACCCACGGATAAAAAATAGTTTTTTACTACGGTGTAAAATTACATTGCAAAGTACATCCGTAGATAAAAAAAGAGTTTTCTTTTATTGCGGTGTTAAATTACATTCTAAAGTACACCCATGGACAAAAAATGTTATTTTGAAAATGCAATGTTAAAAAAATTAAACTTGGAAAAAAAAACAATCAAACAACAATGCAGCTTGCCGTAGGTAGGGTGTACTGGGGGTGAAGCGTGTTTCCCTTGCACAACAAGTCCCTTACCCAAGACTCTCGCGTACCAATAGGTTCCTAGTGACCTTAATACTAGGTGACGACTCCTAATAATTATAGTCGTAATTTTATGACTATAAAACACTCCTTTCACCGTACGCCGTTGTCTCCCCAATTCAGGGATAGCGAGGCACGAAGCACAAAATAATCGTTATCGCTACAAACCTCATAACTTACGAGTTGTTCTAGCTCTTCCAGGTTGGAAGGAAGTAATTGATGAAGAACTTGAAGCCCTACACAAAAATCAAACCTGGAAATTGGTTCCATGAACCTTAGACATGCATGTTATTAGTTCCAAATGGGTTCTGAAACCAAAACTCAAAATCAATGGCGCCTTAGACTGTCTTAAAGCACGTGCAATGGAAAAAGGGTATCATCAAGTGAATAATTTGGATTTGTTGTCAAAAGGGTACATCACTGAAACCTTTTCTCTAGTCAACAAACCTGGAACCATTCAAATGATCATCACTACAACTTTTGTTAAAAATATGGCCAATACATCAACTTGATGTAAAAAATGCATTCCTTCATGGCTTACTCTTAGAACATACACATGGAACAACCTTTAGGAATGGTTGATCCTGACCACCCCAGACATGTATACAAGCTTCAAAATGCTCTTCATGGCTTTAAATAGACACCTCGTTCTTGGTTTGATCAGTTTAGTGTTTTTCTTCTTAAATATGGATTCTTTTGTAGCTTAGTCGACCCATCCTTGTTTATTTTTCACTCTAAACTTGGCACACTAATTCTTTTTCTTTATGCAGATGACATACTTCTCACAGGTTTCCTTGCAGCTTTTGTATCCTCCTTCATACATCTCTTAAGTTATGAATTTTCTATGAAGGACTTGGGCCAATTACATCACTTTCTTGGGATCGAGATTGCTCAAACACCTGATGGTCTTCATCTGTCTCAATCTCACTATGCCCTTACTATTCTTAAGAAAGCTAACATAGTCAATTGCGATCAACCACTAGATATTGTACATTTTTTGGAAAAAATCTCATCTCCTAGTGTCCCAAGAAACAAAATACTATCTCTCGCTCAAGCACCGAAGCAGAATATCATGCCATGACAAATACAATTGCTGAACTCACATGGTAGTCCTTTATCCTTGTAGATCTTTGTATTCCATTGGCATCTACCCCGCACCTCTACTGTGATAAAGTACTCTTCACATGACAATAAATCCTGTGTTTCATGCTCAAAGTATACACATCGAGTTGGATTGTTAAGGAACCATCTCACCTAAAAGCTTAAGCTTGTAAGTGAGGCCCCATAATATGATTTGTATTATTCTCTAACACACCCCCGCAAGTGAAAGCCCTTTGGGCTTGAAACTTGCACAGGCCCACATCACCTTGTGCTTGATTTTTATCAAATAGAATGGGGATGGTGAGATTCGAACTCGTGACCGCTGGGTCAACAAGGCTCTGATACCAAGTTAAGGAATCATCTCACCTAAAAGCTTAAGCTTATAAGTGAGGCCCCATAATATGATTTGTATTATTCTCTAACATGGATTACCATTTCATGTGTGAAAGAGTTGCTCTTGGATTCCCCATCACTGAACATATCCCCTATACAAAGCAGTAATAAATCTCTTCACCAAACCAATATCCAAAGATGCACTCAAAAACCTTCGAACCAAACTCTACGTTCAACCTCGGCACAGTTTGAGGAAGGGTATTGGCACAACCTATCATCTAGGCATGAATTATAGGAGACAAAGAACTGACAAATCTTAGGATAACAATCAAAGCAATAAGATTGCAAACTCCCACAACTCATGCTATAATATTGGAGAGACATTTAAGGATCCACGACAACAACTTTAAACTAAAATGGTAGCTTGACTAGTTAAGGAAATTAATCTCAACAGAGAGTATCTTGGGATATTTCCTAGAATTGCAGAACTCAAGAGATCTCAAAGATAAATCATATCTCGGATTTGATGCTCCTAGTTATAAGAAAATAATTGTAACCCTTTTATTTTAGTTCTTTTAACATCAGCCTAGAATATGTTTAAATAGAGGATGTATTCCTCAAAATATATTATTCTACACATTGGCAGTACAGTAGAGACAAGAACAAGGAATTACTTCTTCAAATCTGTGTTCACGACCTCTCATCTACAGTTCTTTTAATTCTGTTTTTCCTCTCTACCGTCCCTCTGGCTCTGAAATAGTTAGGTCATTTATAGATGATGATTCATGATTTCCTGTTGAAGAGTCCATTGCAGGCATATTCCTTTCCGTGAAAAAGCCAGGTTGCTTCGGGTCAGGCAATGAATTCTCACTGCCCAGCATCAAAACCACAGATGACATATTTGGCCTGTCTTCCGGCTTTTGTTGCATGCATAGCAGACCCACATGAATGCATCTCAGTACATCAGGTGCAGAATAAGGGCGATCTGACATATTTTCAACTAGTTCCAATGCCCTCTCTTCCACCCACAGTTTCCATGCCTGGAAAACAAAAACTTGTTATGAGAAAAAAATATTAACGCATCATTAATCTAACATGTTTGTTTTTCTCCTTACATGTCCAAGAAGATTATGGAAGTGATCTGGGTGGGAAAATCCTCTATTTTCTCCCCACTTATTATCTCCAAGACTAGAACACCGAAGCTAAAGACGTTAGATTTCAATGAGAAACGCCCATCAACAGCGTACTCAGGAGACATGTATCCACTTCCGAAATGCATTAAAGGAAAAAGTTTAAATGGTGCAGAGATTAAACATTGTAACAAAATAGGTGTTGAGTATACTTACTATGTTCCGACCACTTTATTTGTGTCTGCTTCAGTTTGGTCTCCTCCAAACAGTCTAGCCATTCCGAAATCTGAGATTTTGGGGTTCATATCCTTGTCTTATAAAATGTTGCTGGATTTGAGATCTCTATGGATAATCCTTAGTCTAAGTAGAATCTAAGCAGTTCATAATAACATTGATCAAAAAGATAATAATACAAATGTCCATATCTAATTGTAAAATCTCTTTTTGCTAATAAGAAGATGAAATAGTAGTAATGATAATTTTGCGAAACTTGGACATCAAGGCTAGTTTTAGCATGAAATAAAATCCATATGCATGTACGGTACTCTTAAGTTGGCACCAAAAACTATAGCAATGCCTAAATTCCAAATTTTTACCACCTAACTATACGCTTATAGACCAATAAATGTTAACAATGCAAGCATCAATACATCCAGCTAGTCAAAAAGATTAGTGGGATGCTTTCCAATTTCTAAAATGCTTTCGCAAACAATCGATCTGGTGGATCGCTTTAATAGTGTCCCTTGGTGTCTGGTGCGTGGACCTTTGAGAGGGTGAAATGAAAGGGAAATGGGGCACCATGCATGCAAGCTTTTTAAGTGCCGATCAACGAGATGAAACAGACAAGGAGAATCTATACATAAACATTTATCTCTGATACAACAATTGTAATTTGCGAATGGAGGAATTGATGGCGATGCGACACGAAAAAAATTAATTTTGAAATTTGTAGCATCACTCCAACTGAAAGGAAATTTCACTGAAGTTTCCTTCATCACTCCAAATTGTATTGGTTAGAATATTGAAAAATAAGGTTCAAGAGAGAAACTAGCTAGTACTCCTCTCGAATGGAGGTAGCTCACTTCCATGGAGGTAGCTCACTTCGCTCATTAGAGATTCTGAACTATATTCTGACAAGATTTTATTTTTACACAGCTGCTATGGCATTATTAAATGTTATAACTCAAGTGCTGTTCATTGGAGCTTGGAACTGAAGTGCATGTACATTTAATATCCCATAATTAATAATTAATAATTAATAATAATAGGGGCGTTTATATTCAATTAACATGTATAACACGATGCATTTTTTTTATGCATGTGACCATCGACTATTTAACGAAGAGACAATTCATATTAATAAAAAAGTTTATTGAATAAGATTGAATAATTAATAATATAAGTTGATTAAAATATAATCTTGATCATCAAATCAAAGAAAAGAATAGAACATAAATCTCACAAACCTGGCCCTCATGTCAAATGTCAATTTGATTTTATGTCAAGCAAGCAGCATAGACCGTTCCTTTATGATAAGACGCAACTTTTTGGTGTTGGCGTGATCAAACTGGATTTATTGTTTCCAAGTGAAGAAATCATGGCAATTTGAGTTTCAAATTCTAAAAGATTTTGAAATCTCAAGAAAAAGTAGACGTGAGTGGCATGGGCATGGCACGGATGGAGACGGCTAGCTCACAATTCACTCTCTAGAGGTACGGCCACAGATGCGGAAGTTTTTAGAGTTTAAGGACACGATACGTTATTAGGAAACTATATTTATAATTTATTTGTTTTTTTCATTTTAATATATTATTTTTCTCAAGGAAAATAGTAAGTATTTAAAATAAATTCAAGTATTTAAAATATTGCAAAAGATAAACATGTATTAAGTTCGAACAAAAAATAAGGATGTTAAATCCACAATTTGTTTTTTCTTTAGTAATATTCATCAATTTTTATTCATGAAAAAATGTTTTGATATAGTATATTGTAAAAGATTGTTTTCTTAATGATGTACAATACGAAGTCCCCAAGAAGCGTGACATGATGACAAAGAGTTTGAGATATGCACAAGAGATATTGAATTTTAGTCTGGACGTGTATTTCTTATAAAAGCCTAGAACAATCGAGGTTTTACTCGCTCACCTAGACCTACAAAGTATATTTTTTGGGAGATGAGGTTTCCTCGAATTCCAAAAAAAAAAGAGTATAAAACAAAAACATTTAACTTTTTTATTTATATTTAATAAAATCAAATTGTAAGGTTAATGCGGAATTGTTAGATGACCAAATACTATGTTTCACAACATAGTTTGAATCAGCTCGGTATACACACCTTGATTACATAGTGAGCATGCCAACAACCATCTAGTTTAACATTAGTGACCCTTCCCCCCTTAATTTTTCTTCCCTCCTCAATTTCCATGTTTACCCATTAAAGTTTTTAATCTAGTCTTTCAATTTTTAGTTTTTTCAAATTTGGTCCTTATTTTCTTAACTATTTATTTTATTTTAAATAATTTATAAAATTGATTTTTTTTTCAAATTTCACCCTCTTTAATTTTTTAATCTTTCAAATTTCATCCTAATTTGTTTACTTTCAATATATTTTTTTATCTTTCTAAATCTCATCCTTGTATTTTTTTAATATCAAATTTGATCTCTATTTTTTTATCGAATTTTATTTTACTTTGACAATTTTTATTCAACTATTATTTTTCTCACTTTCTTTTTTCAACATTAAATTAATTTGGGATTGAGTTTCTTAATTGAGTTAAGGGCTTAAGATCTTGACAAGATGCGAGTTTTAGGAATTAACCTAAGGTTCACCTATGTTGTCTTGTTTTCCCCTTGTCCTTTTTTCCCTTGATCTTGAAGGGGGTATTTATAGGGTTTTCAGAGATATCGAATCCATTTTTAACATATTGATCTTGAGGGAAATATCTTCAACCTTTGATAAGAACCCATTAAAGCCCTTAAGTGTGAACATATGAAAAGCAGTTTGGTTTTTGTATAGTAGTTTCACTATTATGGATAATCGAGTTGTCCACTTTCAAGGTCTTGTCGAAGGGATTCTAATCTCATTGTCACCTGAAACCAATTGAAGTTGGTAGAGGGGATACAAACCTTTCATTTGGATATAATCTTGCCCAATTTGTAGGTGTGTAGCTCTACAATTATTTGTTTGAAGCTGCTAACTCGATTAGCTAAAATTGCTGAAACAAGGATGCTTATGTGCTAAATGATGCGCCATTGATCTTCTATTCATTAAGCTTGAACAACACATCATTTAGGATTTTGATTTTGGGATAGGAAAAATTTAATCAAGTGTTTTTTCTTCCAATTGCTTTTAATTGCATTCTAGCTTTTAATTTTATGCATATGCATCCCTGTCAAACAGAATTGTCAATCCCAAAATTCAACTTCTTTTCCATTTTAGCATTGGTTTTGAATTTGTGCAATTTGACCCTCAATTGACCAACAAACTTTTATTTCTTCAATTTGACCCTTGATTTGGTCAATCTCAACCCTACATTCATGCATCCTTTTCAGTTTTGTCCTTGGTTTTAGATTTCTACAATCAAGTCCCTAATTGACAAATAAACCTTAGTATTTATTCAATCAAGCTCCTAATTTGATCAAATTAACTGCTAAAAATTACAATTCAACCCTAAACTTTAATTTCTTCCAATTATAACCTAAATTTACTTCAAAAATCAATATCACATGACAATAAATCCTGTTTTTCATGCTCGAAGTATACACATCGAGTTGAATTACAGTTTCGTGCGTGAAAGAGTTGCTCTTGGATTACTCGTCACTGAACATATCTCCTCTACAGAGCGAGTAGTAGATCTCTTCACCAAACCAATGTCCGAAGCTGCACTTCGAAACTTTCGAACCGAACTCTTCCTTGAACCTCGACACAGTTTGAGGGAGGGTATTGGCACAACCCATCACCTAGGCATGAATTATGGGATACAAACTCCCACAACTCATGCTATAATATTGTAGGGACGTTGAAGGAGCAATGGAAACAACTTCAAACTAGAATGGTAGCTTGACTAGTTAAGGAAATTAATCTCAACATAGAGCATCTTGGGATATTCCATAGAATTGCAGAATTCAATAGAACTGAAAGATAAATCATATCTCGGATTTGGTGCTGCCAGTTATAAGAAAATAATCGTAACCCTTTTATTTTAGCTATTTTAACATCAACCTAGAATATGTTTAAATAGAGGATGTATTCCTCAAAATATATTATTCGGCACAATGGCAGTACAGTAGATAGAAGAACAAGGAATTACTTCTACATATTATCTGTGGTCACAACCTCTCATCTCCAGTTCTTTTAAATCTGTTTTTCCTCTCTACCGTCCCTTTGACACTGAAAGAGTTAGGTCATTTGTAGATGATGATTCGGGATTTCCTGATGAAGAGTCCATTGCAGGCATATTCCTTTCCGTGAAAAAGCCAGGTTGCTTCGGGTCAGGCAATGAATTCTCACTGCCCAGCATCAAAACCACAGATGACATATTTGGTCTGTCTTCCGGCTTTTGTTGCACGCACAACAGACCCACATGAATGCATCGCAATACATCAGGTGCAGAATAAGGGCGATCTGACATATTTTCAACTAGTTCCAATGCCCTCTCTTCCACCCACAATTTCCATGCCTGGAAAACAGAAACTTGTTATGAGAAACAATTATTAATGCATCATTACACTAAAATGTTTGGTTTTCTCCTTACATGTCCAAGAAGATTATGGAAGTGATCCGGGTGGGAATATCCTCTATTTTTCGCCCCACTTATTATCTCCAAGACTAGAACACCGAAGCTGAAGACGTCAGATTTCAATGAGAAATGCCCATCAACAGCGTACTCAGGAGACATGTATCCACTGCCGAAAAACATTACAAGAAAAAGTTTAAATGGTGCAGAGATGAAACATTGTAACAAGATAGGTGTTGAGTATACTTACTATGTTCCGACCACTTTATTTGTGTCTGCTTCAGTTTGGTCTCCTCCAAACAGTCTAGCCATTCCGAAATCTGAGATTTTGGGGTTCATATCCTTGTCTAATAATATGTTGCTGGCTTTGAGATCTCTATGGATAATCCTTAGTCTAGAGTCTTGGTGAAGATAAAGCAGTCCTCTTGCTATGCCTCCGATGATGAGGCTACGTCTCTGCCAGTCCAGGACTTTGCTTCTTGTTTTATCTAATCAATTTATTATCAGGTTATGTTATTATGATGTATAAATGCAGCATCATATATAGAGCAAGCAATCTAACTGCATGAAACTCTAACCAGTTCTTGGGGTACATACCAAAAATAAAATAATCTAAGCTTTTGTTGGGCATGAATTCATAGATCAACATTACTTCATCTCCTTGAATGCAACAGCCAAGAAGTTTAACAAGATTTCTGTGCTGAAGTTTAGCTATCAATATAACCTCATTCTTACACTCTGTCAACCCTTGCCGTGAACTTTGTGAAAGTCTTTTCACTGCTATTTCCTGCCCATCGACCAGTGTACCCTAGGAATCATTATTTACTGCAGTTAGAACATATCGTAGCTGAAGATCACTCAGCTCAGAAGCACATTTTTATATACCTTATATACCGGCCCGAAACCACCTTGTCCCAACTTGTTGTTGCTCGAAAAGTTATCCGTTGCTCTCACTATGGTGGCCAAATCAAATGATGGTAACTCCATGTCTTCCTGTATTTCTGAATAGCAGAAGATTTTTAGTTGTCAGTAATGATAAACGAATAGCTTCTCCTTATCAAAGCTAATTGACTTGCAACATGATCTAACAAATGCTTCACATGTTGATCATTTTGTTATCGATGACTAACATAAAACTATACAATATTAGTAATCAACCATGGATACTATATATATTAACAAGGTTCATGTTCTGAAATAAGAAGAATTGTCAGCAGAATACACTACCTTGCTTTCTCTGTTTCTTTCTCCATATATAGAAGGTTAGTCCTACCATAAGCAGTCCAGCAAGGATTGTGGAACTGAGAACGATCCCTACAAGCTTCTTCTTACTAGAATTTGTGTTTTCTGAAAATCCACAATAAACACAGAAAGGTTATTTTAATTAGTGAATAGAATGAGGGAATGATGACACGAAGTTTGGAAAACATTCTAGGAGCATTCAACTTCCTCATTCAGAAATTGTTTTTAGAGAGAGAGTGAAAAAATAAAGTAAAAACCTTGGAATGAGAATCATGGAAAGAATATTGATAAATACCTGTTTTCGAAGGTGGTGGCATCCTTATGTAGAGGTCTTGGCCCCCAGTACTATACTCTCTCATATCAACCAATTCACCAAACCAGAGTAAGCAACCACTGCCTTCTCCTGTGATATTTGAATTTGCATATGCGGAGCAATTGCAGTTTTTCAGACACATGTTGTTGCATTCTACTAAACTCATGCTTGTATCATACCAGGAATAGGAAGTGTCCGGCAACTTAAACCCTGAAAAATTCTGAAAGATGTCATATGCGCAATTCAATGCACTCCTTCTCTTACACCCTTTACTCACATCTGTTAGAGAGTTGGGTTCAAATCCTTCCAGGCAAGTACATTTGTGGGATTGATCGACCATTTTGCAACTCATATATGCACCACATACGGAATAATTGTCACACAGATCTCTTGGTGCCCCATAAATATGTGTCCACGTATTATTTTGAACTGGACGCAGATAGCGTTCCACGAATCCTGACTGAGTCACAATTAACCTCGTCAACCACGCTTGCGAATTCGGAATTTCACAACTATATTCTACATAAGTCTTGTTGAAAATAAATTCAAACTTCAAGAGCTGACCTGTAGGCAGATCAGGAGTGCCGGTGAAATCTTTTCCATTCCATGAACCCAGCCTAAAGTGCTTCAAAGTTCCATTCCTGACAACTAGCTGTGGAAACCCCTGATGATCTATCCCTAATGAAAATGGGCCTGGAGCAGGATCGTCTGCGCTCTTCCAAGATGTCAAGTATCTATCCACACCAGTTACTGAATTCCATGCGATCTTCATTCCTGGTAGAAACGTATCACAAGGATATTCAAAACTCTGCCATAAATAGAAGCTATTATCCTTCCCATCTTTCACAACTAGATTTCCTGAATTCAATAGCTGCATAACTGGACTCTCAACATTTTTTGTTGTGTTGGATGACCAAATTATGTCACTGTTTCCGTTGATAAGGTGCAAAACTCCTTGCTGGGTGAAATTTAGAAATCCAGAACGATCCTTAAGCGGAGTTTCTCTATTGGCAACCCACGTAACCTCTTTATGAGCTGACAATTCATCCATGTACCATATTCCCAAAAATCGATTCATTGAGTTTCCTGGGCTAAAAAAACCCAGTTCAAAAGTTCGTCTTGCTGAAACTAGAGTCTCGCCATCTTTAATGGATCCATTTGCAGTGATATTGTCCTGTACAGCAGAGGCTACTGATAAAAAGAGTAAGAAGATGTTAGCCAAAAGCATTGTAATGCTAGTAAATGATTTAATCAGGCCTGTACGCATAGCGATCTCCATTATTATCAGGCTTGTAGAGAGTGGAAATAGCCTTATATGTCATGAGCAGAAGTGCAAGTGGGGGTAGGGAGTAAAAGCCTTACAACTCACTGAAGTTGACCCATATATCTATTGCACCTACATGAATTTGTTTTTTTTTCTTTTTCTTATGAATGAATTAATTTACATCGGATTCTTATCTTTTAATATATATTTTTTGAAGCAAAAAATGAAGGAGGTGGGAAATCTCATCGATCATTTAGAGATATAAATGCAGCCAAATACAGGTTGGTGATAACGCTTGAAGTAGTCTACTGCCTGCAACTACTACAGGAAAATGAAAGCTCATTGCAATTACTACATGACATGAAATTTCTACAAAAATAGATGGAGAATGGGCTTATGTTGACCTATCAGAAGCTGGCAGCGTACGTAAATGAAGCATTGATAGGACAGCAATTGCATGGTAGTTAATATTACAGTTGCTATGGTGGGTCTGGGACTTTTGAAACTTCCATTATATTTTAAGAGTTTTTACGCCGCGTTTTAAAAATATTTTTGAAAAAAATTAAAAAAAATTAATTTTTATTTTTATTTTTTATTTTGAATTAAACTTTTATTTTATATTATTTTCATGTGCTAATAAATAAAAAAAATATCATTTTGATATATTTTTGAAATTACTATCAAAATCAACTTTAACCACACTCTCAAACATTCATTATGTTTTCATTTATAAATGCATTAAAATGATATATTTTATCATTTTTAAAAAAATATTTTTGATATAAAACATGAAAATAATCTAAAAACATAAGAAAACTAATTTCAAATAAAAAATAAAAATATTTTTTATTTTTTAAAAAGGTTTTTGAAAATAGTGTCAAATAGTAGTTTAAGATCCTATTTGTTCAATGAATGGACATGTTTTTATGAATTGGAATTGGGTTTTCTAACTGTCAATCCATGTTTAGGTCAGATTATTTATTAAATTTATTTTCGTTTTTTCAAAGAAAATAAATACAGTCCACATTCGAAATGATGCTTTAATTTAGGCAACATTACTAATTGTTGGTATTTCAAAATCCAAATATAATTGAAGCTCAAAATTATCAATTAAATGATAAACAATTTATCACGTGATTTAAAATACATGCAAGTATTTAATAATTCATGAGAAAATATTTACCTATGTTTTGATTTATACCATCACTGGTTGTTAATTAACTTAAACCAGGTTTTCAACATGAGAGGCAATGCTGGTAGACTAAAATTTATTTATACCATTATCTATTTCATTATATTGGAGTCGGATTGGATCGAATCCATTGAATGTAGATTTGGCTTCAGGGACAGTGAATTTATTACATCCCTTTATAAATATTTTATCATTTTGATACAATAATTTAATTTAATTTATATAATCTTGACAGTACATAACTTTTTCTTTGTATTTATGTCCAATATTGGACATGAAATGTAATAGTTTTGAAGATCAAGAACGAAATTGATAGAATTTATTCAATGGAAAAGGATGTAATTACAACTGATAGGGACTGAATTGCATAAAAATAAAAGTTTCCATACAGTTTGGAGGTAGGCCGGCTCTCCTTGGACTAAGTGACCGGTGGCTCAGTAGCCCTGGAATAGTGGAAGGTCAGGATGAGCATGTTTTCAGTCTAGTCTCAGACCCGTTTTACATTAAGATTGAGATTGATTCTTAAAATATATTTTATTTATAAATATATTGAAATGATATATTTTTTATTTTTTTTTAAATTATTTTTAATAATAGCATATAAAAATTATCTAAACATACCATATTTTTTTAATTTATTTTAAAAACACTTTCAAAACACAATATTAAACAAAAAAAGTTGAAATTCCTATAAATTTTATTTGTTTACTAGTTGTGATGTATTTGATGCTTCTTACAAAATGAATCATTAGTATCTGAACATGTCTACAACTAACTTATTTAAGGGGCTGCACTATCTTAAAAAAATATTGTATTAATATTTAAGTTATTGAAGATTATGTTTTATTATTTATTGTGATTTGTTTTATATATGATTAAGTTGATCTTATAATTTGTATTGTGAGTTTGGTGGGTTAATTCAAGTTTTTTTTTTCTTTTATATATTTTTTTAATTTTATTTTTCAATATTCTATTGATTGAGAATTATGCTTCATGATTTATTTTGGTTTGTTTTCTATGAGTTTATTTAGTTTAATGACTCAAGTTGCCAGTTTAGAGGGTTAACCACGTTAACTCAAGTTTTTTTTTAATTATATTTTTTCTATTTCAACATTTATCATTGAGTTGATTATGAATTAGACTTCATAATTTATTTTGGTTTTATTTTCTAAGAGGTTATCACAGTCTTATTACTCAGGTCATATATTTTGTAAGTTAACCCTAGTAGAATCACGTGGTTCTATTGTGTCCTATTTTAGATATTTTTTTTCATTTTCAACCTTTAACAATGAGTTTATTGAAAAAAAGTTTTACAATTTTTTTTATGAGGTTATCATAATTTCATGACTATAATCGTTAATTTGGTAGATTGATCTAAGTTGACTCAAGTTATTTTGTTTGTTTATTATCTTATGACTTTATCCCGATATATAGCTTGGATCAAGAGTTTGATATGTTAACTTAGATTAATTTTTTTTTTTTTTTAATTTTTTTTTCAATTCTATTGTTCAACAATGGATTGGCCAAAAAATGAGATTCAATAGGGTTTGTTATTTATTAGAAATATATTAATAATTTCAAAATAGGTTTTAAGAAATTTGATCTCAACCAACAAAATACCACGGCGGGTAAACGATATAGTCTGTTATGTGATCTGACAATAAAGATAGTTAGTTCATTGATAACTACAATCGACCAATGATAGCACTTTATATGACTCGAATGTGGGGGGTCTCTTATGGCTCATATAGCAACATCAACTATAAAAAATATCTACAACAAGGGTTTTAAGTTCAACTCCTTGAATGCCTCTCAACTATATTCTGAATTAATTGCAAACAAAAAGTAGCTAGTAGTGTTTCGAACATTGAACTAAACATAACTCAACAAGTTTTAAAACCCTAAAATATTTATTCGAACAGAAACCTGGGATTTAAATGAGAAACTCAAAATAACTCGAGAAAAAAACAAACCTTGTTTCAAACCTAAATAATCAAAGTAACATGATACCTCGAAACTTTCAGCAAAACCACCTCAAACATATAAGGCTGTTTGGTATTGTGATTGCTGATGTGATTGAGGTTAAAAAAACAATTTAATAAAAAACACTTTAAGTTGCGGTTCATAACTAAAATTGAAGTGTTTGACTATGGTTGAATTTGAGGTTTAATGAAGAACAATTTCGTGTATTTGGTTATCATGCTTTTAATATTGTTGTCAACTTGTGATATTATTTTAAATAATACACACACACACACACACACATATATTCTTTTTTAAATATTATAGATTTAATAATTATAATAATACAATATAATTAATAATTTAAATAAATTAGAAACAAATAATATAGGTTCATTCAAATTAACCAAATTTTAAAAAAACTAACCCATAATATTTATTTATTTATTTATTATTATTACTATCATCATTAATACTATTAATGAATCATGATAGATAATTCAAACATTATAAATAAACCCATTCTCCCATTCATTCCTCTATCACCAGAATTTATGCAATAAATAAATATAAATACAATAATCTAGCTGTTCTATCAATTTTTATTAGCTATTTTTTCTATACCGGCGTTTCATTCAGTTTTTTTTATGGGACCATACAATATTACTGCATTTAAAATCTAAATCAAACACTAAATTAAAAGATTTTTTTCAAATACAGTTTGCACCACAAACTATATAGTCGGGGGTTGGGGGGTTGGAAGCTCTTATTCATCATAAATGTGTCAGCTTCCCATGGCCTTCGAGCTTTGAATATTTAGGATCAAGAGGGAACATTTTGTTGTCATTATTAAATGCCAGCAGAGGTTGGTGGAAGCTCAACCTTAGCTCACTTTCGCGCAAATTATTATTCGGGGAGTCAATATTTCAAAATAAAAGAATACTTTAATGGAAATGAATTATTTCATTAAACAGATATGAAGAACACTAACTGATAGGATTTTAAGGTTGTAGGCCAGCAAACCTCCCATCCATCCGGCAATGGTAGACCTTGGACAAATTTATTTCAACTAAATAATAAAGAAATATAACTTAATTTGGAAAGATGGATTAATTGAGTTAATAATCAACCCCAACTTTTTGCATATGATCCAAACAAACACGCATTCAATTGCTCACAATCATGGTGGGATATACACACACACACATATATTTTGATGTCACGAATATATATATATATATATATTTTACTATGTTTCGACATTTTTTTATTTTCTTACAATTGTTTTTCGTTTACCTAGAGCCTGAAATGGATTATTTCATTAAACAGATGCCCAAGTCCTCCATTTATATGAAGAACACTGACAGGATTTTAAGGCTGTAGGCCAGCAAACCTCCAAGCCATCGGGCAATGGCAGACCTTGGACAAATTTGGTGAAGATATATATATATATATATATATATATATAATTTTTCCATAAAAGACTTAACAGGTATTGGGTAACAGAATTTAAAAAAAATATATATTAAAAAGAAAACAAATATAAGATATTTTGTATACGCAATGCATATTCATTTAAATCATGTGATTTGACAATTTTACTTAGAAAGGACTTCACTTAAAAATAAGATGAAGAGCATAAATGAAACATTATTTAATCTATATGTTTTTATAGGATTTTAAAATAGATTAATCCAATATTATAGTCAACATTTTTATTGTATATTCATTAAACACGATGTTGAACATAAAAATAACTTGAATTAATTTTTTTAAGATGAACCTTTATTTTGCAAAAAAATTAAATAATTCATAATAAACATGTAAAAAATACAAGCATTTTATACGTGTATAATAAACACCAAAATTATCAACATCTTGAACCTTTAATTTTGATGAAATTTCTCAAAGCTGGATACTGTGCCATGGATTTCTTTTCTCTCGTTTTGCCATCCTGATTTCTTGGCCTTTGGTAAATACAAGCATCCTAGAAGCTGCAAGGAAGGCCAGCGCACTGTTTTCTTTTTCCAAAATCCATAAGAGGCTCTCATTTGAAGCCCATCAATACATGAGATCGAACCTTGAGCCCAATATATGAGGCCCATCTACATATAAGAATTGAGATTAAAATCTTGTTGCCATAGAGATTTTCTAGCTGACATGAAATCTCTAATATTATGAAACCTCCCCACCCCCGCCCGGTACGATTGTATAAGCCAGTTTGGACGACACCATACTGGCCGAAATCAAAATTCTACTATTAGGCCCAAGTGGGCATTTCATCCAAACAGGACTTTCTAACTTCATAAAATTCATATTACAGAGCAGGTTCAACTCCTATTTCATCTTTGTAGTCTTCATTTTTTTTCATTGATATTGTACTTCTTTTTTTTGTATTATCTCGTATGTATATATTAAATGTTATCTACTCACCGAGTTGTTGAACTCACCCCCTCATTATTTATTATTTTCAGGCTTGTAGCTTGCTAGCAAGTCATTTTTGTCGTACTCTCGGAACCTGCTATTTTGGTTGTAGTCGACACTTTTTGTTCATATGTCTAGTTAGTGCTCCACAATTATAATTGTATATAATAAACTCTTGTATAAAGACAATTGAATTATGTTATAAAGTTTATTTTGATATTTCCGCTGCGTTGAACTCTGAAAGTTAAATGATAAGTTTGTGTGTAAGTTTGGGTTTGCATAGGTATGGAACCTTGGAGGGGACCATGCCTATGTGCCGGTCACGGATCCGGGAATCGGGTTGTGAAAATAATTATAAGAGCAAGTCTAATGGCAAGAGCCATTTTGGAGAGCCAAATCATAAAAATGGCTATTTGAATAGTGTTTAAATGGCTTTTAAATTGATGTGCTCTCCAATAAGAGCCATTTTGGAGAACCATTTTTTTTATCTTATTTTAAATAAAGTTCAATTATTTTGTATATAGTTTAATTATACAATTAATTATACAATTAATAGGAGTAAGTTATATAATTAAATAATTGGTTTTGAGAAACCCGCCAACAATAAAATTATTATTTTTATTTATATTTAAATAAAAATAAATAAATAAATAAATTTAATTATAATTAAAAGATTCACAATATTTAAGTAACTTATTGTCTTCGATTGTTAGAAAAAATAAATTTTTATTAGCACATTAACAAATAACCAATAAGTTCTTACATAATTAATTAACATACATTCCATTACAAATAATTCAATCAAATTAATTACAAATTAGTACTCCTTTTTTCCATAATTTCCAACTTTTTATCTTCAAAATACGCTGCAAAAATTAGATCCAATGTAGAAGTATCCATCATCATAATCTCTATTTCTTGTTTCTCTTGCCTTTGTTTAATCAATAGAGCTTATTGCTCTAACATAATTTTTCTATCTTGTCTTTTTTCTACCTCAATTTCAACAAACGTATCCTTCAATTGTTGTAAGATATTTGTTACACTTGTCTCCCTAACTTTCTCTTTTTCTTGTCTGCGTTTAAGTCGTTTCTTTGCAGCTTTCTGACTAATTGGTCTATTTTGGTAAATAAATGCGTCACTATCTTCTCTTAAACTAACAAAATCAGCGGTTGATGGATTTGAAGAAGCTGGACTTGCATTTCCATGATTTTTTTGTTTCTTGTTTGACTTCTAATGAAGCCATGCATGTTCAAATTGCCATTTGGATTCTTTTTTTAAGATGATCCAACAATTTTCCAGTTGACATCGTTTGCCAATGACTGAAGCATACATTTGTCGAGCATCATTTATTTGGTAAATCAAATTCAATAAATGAAACTATGTTATGTAATAAATATGTTAAAAAAATTATTTAATGTGGAAATGTTAAAAAACAAATAGTACCCTTGATTCTTCAGTCATTCCACTTTGTTGACGGTTTTCAATTTGGGTAACAAAACCAAGAAATTTTCCAACTTCTCTATTTATTTCTTGCCATCTATTTGAGATGCTTATTTGAGAACGATTACTCAAATTTTCTCCATTCTCGAAAAAGTACGTATGTACTTGAGCCCAAAATTGTGTTGTTTGTTGATAAACTCCTATGATTGGATCTTTGCTAGATGCAGATACAAGTAAACAATCTTCTTCCGGGGAGAAGTTCTTGCTTCTTTGTGATTTTTTAGTTGTGTGACCATTAGAAATCCTTTGTTGAGAAACAATCTGTTTAGACTCACTTATAAGAAAGTTAGTGAATGAGTTTGGCAAATTTGAGTCCATCTGCATAAAAAACAAATTGTGTTATTGCTCCATGTGACATTCTATCTAACTCAAATTCTATTACAGTATTAAAAAACTTATAAAACATCTATTTACGAATAAATACACAACAATTCTAAACACAAAATTTAAACAGTTTATAAATCTAACTATAAATTTAAAACATGTAATTAAGCTAATTGATCAAAAAATTCATAATTTATCAATTTCGCTTAATTATTTCGGCTCCCTCCCTCTCCCATGGCCATGGCGATCTCGGCTCCCTCTCCCATGGCTCCCCCCTCTCACTCTGCTCCCTCCCCTCATCTCCCTCGGCTCCCTCTCCCATGGCGCCCCCCCCCTCTCCCTTGGCTCCATCCCTACCTCACCCTGCTCTCTGCTCCCTCCCCTCCTCTCCCTCGGCCTTGTTCTCATTTTTGATCTTTGCCACAAATTCATTGTTGAAGAAGAAATCAAAGCTTCTGCTCTCATTTTCTTGTTGAAGTTTCTATTACATGGGTTCTTGGTTTTGATCAACAGACCTACTTGTACAAAAAAAAAAAGATTAAGTTTAGAAAACAAACGAAAGATGCAGTGGGCAGAAGGTTTGTAGTTGATAGGAACCGAAGATGCAGTCTTCTCCGTTGGATTTTGATGAAGGTATTTGCTGTGTTTTTTCTTGTTCGGATTGGTTGGAAAATATTGCTCTTTACTATGTTTTTTGAATTGTTTCAATTGGTGTTGCTGTGTTGATTGATTGTTGTTGGATGCTGCTGTGTGTTTTAATTTGGATAATGCAACGGTAAAATTACAACGGTCATATTTTATTTTTGGCTCTGCAGATGAAAGCTGTGGGAATGGCTCTGGATGATAGAGAAGCCATTTTGGCTGTCCATTTAGCTCTCCCTGTTGAAGACGTAAAAATAACAAAAACAACCAAATATTTTAAAATTTGGCTTTGGCTACACTGATACCTCTCTCCGTTGGACTTGCCCTAACCCCTTTATTTTAGCTCTTTGAACATCAACCCAGAATATGTTTAAATAGAGGATGTATTCCTCAAAATATACTATTCTGCACATTGGCAGTACAGTAGAGATAAGAACAAGGAATTACTTATTCAAATCTGTGTTTAAGACCTCTCATCTCCAGTTCTTGTAAATCTGTTTTCCTTCTCTACCGTCCCTCTGGCTCTGAAATAGTTAGGTCATTTATAGATAATGATTCATGATTTCCTGTTGAAGAGTCCAATGCAGGCATATTCCTTTCCGTGAAAAAGCCAGGTTGCTTCGGGTCAGGCAATGAATTCTCACTGCCCAGCATCAAAACCACAGATGACATATTTGGTCTGTCTCCCGGCTTTTGTTGCACGCATAACAGACCCACATGAATGCATCTCAGTACATCAGGAACAGAATAAGGGCGATCTGACATATTTTCAACTAGTTCCAATGCCCTCTCTTCCATCCACAGTTTCCATGCCTGGAAAACAGAAACTTGTTATGAGAAACAATTATTAATGCATCATTAATCTAACATGTTTGTTTTTCTCCTTACATGTCCAAGAAGATTATGGAAATGATCCGGGTGTGAAAATCCTCTATTTTTCTCTCCGCTTATTATCTCCAAGACTAGAACACCGAAGCTGAAGACGTCAGATTTCAATGAGAAACGCCCATCAACAGCGTACTCAGGAGACATGTATCCACTGTCGAAAAGCATTACAAGAAAAAGTTTAAATGGTGCAGAGATGAAACATTGTAACAAGATAGGTGTTGAGTGTACTTACTATGTTCCGACCACTTTATTTGTGTCTGCTTCAGTTTGGTCTCCTCCAAACAGTCTAGCCATTCCGAAATCTGAGATTTTGGGGTTCATATCCTTGTCTAATAATATGTTGCTGGCTTTGAGATCTCTATGAATAATCCTTAGTCTCGAGTCTTGATGAAGATAAAGTAGTCCTCTTGCAATGCCACCGATGATGAGGTTACGTCTCTGCCAGTCCAGCAATTTGCTTCTTGCTTTATCTAATCAATTTATCATCAGGTTATGTTATTCTGATGTATAAATGCAGCATCATATATAGAACAAGCAATCTAAATTCAACTCTAACAAGTTCTTGGGTTACAGACCGAAAATAAAATAATCTAAGCTTTTGTTGGGCATGAATTCATAGATCAACATTACTTCTTCTCCTTGAATGCAACAGCCCAGAAGTTTAACAAGATTTCTGTGCTGAAGTTTAGCTATCAAGATAACCTCATTTTTACACTCTGTCAATCCTTGCCGTGAACTTTTTGAAAGTCTTTTCACTGCTATTTCCTGCCCATCGACCAGTGTACCCTAGGAATCATTATTTACTGAAGTTAGAACATATCGTAGTTGATGATCTCTCAGCTCAGAAGCACATTTTTATATACCTTATATACCGGCCCGAAACCACCTTGTCCCAACTTGTTGTTGCTCGAAAAGTTATCCGTTGCTTTCACTATGGTGGCCAAATCAAATGATGGTAACTCCATGTCTTCCTGTATTTCTGAATAGCAGAAGATTTTCAGTTGTCAGTAATGTTAAACGAACAGCTTCTCCTTATCAAAGCTAATTGACTAGCAACATGATCTAACAAATGCTTCATATGTCGATCATTTTGTTATCGATGACTAACATAAAACTATACAATATTAGTAATCAACCATGGATACTATATATATTAACAAGGTTCATGTTCTGAAATAAGAAGAATTGTCAGCAGAATACACTACCTTGCTTTTTCTGTTTCTTTCTCCATATATAGAAGGTTAGTCCTACCATAAGCAGTCCAGCAAGGACCGTGGAACTGAGAACGATCCCTACAAGCTTCTTCTTACCAGAATTTGTGTTTTCTGACAATCCACAATAAACACAGAAAGGTTATTTTAATTAGTGAATAGAATGAGGGAATGAGGACACGAAGTTTGGAAAACATTCTAGGAGCATTCAACTTCCTCATTCCGAAATTGTTTGTAGAGAGAGAGTGAAAAATAAAATAAAAAACACTGGAATGAGTATCATGGAAAGAATATTAATGAATACCTTCTTTCGAAGGTGGTGGCATCCTTATGTAGAGGTTTCGGCCCCCAGTACTATACTCTCTCATATCAACCAATTCACCAAACCAGAGTAAGCAGCCAGTACTGCCTTCTCCTGTGATTTTTGAATATGCATATGCTGAGCAAGTGCAGTTTTTCAGACACATGTTCTTGCATTCTAAACTCATGCTTGTATCATACCAGGAATGGGAAGTGTCCGGCAACTTAAACCCTGAAAAATTCTGAAAGATGTCATATGCGCAATTCAATGCACTCCTTCTTTTACACCCTTTACTCAAATCTGTTAGAGAGTTGGGTTCAAATCCTTCCAGGCAAGTACATTTGTGGGATTGATCGACCATTTTGCAACTCATATATGCACCACATACGGAATAATTGTCACACAGATCTCTTGGTGCCCCATATATTTTTGTCCACGTATTATTTTGAACTGGACGCATATAGCGTTCCACGAATCCTGACTGAGTCACAATTAACCTCGTCAACAACACTTCCGGATTTGTAAGTTCATTACTATAATCTACATAAGTCTTGTTGAAAATAAATTCAAACTTCAAGAGCTCATTTGTAGGCAGATCAGGAGTCCCGGTGAAATCTTTTCCATTCCATGAACCCATCCTATAGTGCTTCAAAGTTCCATTCCTGACAACTATCTGTGGAAACCCCTGATGATCTATCCCGAATGAAAATCGGCCTGGAGCAGGATCGTCTGCGCTCTTCCAAGATGTCAAGTATCTATCCACACCAGTTACTGAATTCCATGCGATCTTCATTCCTGGTAGAAACGTATCACAAGGATATTCAAAACTCTGCCATAAATAGAAGCTATTATCCTTCCCATCTTTCACAACTAGATTTCCTGAATTCAATAGCTGCATAACTGGACTCTCAACATTTTTTGTTGTGTTGGATGACCAAATTATGTCACTGTTTCCGTTGATAAGGTGCAAAACTCCTTGCTGGGTGAAATTTAGAAATCCAGAACGATCCTTAAGCGGAGTTTCTCTATTCGCAACCCACGTAACCTCTTTATGAGCTGACAATTCATCCATGTACCATATTCCCAAAAATCGATTCATTGAGTTTCCTGGGCTAAAAAAACCCAGTTCAAAAGTTCGTCCTGCTGAAACTAGAGTCTCGCCATCTTTAATGGATCGATTTGAAGTGATATTGTCTTGTACAGCAGAGGCTACTGATAAAAAGAGTAAGAAGATGTTAGCAAAAAGCATTGTAATGCTAGTAAATGATTTAATCAGGCCTGTACGCCTAGCGATCTCCATTATTATCAGGCTTGCAGAGAGTGGAAATAGCCTTATATGTTATGAGCAGAAGTGCAAGTGGCGGTAGGGAGTAAAAGCCTTACATCTCACTGAAGTTGACCCATATATCTATTGCACCTACATGAATTTGTTTTTTTTCTTTTTCTTATGAATGAATTAATTTACATCGGTCTCTTATCTTTTAATATATATTTTTTGAAGCAAAAAATGAAAAAAAAAAAAAGGAGGTGGGAAATCTCATCGATCATTTAGAGATATAAATGCAGCCAAATACAGGTTGGTGATAACGCTTGAAGTAGTCTACTGCCTGCAACTACTACAGGAAAATGAAAGCTCATTGCAATTACTACATGACATGAAATTTCTACAAAAATAGATGGAGAATGGGCTTATGTTGACCTATCAGAAGCTGGCAGCGTACGTAAATGAAGCATTGATAGGACAGCAATTGCATGGTAGTTAATATTACAGTTGCTATGGTGGGTCGGGGACTTTTGAAACTTCCATTATATTTTAAGTGTTTTTACGCCGTGTTTTAAAAATATTTTTGAAAAAAATTAAAAAAAATTAATTTTTATTTTTATTTTTTATTTTAAATTAAACTTTTATTTTATATTATTTTCATGTGCTAATAAATAAAAAAAAAATATCATTTTGATATATTTTTGAAATCACTATCAAAATCAACTTTAACCACACTCTCAAACATTCATTATGTTTTCATTTACAAATGCATTAAAATGATATATTTTATCATTTGTTTTTATAAATATTTTTGATATAAAACATGAAAATAATCTAAAAACATAAAAAACTAATTTCAAATAAAAAATAAAAATATTTTTTATTTTTTAAAAAGGTTTTTGAAAATAGTGTCAAAATAGTAGTTTAAGATCCTATTTGTTCAATGGATGGACATGTTATGAATTGGAATTGCGTTTTCTAACTGTCAATCCATGTTTAGGTCAGATTATTTATTAAATTTATTTTCGTTTTTTCAAAGAAAAAAAATACCTTCCACAATCGAAATGATGCTTTAATTTAGGCAACATTACTAATTGTTGGTATTTCAAAATCCAAATATAATTGAAGCTCAAAATTATCAATTAAATGATAAACAATTTATTAAGTGATTTAAAATACATGCAAGTATTTAATAATTCATGAGAAAATATTTACCTATGTTACGATTTATACCATTACTGGTTGTTAATTAACTTAAACTAGGTTTTCAACATGAGAGGCAATGCTGGTAGACTAAAATTTATTTATACCATTATCTATTTCATTATATTGGAGTCAGATTGGATCGAATCCATTGAATGTAGATTTGGCTTCAGAGACAGTGAATTTATTACATCCCTATATTAATATTTTATCATTTTGATACAATAATTTAATTTAATTTATATAATCTTGACAGTACATAACTTTTTCTTTGTATTTATGTCCAATATTGGACACGAAATGTAATAGTTTTGAAGATCAAGAACGAAATTGATAGAATTTATTCAATGGAAAAGGATGTAATTACAGCTGATAGGGACTGAATTGCATAAAAATAAAAGTTTCCATACAGTTTGGAGGTAGGCCGGCTCTCCTTGGACTAAGTGACCGGTGGCTCAGTAGCCCTAGAACAGTGGAAGTTCAGGATGAGCATGTTTTCAGTCTAGTCTCAGACCCGTTTTATATTAAGATTGAGATTGATTCTGAAAATATATTTTATTTATAAATATATTCAAATGATATATTTTTTATTTTTTTAAAATTTATTTTTAATAATAACATATAAAAATTATCTAAACATACCATATTTTTTTAATTTAAAAAATAATTTTTTTTTATAATTTATTTTAAAAACACTTTCAAAACACAATATTAAACAAAATTCCTATAAATTTTATTTGTTTACTAGTTGTGATGTATTTAATGCTTCTTACGAAATGAATCATTAGTATCTGAACAGGTCTACAACTAACTTATTTAAGGGGCTGCACTATCTTAAGAAAATATTGTTATTTTTCTTCTTTTAATTTTATTTATTAATATTTAAGTTATTGAAGATTATGTTTTATTATTTACTGTGATTTGTTTTATATATGATTAAGTTGATCTTATAATTTTTATTGTGAGTTTGGTGGGTTAATTCAAGTTTTTTTTTCTTTGATATATTTTTTTTTAATTTTATTTTTTGATATTTGATTGATTGATAATTATGCTTCATTATTTATTTTGGTTTGTTTTCTATGAGTTTATTTAGTTTAATGACTCAAGTTGCCAGTTTAGAGGGTTAACCACGTTAATTCAAGTTTTTTTTTAATTATATTTTTTCTATTTCAACATTTATCATTGAGTTGATTATGAATTAGACCTCATAATTTATTTTGGTTTATTTTCTAAGAGGTTATCACAGTGTTATTACTTAGGTCATATATTTTCTAAGTTAACCCTAGTAGAATCATGTGGTTCTATTGTGTCCTATTTTAGAATTGTTTTTTTTCATTTTCAACCTTTAACAATGAGTTTATTGAAAAAAAGTCTTATATTTTTTTTTATGAGGTTCTCACAATTTCATGGCTATAATCGTAGATTGATCTAAGTTGACTCAAGTTATTTTGTTTGTTTATTATTTTATGAGTTTATCCCGATATGTAACTTGGATCAAGAGTTTGATATGTTAACATAGATTAATTTTTTTTTTGTTATTTTTAATTTTTTTTCAATTCTATTGTTCAACAATGGATTGGCCAGAAATTGAGTTTTAATAGGGTTTGTTTATTTACTAGAAATATATTAATAATTTCAAAATAGGTTTTAAGAAATTTGATCTCAACCAACAAAATACCACGACGGGTAAACGATATAGTCTATTATGTGATATGGCAATAAAGGTAGTTAGTTCATTGATAACTACAATCGACCAATGATAGCACTTTATATGACTCGAATGTGGGGGGTCTCTAATGGCTCATATAACAACATCAACTATAAAAAATATCTACAACAAGGGTTTTAAGTTCAACTCCTTGAATGCCTCTCAACTATATTCTGAATTAATTGCAAACAAAAAGTAGCTAGTAGTGTTTCGAACATTGAACTAAACATAACTCAACAAGTTTTAAAACCCTAAAATATTTATTCGAACAGAAACCTGGGATTTAAATGAGAAACTCAAAATAACTCGAGAAAAAAACAAACCTTGTTTCAAACCTAAATAATCAAAGCAACATGATACCTCGAAACTTTCAGCAAACCACCTCAAACATATAAGGCTGTTTGGTATTGTGGTTGCTGATGTGATTGAGGTTAAAAAAACAATTTAATAAAAAACACTTTAAGTTGCGGTTCATAACTAAAATTGAAGTGTTTGACTATGGTTGAATTTGAGGTTTAATGAAGAACAATTTCGTGTATTTGGTTATCATGCTTTTAATATTGTTGTCAACTTGTGAAATTATTTCAAATAATACACACACACACACACACACATATTCTTTTTTAAATATTATAGATTTACACACACACATATATTGTTTTTTAAATATTATAGATTTAATAATTATAATAATAAAATATAATTAATAATTTAAATAAATTAGAAACAAATAATATAGGTTCATTCAAATTAACCAAATTTTAAAAAAACTAACCCATAATATTTATTTATTTATTTATTTATTTATTATTATTATTACTATCATCATTAATACTATTAATGAATCATGATAGATAATTCAAACATTATAAATAAACCCATTATCCCATTCATTCCTCTATCACCAGAATTTATGCAATAAATAAATATAAATACAATAATCTAGCTGTTCTATCACTTTTTATTAGCTATTTTTTCTATACCGGCGTTTCATTCAGTTTTTTTTATGGGACCATACAATATTACTGCATTTAAAATCTAAATCAAACACTAAATTAACAGATTTTTTTCAAATACAGTTTGCACCACAAACTATATAGTCGGGGGTTGGGGGGGTTGGAAGCTCTTATTCATCATAAATGTGTCAGCTTCCCATGGCCTTCGAGCTTTGAATATTTAGGATCAAGAGGGAACATTTTGTTGTCATTATTAAATTCCAGCAGAGGTTGGTGGAAGCTCAACCTTAGCTCACTTTCGCGCAAATTATTATTCGGGGAGTCAATATTTCAAAATAAAAGAATACTTTAATGGAAATGGATTATTTCATTAAACAGATATGAAGAACACTAACTGATAGGATTTTAAGGTTGCAGGCCAGCAAACCTCCCATCCATCCGGCAATGGCAGACCTTGGACAAATTTATTTCAACTAAATAATAAAGAAATATAACTTAATTTGGAAAGATGGATTAATTGAGTTAATAATCAACCCCAACTTTTTGCATATGATCCAAACAAACACGCATTCAATTGCTCACAATCATGGTCGGATATACACACACACACACATATATTTTGATGTCACGAATATATATATATATATATTTTGTCAAATCCTCTATGTATTATTGAAAGTTCAAAATGAATCCCACGCTTTCGGCACTTGCAATTTGCCCCTTATATACAAGAGCAACCAGTGCAACCCAAGAAATCAGTTATGCCACACTAACTGATTTCTAGCTAATTAAAAGGAAATGCATAACAAGAAAGAACTAAATGATAACAGACTAACTAATTATCAACTAATCAATTAGCCTAACATATCCTCCCCTAAACTGAATCAGGTAACTGAATCAATTTAAGATCTTCGGAATTACACACACTCCAAGCTGGTTTCTGAGTTTCACAAACGCCTCAAGCTTCATTGGCTTGGTCATGATGTCCGCGATTTGTTCTTGTGAGCTGCAATACTTCAATTCTATCACTCCTTCCTTCGATAGATCACGCAAGAAATGATATCTGACTGATATGTGTTTGCTCCTTCCATGCATGACTGGATTTTTGGATAACTTTATCGTAGAGCAGTTGTCGCAATAGATTTCACAGCTTGTTTGGTTCCAATTTAGCTGACGGAGGACCCTTTGTAACCATATTGCCTGGCATGCACACATTGCTGCTGATATAAATTCGGCTTCCGTTGTTGAGAGAGTGACTATAGCCTGCTTTTTGGAGCTCCATGCAACTGCTCCAGAACACATCATGAATACATAACCTGACGTGCTTCTACGGTCATCCAGGTCTCCTGCATAATCGCTATCTGAGTAAGCGATCAATCCATTATCCCCTCCTTTCTTTTGATAACAGATTCCCAATTCAGTGGTGCCTTTCAGATATCTCAATATCCTCTTCACCGCCATCATATGCATTTGAGTGGGCTTCTCCATGTACCTGCTTACCAAACTCATTACAAACATCAAATCTGGCCTGGTTACTGTTAAGTACATCAGACTCCCAATCATTTGCTTATACTGAGTCGGATCAACTTTGGTTCCTCCTTCATCCCTTGACAGTTTACAGCCGGGCACCATTGGGGTTTTGGTGGGATTACTGCTTTCCATCCCAAATTTCACAAGTATTTCTTGTGCATACTTCTTCTGGCTCATGTAGATGCCTTGGCAGGTTTGCATAATTTCAACTCCCAAAAAGAATTTCATTCTTCCCAAGTCCGTCATATCGAATTCATTCTTCATAGAAGCTTTGAATTTCTTGATTAGTGCCTCATCATTACCCGTAAAGATCAGGTCATCCACATATATGCTGATGATTAGCACTTTTCCTTCCTTGGACTTAGTGAACAATGTATGCTCACTCGGACATTTCTCAAAACCTTCTTTGAGGAAGTAAGCTTCTATCCTGCTGTACCATGCCCGTGGAGCCTGCTTCAACCCATATAGGGCTTTCCTGAGTTTGAGTACTTTATTTTCCTCCCCACTTTTCTTGAACCCTTTCGGCTATTCAATGAACACATCCTCCTCCAGTTCTGCATGCAGAAATGCGCTCTTGACATCTAACTGGTAGATGTTCCAGTCATAGTGAGCTGCCACTGCCATTATTACCCGAATAGTGTCCCATCTAGCAACTGGGGCAAACACTTCTGTATAGTCAATTCCTTCCCTTTGAGCATACCCCAACACCACCAATCTGGCTTTGTACTTGTCCACTTCTCCTTTTTCGTTCAGCTTTGTCTTATAAATCCACTTCACTCCTATTGCTTTGGCATGCTTAGGCAACACTGTTAAGAACCAAGTGTTGTTTCTTTCTATGGCTTGAATTTCGCTCTCCATAGCCTTTTTCCATATAGAACTAGCAGCAGCCTCCTCATAAGACTTTGGATCCCCTTCTTCAATGTACATGACCATATCTTGATCTTCCTCACTTTCTGACAGCCCCCCTCCAGTTTCATACTCTCTCAACCATCCAGGTTCTCTCCTTATTCTCCTCTCTAATCTGCCACTTTCAGCCTCTTCTCCAACATTTTCCAGCCCAGTGTTATCTGACTCTTCAGCCCCATTTTCCAGCCGAGAGTACACATTTTCCAGTCCTGGTTCAAGCCCATTTTCCAGACCAATGTCCCCATGTTCTAGCTCATTTTCAGCCTGTGTAGCTTAGTGTTCTTGGGCTCCTTCATCAGCCCCATTCTCAACAGCTACTCCAGCTTCTCCCACTTCAACATTTACATCATTCTCACCCCATGTCAGCAAGCTTCCTCTCGATTCAGGTTCTGTTTTACTCCAATCCCAGCCTTCATTTTCACAGAAAATCACATCTCTGCTTGTGATGATCTTTTTGCTGACTGGATTAAACATTCTGTAGGCCTTCGATTCCTTGCTTAGCCCTAAATGCACACATTTAGAGCTCTTCTCATCCAACTTTTTCCTTGTTTGGTCTGTCCTATGCACATAGCCGATGCACCCAAACACTTTAATATGTTCCACTGAAGGAGTTTGTCCTCCCCAGGCCTCCTCTGGAGTCTTTCCCTTCACTGCCTCTGTTGGACTCCGATTCATCAAGTACACGGCCCTAGCTTGATCGCCTCGGGCCAAAATTCTCTTGGCACCTCTCTCTCCATCAACATACTCCTGGTTCTGTTCATAATGTCTCTGTTTTTTCTCTCCGCCACCCCATTTTGCTGGGGAGTATACGCAGCTGTCAGCTGCCTGTTTATTCCATTTTCCTTACAGAATCCATTAAACTCCTCAGAGTTGAACTCCCCCCCTCTATCTGTCCTCAAACAGCAGACATTTTCTCCAGTCTCTTTTTCCACAAAGACCTTGAAGTTCTTGAAGCTCACAAAAGCCTCAGATTTTTCAGCAAGAAATTCCACCCATATCTTCCTAGAAAGATCATCTATGAAGGTAATTAGGTACCTCTTCTTGCTGTGAGAAGCCGGTGTTATCGGCCCACAAATATCGGCATGCACTAATTGCAACCTTTTTTCGGCTATCCACTGTGAATGCTTAGGAAATGGGTCCCTATGCTGTTTTCCCCTCACACACCCCTCACACACCTTAGTTGGTGTTTTCAGTAAAGGTAGCCCCTGCACCATTTTCCCATAATACAATGTTTTCAACCCCTTATAACTCAGGTGGCCATATCTGCAGTGCCACAGCTGAGATTCCTCCTCAGCAGAAATTTTAAAGCAAGCTAGTTCACTAGGGTTTTTGGCAGCATGCTCTCTAGGGCTCATAGAAGCTAGCAATACAAACATCCTATTCATGGACATTTCACTTTTCATAATCAAGCCCCTAGAAGGATGAAACATTTTGCACAAATTGTTCTTTATCAGGATGGCCAATCCTTTCTCTTGCAACTGCCCTATACTCAACAGATTATTCCTCAATTCTGGAATGTAATATACATGTGCAATACTTTGTGTTATTCCCTCTACATTCATCCTAATGGTTCCCCTGCCCATCACCCCCATTCGGGAATTATTTCCTAGCTTAACCGACTGCCTAAAACTTTCATCAAGATTCACAAACCACAATTTATTTCCTGTCATGTGATTACTACAGCCGGAATCTAGAAACCATACCTCATCCCTTTTCGCATGGTGCAGCTCAACATGTGTCATGAGGAGCATCTCCTCTTCTTCCTCCAATTCAGCATAGTGTGCTCCCCTCTCCCAATCGGGACATTCATATTGGAAATGTCCCAATTTGTGACATTTGTAGCATTCCACCACTTCTTTGTTAAAGAAAGATCTGCCACGTCCTCTACCTCGGCCTCGGTTGCCTCTAAATGAGCTGAAACCACCCCTGCCCGAGCTGAAGCCACCCCTGCCCCTTCCCCTGGTTGTGCGTTCATCATGCACAACCTTGAGGGCCTGGTCTTCTTCTCTGTGCTCAGCCATTCTTTGCTCATGCACCAAGAGACTCCTTTGCATTCATCGTTCTCAGGACCTTGCTCACAATCACATTCTGCTCAAATTTCTCCCCATGTATTCGCATTTTGTTCACCACTGCCAGTGTCCGAGAGATGTACTTATCAACCCTCTCTCCTTCCTTCATGCTCAGGAGCTCAAAATCTCTCCGCAGGGCTTGTAGTTGAGCTCGTCTTACTTTAGTGGAGCCCTGGTACTTCTGCCTCATTGACTCCCAAATAGCCTTGGCTGAGCTTTTGTCCAAGATCGTTTCCATGATCTCTCTGTCAATTGACTGGAACAAGAAGTTTTTAATCTTCAGGTCCTTCAGCTTGGTTTCGTCTGCAATCTTCTTTTGTCCCTCAGTTAGAGCTGATCCTCGGGGTGTTGTGACTGTTGGAAGGCCTTCTTTAACTAGCGTCCACAGTTCCTTGCTCCTCAAGAAATTCTCCATCAACATCGACCAGTGGTCATAGTGACCATCAAATCGAGGAATAGCAGCCTGAACGAATTTGTCTGAGGAAGACATCTTCAATTTCTCGGTGAAGACTTTTCTATCTCTTCACTTTCTCTCTCTCTCACTCACTGAGTTTCTCTAACTCACCGTGTTTCACTCACTTCACTCATGTTTCACTCACTCACTCACTCACTCACTGTGTTTCTCTCGCTCACAGTGTTTCTCTCACTCAGTTCCACGATCTGTGGTGGGATTTCTTTCTTCTTCTTCGTCACAGCTTGAGCTTCACTCTCTTGATTGAGTGATTTTCTTCACTCGTCTGCGATTGTGACTTCAGTATCTTTCTTGAATTGTTGATTGCACGCCTCGAGTAGAAGAAATTTTCTCCTGAGAATCGTGATGAACGATCTCAGTTTTCCAGAGAGGATTTCTCTCTTTCCCTTTCCCCTTCTCTCGAAGCTTCTCTCTCTTTCTCAATCAGTCCCGATCTCAAGCTCTGATACCATATGTCAAATCCTCTATGTATTATTGAAAGTTCAAAATGAATCCCACGCTTTCGGCACTTGCAATTTGCCCCTTATATACAAGAGCAACCAGTGCAACCCAAGAAATCAGTTATGCCACACTAACTGATTTCTAGCTAATTAAAAGGAAATGCATAACAAGAAAGAACTAAATGATAACAGACTAACTAATTATCAACTAATCAATTAGCCTAACATATTTTACTATGTTTCGACATTTTTTTATTTACTTACAATTGTTTTTCGTTTACCTAGAGCCCGAAAAATAAGTTGCTAACAAATATAACCCTGAGTCAACATGCGTGGTCTATCTTCCCGGTTATTGGTGCACACATAATTACACCACATGAATGCATTTTAAAAGTTCACATGGATTGCTCGAATCGGTCGAACATTCATCGATCAATCCAACAATCGATGTTTTTGTAGCCCAAAATCATTGATGCGTTGAAACAAAGGAATTATTAGGGGTGAGAAAAAAACCCGATCAACCAATTAAACCGAGAAAAGCTGGGGAAAAAACTGAAAAAACCCAAACCGAAAAAAAACCCCCGATTAAACCAATTTAAAAATTCTGAAAAATACCCGGTTCGGTTCGGTCTCGGTTTTGTAAGGCAAAAACCGAATAAACCGAATTTAACCGAACCGTTTCGATTAAAAACGTTAATATAAAATAAAATCACACTTTCTCTTCTCTCATTTCTTTCCTAACCCTAACCCTCTCCCTCTCCTAGCCAGTCGCTCCCTCTCTCAGTCTCCCTCTATGGCAGCCAGTCGAGCCCTCTCCCTCTCTCCCTCCCCTGGCAGGAAGGCGCCCCAGATCTGCCACTTCGTATCGTGCGAGTAGGAGTGGAAAGGGAGAAATTAGAGAAATCATCACTGACTTCATCCACTTCTTTTCTCTTCAATATCTTTAAGGAAGAAGATGATGACGAGGAGTGTCGTAACCCAATTTTTGGGTTACTCTCCAAAATAAAATAAAAATAACAAAAATAAAATAAAAGGAGTCGGCGTGGGTAGAAAAATCAATGTGGAAATTTTGTCGTTTTCGTGAGTCCAATCGTATCTCTTTGGTTCCAAAAATAGAGAAAAATACAGATTTAAGGCAAAACTAATTTATGGTTGGATGAATCTATGTAAAAATTAAGTTAAACGACATAATTATATTTTTATGGGTTGATTCGATTTAATCGTCGACAAATTTAAAGTTTAATTATGACCGGGAATTAATTTAAGGTCCAATTGAAGGATATAATTAAGTGCAAGGAGTTAATTATAATTTAAATTAGTCAAATTAATTTTATTAAGGGCTTAGTCAATGAGAAATCATTTCTTGAATTTAATTCGGGCTCAATTAATGAGAATGGAATTTTTGGAGACCGATTTGAATTTTTAAGTCAATTATGCGAAATCAGGGGCCAAATTGAACAAATTTAGAATTTAACGGTCAATTGAGGGTTAAATCACGCAAATCGGAAACCAGAGACCAAAATAAAAAAGGCGCACACATTTAAGTTTGCTGTTGAAATTTTGACGGGGATACGATTGCATAAAATTAAAAGTTTAAAACTAATTAGGGATGCAATTAGAACAATTACAAATTAAAAGACCAAATCACAATTTCCCACCACCAAATTTACATGTGCTCTGCACTGTTCTGACACCTGAACAATGCAGAGCACGACACTGCTACTCGCAAGCCTCCCGCAAATTGTTTGCAGAGGCAAAGGTAGTAATCTCATGCAACATGCATGAGAGTCGTCTCTCCCTATAAATAGAGGGGGAAAAAGACGAGCAGAGAGGAGAAGAAAAAAAAGAGAAAAAACCATAGAAAGAGGAGGGAAGTTCGGAGGAGAAAACGAAGGAAAAAAAAAGAAGAAGAAAAGAACAGAGGTGAAAGAGAAAGACAGAGGAGAAGAAACAGAGAGTATTTTTTACCGAAAATTCACGTAAGAATAGAGAATAAAGTAGAGATTATTGAGGAAAATTTATGTAAGAAAAAAACAAGAAATCTTTTTCATCGTCCCCGTCTGTGCAGCAACTCTCTATCCCTCTCCCCCTCGGTTTGCATGTCTGTTTCTCTCTCTAACACCAGCGTGGCCGAGCTCTCTCTCTCCACCAACAGAGGCCATTCAACCACCCACATTCCACCCTCATCACCACCGAAAACCTATCTACATGCCAAAAAACCTAGCAGCAACTCAAGCGAAGGCAACAGGAGCATCCCTAGTTCACAGCAACGCAGGCCGACCAGCTTCCGAGGCCTCCTCCGGCCACCACAGGCCATCGTTTCCGACGCCACCATGACTGGAAGAACCACCTCGACCTCCTCTACCCAATGGTATTAACAGGTACACCTTTAATCATAGTTGAAAAACCCATTGTTCATCTTCTCCTTCGACCCGTGCCGCATGCAAAGTGGGACGTATCCCACCTGTTCATGCGAGGCTCGGCTATGGGAGTGGGCTAGGCTCTGTGCCCGGCCCAAGCTCTAAGGGAGCTGGGCTTCCAGCCCATCTAGGCTGGAGGCCCAGCCCATGTACAGTGGGCAGTCAGCCCACTAATTTTTATTTATTTATATTTTATTTTATTTAAAAAATGGCAAAAATATAAAAATATAAAAAATTCAAAAACACAAAAAATGTTTTGTTTTCGTGCATACGGCCGAATTGCAAGATTTTTCCATCATATTTTTCATAAAAAAAAATATATGCTACATCTTTCTCATATTTTAAACGAAAATTGGATATCGTAACCAGTTTATGGTTATCCGTTGGAATTTGGCCAAAATATCAAAAATAATTTAACAATTATTTTGTTTTATTTATCGCGGTGTAAAATTACATTATAAAGTACACCCGCGGATAAAAAAAGATTTTACTATGGTGTAAAATTACATTGTATACTACATCCATAGATAAAAAAAAAATTTACTACGGTGTAAAATTACATTATAAAGTACACCCACAAACACAAAAAAATGTTTTTTTTTTTAAATGCAGTGTAAAAAAAATAAACTTAGAAAAAACAATCAAACAACAATGCAACTTACCTTAGGTAGGGTGCATTGGGGGTGATGCGTCTTCTCCTTACACAACAAGTCCCCTTACCCAAGACTTTCGCAAACCAATAGGTTTCCTAATAACCTTAATATTAGATGGTGACTCCTAATAATTATAGTCGTAATTTTTATGACTATAAAACAACCCCCCATTTCACCGCGCGTCGTTGTCTCCCTCGAATCACGGGGGATGGCGGGGCGCAAAGACTCAAAAAGTTATTTTTAAGAGAAAAAAAAACTCAAAATCTGGTTTTGTTCATGCAAACTGAAACTTTTAATGCAAATCACCATTTTTTTAAGCAATTCTTATTGATGGTGTTTCAGAAGTTTTATGATGGTACGCATTTGGGCTTTGGTTCACTATAGACCACTATGTGCACTTTGTGCCCCCTAGTGTGGTGTACAAAACATGTTAGGTTAAAATTCTTTTAAGTAAAACAAATGCTATGAGATCATGCCCTTTGTGAAGAAATTTTTTTTTTGTAATGAGAATTCATGGTAGAATTTTATCTTATTGATTGGGAGGTTACAACGTATATTAGGCATACTATTTTTTTACAGAGTCAAAATTCAATGTTCTAAGTAAATCTTCTCCTTCTAATCTAGATAACCACAAAGCTCCTCCCGAGAATGCTTTCTTCGCCATATAAGGGCCTTCATAGTTTGGGGGCCCATTTACTTCTTCCCGAGTAAAGGCAATATTTTCTTCAAGACTCGGATCTCCTTCTTGGAATTTTCGAGGTTGGACATTTTTGTCATATGATTTGGCCATCCTTCTTTGGTATAATTGATAATGACAAATTGCAACTAACCTCTTTTCACTGATTAATCATATCTAACTTTTTCCCATTCTACTTCTTCTAATTCCAGGGTCTATCAATACTCTTAATGATAGGATTTCTACTTCAAAAGGCATCACCGCCTCCATTCCACACACTAACGTGTACGGAGTGGCTCCTGTTGAGGTCCGGATTGGGTACGATACGCATGAAGGGAAAATGGTAACATTTCATGCCAATCCTTGTAAATGACTACCATCTTCTGAATAATCTTCTTAACATCCATATTAGCAGCTTCTACCACACCATTCATCTTTGGTCTATACAGCGAGTTGGAATGCTTGATTTTCCATTTAGCGCAAAATTGTATTATTATTTTTATACTAAAGTTCTGAGCATTATCAATTATAATCTTTTTTGGTGGTCCCTATCGACATATCAAATCTCTTTTAACAAATTTCTTCACCACTTTTTTGCGTCACATGAGCAAATGACCTGGTTTTTGTAAAGTAGTCGATAGCCACGAGAATAAACCCATGACCATTGCTACTTTTGAGTTGATAGGTCTAATCACATTGATTCCTCATATTGCAAAAGGCCATGGAGATATCAAGTTAAATAGAAGAGCTGGAGGGGCATTGATTTTGTCACCATGGACTTGACACTTATGACACTTGCAGACATAATCAATGCAAACCTTCTCTAATGTCATCCAGAAATAACCAGCTCTTTGTATTTTTCTAGCCATCATATGTCCACTAGCATGGGTTGAGCAAATCCCTTTATGGACTTCCCGTAACATGTCTTTGGCTTTGACTTCGTCTAGGCATCACAACAAAGTCCCGTCAGATGACTTTTTATACAAAATGTCCCTATTAAGAAAAAAATCCATTTCCAACCTCCTCAAGGTCTTCTTTTTTTATTTTTGATGCCCCCATGGGATAAGCTTGGTTTCAGATGAAATTATTGGTATCGTAGTACCAAGGGTTTCCATCTATTTGTCCTTCATCTAAGCAACAAATGAGCTGGGTTATTTTTAATATCAATGTGTATCGGCTGTAAGTTTTGTCCTAAGTCTATTCTAGCCATAGAAACTAGTGTGGCCAAAACATCCACAAACTGATTTCCTTCCCTTCCTAGATGGGTGAACTCTATTTCCTCATATTCTCTAGCTAGTTTAGACATGTATCCTTGGTAAGGTATTGGTTTTTTTTTTTTGCCATTTTTATTTGATTGTAGCCTAAAAACCCATCCATAAAGCAATATGTGGAACTACGAGTTGTATTGTCAACTAACATGTCTATATGTGGGGAAGATTATCTTTAGGTATAGCACGATATAAGTCTTTAAAGTCCACACAAACTCTAATTTTACCTTCCTTTTTTTTATAATACCACTATGTTTGAAACCCATTGGGATATTTGACTACTAAAAAACAATCCATTATTTTTCCAATTTTTGTCTTTATTTTGATCAAAACTTCTGGAAGGGTTCTCTTTAGCTTTTGCTTGATCAATTTGCATCCTTCTTCCAAAGTAGCACTCGTGTACTCGCGATATCCGTATCCCATCCGAGCATATCCTTAGATGACCAAGCGTGAAACATTTATGTAATCTCTAAGTAGTGTAATCAAGTCTTCTCTTTCCTTCGTGTGATTAGAGTTCCTATCCTTACCTCTCTATGGCTTTCTTCATACCCATATTTATGGCTTCAATTTCCTCTTTAGTGGGTTTCCAAACTTGTTCATGTTGTTCTATTAATTTCATGAATTCCCTAATGTTATGTTCATCCCTTTTTTCCTCTTCTACATCTATTATGTATTCTTTAAAATTCAACCATTCATTCTCAATGCAAAGTGCAGGTGTTGTTGTGAAAGATCTGTTTTCAAGGTTCCCAAGAGAGGAAATATTTTTTTTCCTTTTTTTTGCCGTGTAAATGCACTGTAAAAATATAAAGAAGAATTTTGAAAATGCATGATCTCATTAAAAGAAAAATTTTGGCTTGAAAACAAAGATAAGATCCAATTAATGTCTTAAGCCATGATTGTCTATGAAAACAAAATGGAAAACGACAAACCGCATGGAAAACATCACAATCTAACAAGTATTTGTTGATTACATTTTGAGCACCAATGGAGCTTCTTAGGCCTCCCAAAAAAAATGCAACACGATATTATGGAACATACACCTTAACGATAGGTTCTAGTTAGTCTCTAAAGAGAGTCTCTTATTGTCCCAGTGATCACCTTTATAAAGGTGATATGGGGTTTTAGCAGATAGCGGGATGATATGTATACCAATCACTACCATTCTAAACAATCAGCAAAGAGTTGGGTTTTACACAAACTTAAACCTTGACTCAAGTCATAAGGTAAGCTACTAGTCCCCCACTTAAGTTAAAGTTTAATGTGTGTGCCAAAAAATAATAAAGGTGATGTATAAAGGACTTTTTTTTACCCATATTCGATATATCATGCATGACAGGATGTAAAGATGCATGCTAAAGCTTCTAAAAATATAAACCATTCATAGCAACCAAGAGAAAAAACAATCAAAATATCAACAAATTATAAACAAACAAATTATCAAGCATAGTCCAAAGTCCACAGCGGAGTCGCCATCCTATCGCACCCTCTGCGAGAGCGTGACGTCGCAGTGAATCTCATCATGAGTCGGGGAATTCATGTTTGGGTTTTGTCTTTATTTTTGTGAAAAAAGGAGTCGCCACCTAGTATTATGGTTACTAGAAAACCTAAACTGGCCTTTCAGAGATTCTAAGATAAAGGACTGGTTACGTAAAGGGAAGGTTTGAGCACTCCTAGTACGCCCTACCTAAGGTAAGTTGCTTGGTGTTTTGGTTTGCTTATGATTTGCTATGGTATTGATCTTTCAAAAAAAATGTTGGTTAAATGATGATGGCGTATTATTCCTGTAAAAATATTTTGGATATTTACCACTTTAAGGTTTCTTTATCCAAATATTTACGGTGAATAACAACGAATTATCTCGACTAATATTTTGGATATTAACCACTTTAGGATTTCTTTTCCGAAATATCAACAGTGAATAATAACAAATTATCCCCGCCAATATTTTGGATATTAACCCCTTTAGGGTTTCTTTAACCAAATATCAACAGTGAATAATAGCCAATTATCCCCGCCAATATTTTGGATATTAACCACTTTATGATTTCTTTAACCAAATATCAACAGTGAATAATAACCAATTATCCCTGTCAATATTTTGGATGTTAACCCCTTTAGGATTTCCTTACCTAAATATTAACAGTGAATAATTTGAATCTCAAAAAATAAGATTTTTGTATTTTTGGAATATTATACAATAACCTTTGGATTTTACAAACATATTGTATAATCCAAAAATACGAGAAAACAATTTTTTTTGTGTTTATGAAATCCATGCTAAAACACATTTTTTCTTTAAACTCTGAAATAGTATATTTAAAAAAAAAAGAAATGTTCAAAATATGTTAGCGTACTGACCATATGCATGAAAATAACATATTTTTTTTGTCTTTTTAAAGAAAATATATTTTATGCAAATTTTGTATTTTAATTTTTTTATTATTCTTAGTGGCTGGCTGCCAGCATGTGGGCTACCAGCCCACTCATCTTGGGCTGGAAGCCCGCCTTCTTAAAGTGGTCAAGCCGATCATAAAGCCTTGTTGCATGCATAAACGAAGGTGCTACAGTAACATGGAGGATTTTCGAGTATGATGAACGATTTACCTGTTAATACCTTTAGGTAGAGGAGGTCGAGGTGTTTGTTCCTGTCGTGGTGGCATCATAAATGGTGGCTGGAGTGGGCGTCAGAAGGTATGGGTTTACCTTGCTTTTGTCGGTTGTTGCTCTGCTGACTTCGCCTAAGGAGGTGTCTAGGTTGCTGGCATGGAGGTGGAGATGTTGGTGTAGAGAGAGAGAGGCTGGGCTGGTTGGAGTTGTTGCAGCTGGAGGAGAGAGAGAGGTCGGTCGACTGGTTTTGAAGAGAGACTGGGCTGAATGAGAGGGAAGGAGCAGCTGCATGCTGCTGGGGAAGAGAAGGAGCAGCTAAATGATCTGGGGAAGAGAAGGAGAGAGAGGGAAGGGATGGTGACCGAGAGGGAGAGTGAGAAGGATGTCTTCGCTGGAGCTGGTGGGGAAGAAGATGGGTTCTGCAAATGCTCAGTAAAAATTTAATCCGACTTTTACATAATTTTTTTCTTCTTTGTTCGTGAATTTTCTCCTCCTCTCTTCTTCAAAATTTCCTCCTCTATTTCGTGAATTCTATCCTCTATTTTCATCAAATCTCTCCCCTGTTTCGTCCCCCTGTTCTGTAAAATGCTCTCCCCTCGTTTTCTTCTTTGTCTCTCAATCTCCCATGCTTAGGAGGCATGCACATTGCATGAGAATGCCGCCTCCGAATTTTGTAGATTGCGAGTGCTCGCAGAGGCGTGTCATGCACTCGTTCAGTGTCTGAACAAATGTAGGCATGATGCAAATTTTGTATATTTTGGGAAGGTGAAAGAACGATTTGGTCCTTTAATTTGCAATTATTCTAATTGCATCCCCAATTAGTTCTAAACTTTTAATTTTGTACAATTGTATCCCCCGCTGAATTTCAAGAGCATCCTTAGCTTTGCATGCCTTTTTTTATTATGGTCTCCGGTATTTGATTTGTGCGAGTTAACCCTCAATTGACCATTAGACTATCAATTCGTTCAATTTGGCCCATGATTTCGCATAATTGGCTTGAAAAAAATTCAATTCGATCTTCGAAAATTTCAATCTTCTTAATTGAACCCGTATTAAGCTCAAGAACTTGATTTTTATCGATTAAGCCCTTAATAAAATTAATTTGACCAATTTAAAGTACAATTAAGTCTTTGCACTTAATTAAATCCTTCAATTGGACCCTAAATTAATTCTTCAACACAATTACACTTTTATATTTGCCAACGATTAAATCAAACTGGCTCATAAAAATATAATTATATCTTTCGACTTAAATTTTATGTAGATTTATCCAATAATAAATTACTTTAGCCTTGAATCTGCATTTTCCTTCATTTTTAGGCACAAAAGAGGTACGATCGAGCTCTAAAAAATGTCGAACATTTTTACCTTGATTTTCCTACCAACACCGACCCCTTTTATTTTATTTTTTCTATTTTTGGGTAGATGTGGGGAGTAACCCAAAATTGGGTTATGACACATCTCTGAAGCTATGAATTTTCTATAAGGACTTGGGCCAATTACATCACTTTCTTGGGATCGAGATTGCTCAAACACCTGATGGTCTTCATCTGTCTCAATCTCACTATGCCCTTACCATTCTTGAGAAAGCTAACATAGTCAATTGCAAACCTATGAGTACACCTCTTGAAATGAAAACAATGACCTCATCTGATGTTGTCCTGCTTGAAGATCCAAGCTACTTTAGAGGATTTGTTGGTGCTTTACAATACTTAACACTCATGAGACCAGATCTTTCCTACTATGTCAATTATGCATAACAGTTCATGCATGCTCCCACCATTGTGCATTTAAAAATTGTTCAAAGGATCTTAAGATATGTCACAGACATAATTAATATAGGTTTGTATTTTACATCAAATACAACACCTAATTTTTGTACTTTTTTCTGATGGAGTTGAGCAAGGTGTCCCACCACTAGGCGATCAACCACTAGATATTGTACATTTCTTGGAAAAAATCTCATCTCCTAGTGTGCCAAGAAACAACATACTATCTCTCGCTCAAGCACCGAAGCAGAATATCATGCCATGGGAAATACAATTGCTGAACTCACATGGTAGTCCTTTATCCTTGCATATCTTTGTATTCCATTGGCATCTACCCCGCACCTCTACTATGATAAAATACTCTTCACATGATAATAAATCTTGTGTTTCATGCTTCAAGTATACATATCGAGTTAGATTACCCATTAGTGAACATATCTCCTCTACAAAGCGATAATAGATCTCTTCACCAAACCAATATCCAAAGATGCACTCAAAAACCTTTGAACCAAACTCCGGCTTCACCCTCGGCACATTTTCGTGGGAGGGTATTGGCACAACCTATCATCTAGGCATGAATTATGGGAGACAAAGAAGTGACAAAGCTTAGGATAACAATCAAAGCAATAAGATTGCAAACTCCCACAACTCATGCTATAATAATGGAGGGACGTTGAAGGATCAACGGCAACAACTGCAAACCAGAATGGTAGCTTGACTAGTTAAGTAAATTAATCTCAACAGAGAGCATCTTGGGATATTTCATAGAATTGCAGAATTCAATAGAACTCAAAGATAAATCATATCTCGGATTTGGTGCTGTCATTTATAAGAAAATAATCGTAACCCTTTTTATTTTAGCTATTTTAACATCAACCTAGAATATGTTTAAATAGAGGATGTATTCCTCAAAATATATTATTCGGCACAATGGCAGTACAGTAGATATAAGAACAAGGAATTACTTCTTCAAATCTGTGTCCACGAACTCTCATTTCCAGTTCTTTTAAATCTGTTTTTCCTCTCTACCGTCCCTCCGGCACTCGAAATAGTTAGGTCATTTTAGAGGCCCTACATATCTCTATAAATAGAGGGCCTCAACCTAAAGGCAAGTTGGTTGGAATTCTTGGAGATACAAATTTTCTTCAAGATAAGCTCTTCAAGCAAGGAAGCTCTCTCTCTCAAAGAGTCCTCAAGCCTCCTTCATCTACACTTGAAGTCTACAAAGAACAAAGCTCTATTGGATCAAGCCAAAACGCCCCATAAGAGCTCTTCAACAACACTTTGAAGACAAATCAAGGTATTCTTCAAAGCATCAAACCACAACATCTCGCTTCGCAATACACGCAAAAAATTCGCGTTCTTGCAAAGCATAAATCTTAGCTTGATTACTCAAATAAATCAAGTCACCATACACCAAATCCAAGGGAAGAATCAAAGGATTGCCATATTCTTTTGATAGAATATATTAAATAGAGATTGTACCCATTCATATATTTAATAAAATCATATATTTGTACACGTGTGCTTGTTTAATTTCAGGCGCACAAAATTGTGTCTACAAATTTCTGGCGACTCCACTGGGGAAATCTCTACCTTTCATCTCTTCCCTTCAAGAAAGAATTTTCAACAAAATCTCAATGGAAACTAGGAGGAACATGATCACCATTGTCGCTTCGAAAAGCAACAAGGCCATTGATTCAAGTTCCCAACATACTATTGAAGATTCTTCAACTCCGCCATTGAAAACAAAATCCATCGTTGAGTTGTATGCGCAAACTAGGCCGATTCTCAAGATGACGTCAACTTCGAATGCAAGAGGGGCACAAGATGTCACCTCAAAGATGAAGCCACAAGCTACTCCACTACAAAAGTCAAGTGAGGCGCGCGAAATGGTCTTCAACACTCAAGGCGACTTTGACGATTCATCTATGGAAACTACTCCGTGTCAATCACCAAATAAGGCTTCGGGTTCTAGCACCATGTCAGTGATGATGACCGAGACAACATCTTTAGAAGATCAAGTGGCTAACTTGACAAAACTCGTCGAGGGGCTTTCGACTTCACTCAAGACAAAAGACCGCGAGATAGCAAAGTTGATGAACAAACTTGAGAGCATGAACGAAAGAGGCCAAACCTCCACTAACAAGGCTTGTCAAGTAGATCAACTAGATGTCATTGAGGAGTCCGCAATTGAGCCGTGGAGAATATACGTGGTATTATCGATGGTATCTTCACAACAAATCAACCGAAAGAACTCATCAAGGAAGCCGTCACGCACTAGTGGAAAGCTCAATTCAACCCTCATATTCGTATGTGAAGCCGTACACCCAAAGAATCGACCTATTAAAGATGCCTCTAAGTTACCAACCACCAAAGTTTCAGCAGCTCGATGGCAAGGGAAATCCTCGACAACATATAGCTCACTTTGTGGAGACTTGCAACAATGCCTGGGACTAATGGTGATCTCATGGTAAAACAGTTTGTTCATTCTTTGAAAGGTAATGCCTTTGACCGGGTACACTCGACTTGGAGTCTTGCTCGATTGATACTTGGGAGCAGCTTGGAGCGTGAGTTTCTTAACCGCTTTTTACAAAGCACTCGTCGTGTGGTTAGCATGATTGAACTCACTAATGCACGTCGGTGGAAGGAAGAGCCTCGTCATTGACTACATTCATCGGTGGAGAAACCTCAGCCTCAATCGTAGAGATCGACTCACCGAGACTTCGCGCTAGACATGTGTATTCAAGGGATGCATTGGGGACTACGATATATCCTACAAGGCATCAAACCAAAGTCTTTTGAAGAATTGGCTTCTCGTGCACATGATATGGAACTTAGCATTGCGGCGGCTGAAAGTTCATCGTTACCTATGCAAGAGCCTAAAAGAAATAAGCCTGAAGGTCGTAGTTTCGGAAAGAGCACTCTGAAGGTCGAGGGAAAGCAATCGCTAGTAGTTAACTCGACTGCTGTAAGAGTACCAACTGGAGTTAAGAGGAATGATCATGCAACGCCGACTACCTTTCAAAGGGGTGAAAGAAAGAAACCATCATTGAAAGAGCGACAGGAAAAAGTGTATCCATTCCCTGACTCAGACATATCTAGGATGCTGGATGATCTGCTTGAGGCAAATATCATTGAGTTGCCGGAGGTGAAACGCCCTGAAGAAGCAAACTAAGTAGATAATCCGAATTATTGCAAATATCATCGCTTAATCAGTCATCCCGTAGAGAAGTGATTTGTGCTGAAAGACAAGATCATGAGGCTACACGAGAATGGACATATCGCTTTTTGATGATGAAGTAGCGAGCCTCTAATATCACAACCACTGGTCAAGTCAGACCATGTCAATCACTCTCGACAATAAGTTTCGGCTCCTGTGAACCTATAAGACTTGATGCCATTTTCCCGATGAGTTTCACTGTGTCCTCAAGTCAAACTCCATGTACAACCCTTACACCTCAAGTTGACGACTTGAAGCCTGAATGGTCTGAAAATTATGATGATGAAGGATGGACTTTAGTCACGCGTAGAAGAGGAAGGAGGAAGCACATACAAATGACAAAGCCAACAAGAATGAGGATCTCAATGGTGAGGAAGCCGATTAGTGAGCCGATACGCCGAAATACTCAACGAAAAATCCATACCAGCTTAGAAAGGAGGGTTTTTTCAACTCAAAGTATAAGAAAGCATGTTACACTCGAATGAGTATATGCCAACGTAAATGAAAAGAATTGAAAATGTACATGTTGCTTGCTATCAAAGTTGATGAAGAGAAAACCCCTATTGATCATGATGACTCTTCAAACTTATCTCACGGTGTATGCACAATGTAGATATCCTTCAACGATGAGGACTTGTTGCTTGGATCAAAACTCCATAACCGACCTCTTTTCATTAAAGGATATGTTGATGAAAAAGATAATAAATCGCATCTTGGTGGATGATGGCTCTACGGTCAATATATTACCTCTTAAGACTATGAGAGAGCTAGGGATTCCTATGGATGAACTCTTCCCAAGTCATCTGATGATTCAAGGTTTCAATCAAGGAGGGCAAAATGCTATAGGAAAGATAAGGCTTGCAATGCACATAGAAGATATGGAATCCAATGCACTTTTCCATGTCATAGATGCCAAAACTACCTACAATATATTGCTTGGGCGACCATGGATACATGAAAATAGTATCATCTCTTCAACACTCCACCAATGTTTTAAGTATTGCCGAGATGGACAAGTAAGAAAGATAATGGCAGACACCGATCCCTTCACCATAGCTGAAGCTCATTTTGCAGACGGAAAGTTCTATTTCAAGTCAAATATGATGGAAGAACTACGATCACCACCTGACCACTTAGGAGAAGGAATAATTGACTCTAAGAGTTCAAAAGGGCATAAGTCATCTACAAATGAAGGGGTGTCTCAGCCAACAAAGAATAAAGGTAAAGAAAAGGTGGTAGAAAACTTTGTTGACAATAAACCACCACGTAAAGCCGCGGAACTCCGATATATTCCAGTATCAGCAAGAAAAGAGGGTCAGTCTTCTTTTGTAAAAGATTAAGAAAAGATCAGTAAAGAGCTTGAAAACTTGACCTTGCCAGCTACTAATCTCGCCTTGAACAAGGTTTCAAAACCTTTACTAAAAGGATTTGTTCATCAAACTGAGTCGGTGGTGATAAATTTTAAAGGACTCCCTGATAAACGGTCAGATGGCTTTGATCCCAATGCTTACAAGCTTTTAGCCAAGGCTGGCTATAGTCAGGAAGACATCAACGAGATATCAAAGGATGGTGATACGACTCAACTTGAAGGTAAACAAGTTCTTGCAAGGACTAGCAAGGCATGGAGAGAGAAGAAAACTTCTGGCAAAACTTTGAGGGTTGGTCTTGGATATAAGTCTTCCACACCACTGCATTTTCATATTAATAAAGAGGCCTCACGATACATAAATGTGGAAGAAGTGAAGAAAAAACAACAAAGTCAGCCGACGCCTCTTAGAGTTCTAGTCTGGGATCGTCTTGGTGGAACTACAAGTCGTGCTCCTGTTTTTACTAGGATTGAAACCCAAAATAAAAGGGTGCTAAAACACGCACCAATATTTGCAAGACTTGGACAATCCATGTCAAAAGAGACAGGTTTGATGGGTGATTCAAAGGTTCTTCATAGCAAAATACCTTCACGCATGAAGAGACAATGTGAATGGGTGGTGAGTGCTGAAGAGACATTGAAAGGAAAAGCGCGCACAATAATGATAACAAACCCCTCTGATGAAGAAGAAGAAGATGAAATAACGTGTCTCACTTCAAATCACATCACTATTGAAGAAGATGATAATGATAAGTTTGTCGTTGAAGAAGATGTTGAGGAAGCTCCATCTTCCCTTGAATCAGAAAATAAGCCTACAATGGATGAACTTAAAGAGGTTAACTTAGGAACTGATGAAAACCCACGACCAACCTTCATCAACGCAAACTTATCACCTGAAAAGGAAGGGAATTATATGGAGCTCCTGATGGAATATCGAGATATCTTTGCTTGGTCCTATGATGAAATGCCAGGTTTAGACCCAAGAGTTGTTGTCCACCAACTAGCAGTGAAACATGGGGCTAGACCTATAAAACAAACTCAGCGTCGCTTTCGTCCTGAACTCGTGTCACAAATTGAGGCTGAAGTCAATAAACTTATCCAAACAGGGTTCATTCGTGAGGTCAAGTATCCTACGTGGATTTCAAATATTGTGCCAGTAAAAAAGAAGAATGGCCAAATGCGTGTTTGTGTGGAATTTCGAGACCTTAACAATGTTTGTCCCAAAGATGATTTTCCACTTCCTATTACTGAGATCATGGTAGATGCTACCACAGGTCATGGGAGATTAACTTTCATGGACGGTTCATTTGGCTATAATCAAATTCGAATGGCACCCGCAGATGAGGAGAAGACGGCTTTCCGAACTCCAAAAGGGATATATTGTTATAAAGTTATGCCGTTTGGCTTAAAGAATGCAGGTGCCACTTATCAAAGGGTGATGCAGAAGATTTTTGACGATATGCTTCACCAACATGTTGAATGCTATGTTGATGACCTCGTGGTGAAATCAAAAGAAAAAGCAAATCATTTGCAGGATCTTCGTTTGGTGTTTAAACGGTTACGTCGATTCCAACTAAAAATGAATCCATTGAAATGTGCATTTGGTGTGTCTTCAATTAAATTCCTAGGGTTTATAGTTCGACATCAAGGAATTGAGATTGATCAGTCTAAGATCGAGGCCATCCTAAAAATGCTGGAGCCAAGAAACATCCATGAGTTGAAGAGTCTCCAAGGAAAATTGGCCTATATACGGAGATTTATTTCTAACTTAGCAGGCCGATGTCAACCATTCACCCACTTAATGAAGAAGGATACATCATTCTATTGGGATAAAGCTTGTACTAATGCCTTCAACAAGATAAAGGAATACTTGTTGAACCCACTCGTTCTTCGAGCACCGATACAAGGACGCCCACTTATCCTCTATATTGCGGCTCAAATACGTTCCTTAGGAGTGTTGTTGGCACAACAAAATGATGAAGGCAAGGAAAGTGCTCTCTACTACCTTAGTAGGACATTAAATGGGGCTGAACTGAATTATTCCCCAATAGAGAAGACATGTCTAGCATTGATGTTTGCAATCAAGAAGTTAAGGCATTACCTCCAAGCGCATTCAGTAAGATTAATCTCTCGGGCCGACCCCCTCAAGTACATCATCTCAAGACCAGTATTATCAGGAAGATTGGCAAAATGGGCTTTATTGCTTCAAGAATTTGAAATTGTCTACATCTCACAAAAAGCTATCAAAGGGCAAGCACTAGCTGATTTTCTAGTGATCATCCTATTCCCGATGAATGGAAGTTCTCTGAAGACCTTCCTGATGAGGATGTTCTGTTTATTGAACTGTCAGAACAATGGAAAATGTTCTTTGATGGCGCAGCACGACAAGATAGAGCCGGTGCTGGGGTTATATTCATCACACCAGAAGGGGAGGTCTTGCCTTTCTCCTTTTCACTTACCAATTGTTGTTCTAATAACATGGCTGAATATCAAGCTTTGATTCTTGGGTTGGAAATGGCAATGAATATAAAAATGTCTCGCCTTAAAGTTTTTGGTGATTCTCAATTAGTCATCAGACAACTCCTCTCACTATATGAAGTCAAGAAGCCAGAATTCATCCCATATCACAAGTACGCACTTAAACTAATAACATCACTTGATTGTGTCACTTTAGAACATGTACCACGAAAAGAGAATAAGCAAGCCGATGCCTTGGCAAATTTGGCGTCAACACTAGCATCATGCAGTGAGGAGATAAATGTCCCTGTATGTCAAAGATGGGTTGTTCCACCACTAAGCCACAACATAAAAGAGAAAGAACAAGTGGGCGTAGTTTCTATCTACGAGATTGAAAAAGAAGACTGGCGTCAGCCGCTTATCGATTATTTGAGACATGGAAAACTACCTAACGACTTACGTCATAAGACAGAGGTGAGGCGACGAGCTTCTCGCTTCATATACTTCCAAGGCACTCTTTATCGACGCTCTTTTGAGGGAATCTTTTTGCGCTATCTCGGAGAAGAAGAAGCAACAAAAGCACTAGAAGAAACTTACTCAGGGATTTGTGGAGCACACCAATCAGGCCCTAAACTTCACTTCCGGATCAAAAGAATAGGATATTACTGGCCAACAATGGTGAAGGATTGCATGGACTATGCTAGAAAATGTCAAAGTTGTCAATTGCATGCTAATTTGATTCACCAGCCACCCGAGCCTTTACATCCGACAGTCGCCTCTTGGCCCTTTGATGCTTGGGGACTTGATGTGGTAGGACCATTGCCGAAAAGCTCCGGGGGGCATCTTTACATATTGGCTGCAAGAGATTACTTCTCCAAGTGGGCAGAAGCTGCAGCATTAAGAGAAGTTAAGAAAGAGACAGTTGTAAGCTTCATCCGAACAAACATCATTTATCGTTATGGGGTACCAAGATACATCATAACCGATAATGGAAGGGAATTCTATAATACAACCATGAACAAGTTGTGTGCACAGTTCAGTTTCAAACAACATAACTCTTCTATGTACAATGCTCCGGCTAATGGTTTGGCGGAAGCTTTCAACAAGACTTTATGCAATATTCTCAAGAAGGTGGTGAATCGCTCGAAGAAGGACTGGCATGAGAGAATTGGTGAGGCGCTATGGGCTTATCGTACTACATTCCGAACACCAACTCAAGCTACTCCATACTCCCTGGTATATGGGGTTGAAGTTGTTCTTCCACTAGAATGTCAAATTCCATCTTTAAGAATTGCGATCCAAGAAGGGCTTTCCAATGAAGACAATGTTCGCCTACGCCTTGAAGAGCTTGAAGATTTAGATGAAAAACGTCTTGAGGCACAACAACGACTAGAATGTTATCAAGCACGAATTTGTAGAGCTTTCAACAAGAAGGTGCGGCCACGCTCCTTTCAAGAAGGGGATCTTGTCTTGGCAGTAAGACGACCGATAATCATGTCAAAACGCATGGGCAGCAAGTTCCTCTCCAAATGGGACGACCCTTATGTGGTTCAAGAAGTCTACACCAATGGAGCTTATAAGATTGTTGATGAGAATGGATTGAGGATTGGGCCTATCAATGGCAAATTCTTGAAAAGATACTATGCTTGAGATATGATGTAGCTCCTGGCCCACACGAGCTAAAACTATGAAAGGCATAATAAAAAAAAAAAGTGAACTACGTTATGACTTGATCCTTTTATCCACAAAGGTACATAGGCAACTTGGAATTCATTCCAAGTACAAATCATGAAAAAAAATCTTTTGAACTACGTTGTGACTTGATCCTTTTATCCATAAAGGTACGTAGGCAACTTAGAAATTATTCTAAGTACAACCACACCATCCTTTAAGTTGTTTGAACCAATATGATCGTTCACGTAGAGAGGAGAGACAAATAAACCTCAAGACAGATCGTAACGTGGAAATCTAGGTAACAAGACACAAACAAAGACAAAATATAGACTTTATTAATAGAAAGAAGAGTTTTATTACATAAAATATGTAGCCTCAACAGTAAAGTCATAAGCCGATGTTACCAAAACAAAAAACAAAAAATCCAAAGCATAATAAACCATTATCATATTACGGTTTCCAATTATGTCCTTCCATCTCTTTTTGTTTGGTCTCCAACAATCCTTTTAGTTTTTTGAAGAATGCCCCGCATCGCCTTCACTTATCACAGGGGAAGAGGATAGTGTGGTGATTTCCCGCTCGAATGCCGAGGTGATAATCTTTCTCTCGTAAAGCTTTTCATCACACGCCTTGAGAGATGACTCTAACTCAGCCTTCTTGCTCTACAACTCCATCAATTGTCCCGTTATTTTTGTTATCTCAAAGATGAGTAATAGAAATGGATGTAGATGCCTCCTCTTCAAAAGCTTCGAATTTTTTAAGTTGCACTTCAAGCTTTTCAACATCTAAGGCTCGTTGCTCGATGTCATCATAGGAGATAATGAAGACTCTAAGTGAATAAACTTTTTAGCATCCTCAATCACCTCGGTCACCATTCCTCTGATAGAAGAGCAATCAACCTTTATATCTTCAATGGAGAGGAGGATCTTCTCAACTTCACCAGCCAGATCACGAATATAATGGATCGGTGTGCGAGCAATCTTATTTCTGACGCTCTCCCAACACTTGATAGCAAATTCAGATCTTATCTCTCCTATTATGTCATCAGCACAATACCTAGTGATTCCTGAAGGCTCAAAGGCAGTAGTAGGTCCAAGATTATGCAAGTTGGTCGCTACATTAAAGATCGGTTGAGGTGAATTAGGCTGCTCATGTGGTAAACCGAATGAAGGTTGAGAGTTTCCAATCCCAAAGCAGCCTAATATTGAAAGGGTTTGGGCTAGCAAATGTAAGCAACACTCATTTCTCGGCCCAATATACATATCAAAGTCATTCCCCAAGTCTTGTTGACCAAGCTATAAAAAAAAAAGGGGGGTTAATATATGACAAATAAAAAAAAAGGAAGGAAAGTGTCAAACCAGTTCATCAATATTGTCTGGCATGATGGATGCACTAGGGACTCCATGAAGAAAACCCGAGCTGCAAGGATTGAATTTTTTCTTTGTACGCTTTTAAACGTTTCCAATGATGATCACTGTTTTCATGATCACCGTCCCTCCACATTTAAGATTGCTTCAACATCATCTTCCTCCTCCCTGCTACATGCATATCCTTATGAGCATCTCAATAAAAAAAAGGGAAATTAATAAGGTACATAAAAAAGGGAGATGAGTACTTATTTACCGATTGTGGAGAAAAGGATTGCGCACTCCTTTCCTTTGCCCCTGAGGAGTTAGAAGATTTCTTATTAAGATGATCTTTTGAAGTACTCACTCTCTTTACACTAGGAATCACAAGTGGTGTCCTATTTATGTGGGCAGATGTTCGAGTACTATCCTCCTTGCCTGAATCAACATCAACTACCCGCTTGTCTCTTTTATAGGTAGGAGAAGAGCGTTTCCTTTTGGTTAAGAGAGGGTCATTCTTCTTTTCTTTTGGCCTTCGCGATACTATGGCAGCATTAGCAGGACTTTTAAGAATGATCTTCATCTGTAGAGAGCAAACTTTGGACCACTTCGGAGTCCACCAATCCATGTAACGTTTAGTAACCAAAGGAAGCTTATCATTTAGGGGAAACGGAAGCTCGTGACCGGGAATGAGTTTTGAGTTTGGTAAAGCCGAGCCAAAGCCGTAATACATCCTCCAAGGTTGGGACTCCAGCTTCTCCCTCCAAAGTCACGGGGAATATTTTGACAAAACCCAAATTGTCTACTGAATCTATCAGGGACAATAAGATTCAATAATATAAGTATCATCATAACGAAGAGACAAATAGCCGGATCGAATACACATAAAGTAGTCACTCTCGAGGATTGACAAGTTGCCATCATCATATAAGACCCCAACTTTAGTCAAGGGAAGTAACGCAGGAAATATGACTCTCTTAGGATCTTTGAAAAGAGCATGAGCTTGAGATTCAGTGAAATGTTTTGCCAACCCCACGCCGGCATATTTTGTCATCCCAACTAACTTGGTAGGGCTAATTGTTGTTTGATGAGTGCCAAATTTTTCTGCAAGCCAACCGCTAAGAAAATGAATAGGAAAAAGGGATGTCTCGTACGGCCACACTTAGTGCAGATTGAACTTCCTTTAGACCTTTGAAGATACTTGCTAGAACTGGTATCGCAAGGGAGAATTGCCTTCCAGCTGCCATCATGGATGCCACTTTGAAAGTGCTAGGATGAATGAAACCAACATCCTTGCTAGGAAATACAAATTTGCATATCCAACATGAAAGAAAAGCCGCTAAATAAACTTCATCCTGAATATGAGAAGGGACATTAAGCTCCTTAAAAGGATGAATGAATCTGCTGGAGCAAACACGAGACTTATCAATTGAGCCAGAAGGATAGTTAGTCTTGTTGGAGCCGCTGGACTTGCCCACAGAAAAAGGTACCTTGTATCTCAAGTCATCTCAAAACCAGAAATCTACCCAATCTTGAAGGGTCATTACATGGTCACCATCAATAGTCTGACATTCTTTATGAAAGGCGATGAATAGGTACTTGCAGCTCTTTGGAAGAAAAGAACATCCTTTCTTGTCAGCTTCATTAAGTTCATCGCGTAAGGGATGACTTCATCATAAAAAGTGCTAAAAATAAGAAGGCCGCTATATGATTTTAGCTCCCAAAGAGATATAGACTCCTCGCCATTCGGAGTAGATAGCGTATTGGTAGCAGGATTCCAATGGTTATAAAAAGAAAGGATGACATTCATCTGTCAGTCATATGTAAAAAGGGATGCAAAAACAGTGTCTTGGATATGTGCCCGCTCGAGGATTGGCTCGTAATGTTTCAAAATATCTTCTGTCCATTCCCAATACTTGGGAGTGTACTCAAGCGCATCGGAAATTGGGAAATAGTCTTTGCAAGTAGCATTTCCGTCACGTTTATGATAATCTAATGATGGCAGATCAGCTAGAAAAGTTGTTGAATGTGGAAAGGAGGACTGAAGTTGTAAAACTGATTGAGGCGAACCACCGTGACCATGAAGTTCATAGGAAGCCTCTGATGACCAGGAAGTCAAATGCTTGACGCTTTCGGAAGGCATCTTCTTAGCAAAGGGACCAATGGCGGGTTCATATACGCGAAGGCTTGTCCGACGATACTTCTCCTCAATTACTAAGAATCTTTTAGTGGAAGAAGAAGAATTCTTGAAAAGCACCATCTAAAAAAAAAAAAAAGAGGGGAGACATATAAAAAATACATGGATTCAAAAAAAAAAAAGAATAAGAACTTACCTTGATGAAGAGCCAAAGAACACTGATGCTCCAATGTTAAAGAATTTCGTGACTTGCTAAAATTGATGATGCGGAAAAGACAGCAACTGTGACCCTTAAGAAACAACTCGGCAAGACTCGTGAAGTATTATGGCAAGAGAATTCAAATCACCCAAAGAAACCTGCGGTCTGCAATAAGAATAGATGTTAATTAATGGAAACAGGTGGACTCACCAATAACTCAATCTCGCGCCATCAATCATGTAATTTCAAAAGCATGAAAGGTTGCTTTTGGATTAACACGCACATGTCGACAAGCTGCAGGAAGACTTTACAAAGCTAGACACATTGATTTCTCAAAAACATGAATGATGAGCAAGGAGAAACAGCGTGTAGTTCAATCTGTGAACTTCCATAAACACCACGCTAGAGAAGACCCCAAGATCCCGTTGATCTCCTGCCAAGAGTTTCAGCCCCTGGTCACCATTGGACCTTATGAATATGGCCCAGCGGGGAGAAGGTACATTACTTCTGATAAGATGAAAATGGCGTGCCAGTTTGTCCAAGACAGTGTAATATCCGTTAAAATCTTGTGTAACAAGGTGGCAGACGTGGCCAGCGAAGCAAGGAAATTTTATGATGAATTATCGACGGGACAGTCTCTTGGAGAAGCAAATATTGCCCACCTGTTTTCCGCACCATTCATCATATTTTTTTTCTCTTTGATTCTATTGCACTCTTCATTTCATTGGCAGTTGTAGTGGTGCAGACGTCAGTTGTGGTCATCGAGAACAGGGTAAAGAAGCAGTTGATGAGCATTATAAACAAATTGATGTGGATGGCTTGCACGCTTGTTTTGGTTGCACTCTTGGCACTATCATATATTGTCGTCGGCGAGAATGAGAAATGGTTGGCTGTTGGAGAGACAAATTTTCGGAGCAACTATAATGGATACAACGTCGGGGACAATGTGTTACTCGGATTGTAAAACAATGGATTGAATCCTCAAGCATGAGGAGTATACGAAGATCATCGTCTGGGGAATAGGTCACGCTCGCTTTTCGGTTTCTCGATGTCGACTCGAGATATTAAACAATGAGCATAATAGAATTTCACGAGGCTAAAACAACAAAGACGAAATACTGCTTCCACGGGTTTGTAAACACGATGAACATCCAAGATTGAAAGTTTTGGCAATGCGGGTAACAGTAAGGAAAAGTAATCTGCATAATTTATCCTTTTCTTGGATTTGAAAAGATTCTGGCAAGATAAATAAGCTATCTAACAAAATCAAGTAAATAGTCATTAAATGTTTCAAATCAAAACCTTAAAAAAGAAGATTTTTGGCAAGCATGTCCACAGAGAAGTTGTTCCTCCACAGAAGCGATCCCCGACTTTGAAGACAATGGTCTGTAAGGCCTCTCCAGTCGAAAAAAAAAATTCTTCCTACAGTCGGGAAAGAAAGGAAAGAAGAAAAAAAGAACTTCAGCTATTAAGAGCATAACAAAAACAGTATAAAAAAAAAAAGTCACTTACCAAGCTATCACCAATCTCACGTCTGGTCACGAGGAAGACTCCTTTGCTTCGAAACCTTCAGTAATGAGCAACATGAAGGCTGCGTGGTGGGTAACAAAAAAAAGAAGAAGGGGGCAATATAATGTTCTTTTATAGCCTCCTAATGACTCTTTCCTAATCTAAAACAAATCTTTTCTTATTCTGTGAGAGCAAAGTTGGCTTCCAGTACAGGAAATTGTTTGTTATTCCCTTTCTTGATAAGTCATTCACGGTGGACAATTCATTTAATCTCGAAAAAAAAGGGTCAAATAAGCTAAGTCAAGCTGTCAGCCATGGGAAGATCTTTTATTACTCTTAGCAGCTAATTCACTCTAAGCAATTCAATTAGAAAAGAAAGTCAATTCAAGAGCAATTTACGTGAAATGTTATTTTGTTCTTTGAACATTCTTCCAGGGAAAGGTTGAAATTAATTAAGAATGGAGGGCACGGTTCCCAAAGCAGAGAGAAAAGGGAGTTGCAACTTTCATAATTCATAACTTGTTGACCGCTACTCGGAATCACAAACAGATTGCGTTATTGGATTCGTAATAACGAGATCTTTAAAACAAGATGTTACAGATGACCGTTTTTAGTGAGAAGAAAAATTCATGCAGCCCGGTCAAAGTGTGGGTTGTTATTCGGGCATAAAGATAATTTTTGTTTGGTCCTGCATATGCAGCAGTTTCAAATGAACAATTGGACCTGAATATTCTATCATTTGATCTGATAAATCTCAATCAAGATCGATCCATAAATTTTCAAGTTTTGATAATCATATTTTATTTTCACAATAAGATTTATCTGCTTGTTGTAAAAATCTAATATGATCCAATCAAATTTTAGTCGGAAATATAAAACCCTCACAGCCATATTTTTCGAGACATGCCCACTTGTTCCAAAAGTAAGTGAACTTGTCTCGAGGGGGGCATCTCGTAGAAACACAAATTTTTCCGCCAATCAAATTTCACCATGTGTTATTTTATTCTTTATTTTAAAGAATAAAATAAAATTGAAATAAATGACATGGAAAACAAATAAGCCTTCAAATATTTCTTGGCCAATGAAAAGTTGACATTTGAAATTAGATATTCAAGATATTTCATCATAAAGGCAAGATTTCATCAATAAAGACAGACATAAAGGCAAGATTTCGTCAATAAAGACGGACATAAATGCAAGATCCTGTCAATAAAAACCAACCAATAAAATTACACCACGTGGCATTGGAAAAAGACCTTAGAGGCCCTACATATCTCTATAAATAGAAGGCCTCAACCTAAAGGCAAGTTGGTTGGAATTCTTGGAGATACAAATTTTCTTCAAGATAAGCTCTTCAAGCAAGGAAGCTCTCTCTCTCAAAGAGTCCTTAAGCCTCCTTCATCTACACTTGAAGTCTACAAAGAACAAAGCTCTATTGGATCAAGCCAAAACGCCCCATAAGAGCTCTTCAACAACACTTTGAAGACAAATCAAGGTATTCTTCAAAGCATCAAACCACAACATCTCGCTTCGCAATACACGCAAAAAATTCGCGTTCTTGCAAAGCACAAATCTTAGCTTGATTACTCAAATAAATCAAGTCACCATACACCAAATCCAAGGGAAGAATCAAAGGATTGCCATATTCTTTTGATAGAATATATTAAATAGAGATTGTACCCATTCATATATTTAATAAAATCATATATTTGTACACGTGTGCTTGTTTAATTTCAGGTGCACAAAATTGTGTCTACAGTGGCCAAATCAAATGATGGTAACTCCATGTCTTCTTGTATTTCTGAATAGTAGAAGATTTTCGGCTGTCAGTAACGATAAACGAACAGTTTCTCCTTATCAAAGCTAATTGACTAGCAACATGATCTAACAAATGCTTCATAAAACTATACAATAGTAATCTACCATGGATACAATATATTAAGAAATTAAAGTTCATGTTTTGAAATAAGAAGAATTGTCAGCAGAATACACTACCTTGCCTTTTCGATTTCTTTCTCCATATATAGAAGGTTAGTCCTACCATAAGCAGTCCAGCAAGTACTGTGGAACTGAGAACGATTCCTACAAGCTTCTTCTTACCAGAATTTGTGTTTTCCGTAGTCTTATCTGAAAATCCACAATAAACACAGAAATGTTATTTTAATTTGTGAATAAAATGAGGGAATGAGGACATGAAGTTTGGAAAACATTCTAGGAGGATTCAACTTCCTCATTCAGAAAAAAATTCTAGAGAGAGAGAGTGAAAAAATAAAAAAATACCCTGGAATGAGAATCATGGAAAGAATATTGATGAATACCTGTTTCGAAGGTGGTGGCATCCTTATGTAGAGGTCTTGGCCCCCAGTACTAAACTCTCTCATATCAACCAAGTCACCAAACCAGAGTAAGCAGCCACTGCCTTCTCCTGTGATATTTGAATTTGCATATGCGGAGCAAGTGCAGTTTTTCATACACATGTTCTTGCATTCTACTAAACTCATGCTTGTATCATACCAGGAATAGGAAGTGTCCGGCAACTTCAACCCTGAAAAATTCTGAAAGATGTCATATGCGCAATTCAATGCACTCCTTCTAGTACACCCTCTACTCCAATCTGTAAGAGAGTTGGGTTCAAATCCTTCCAGGCAAGTACATTTATGGGATTGATCGACTATTTTGCAACTCATATATGCACCGCATACTGAATAATTGTCACATAGATCACTTGGTGCCATGTATATTTTTCTCCAATCATTATTTTGATCTAAACGTATAGAGCGTTCCACGAATCCTGACTGAGTCACAATTAACCTCGTCAACGCATGCGAATTCGGAATTTCACAACTATATTCTATATAAGTCTTGTTGAAAATAAATTCAAACTTCAAGAGCTCATTTGTAGGCAAATCAGGAGTTCCGGTGAAATCTTTTCCATTCCATGAACCCAGCCTAAAGTGCTTCAAAGTTCCATTCCTGGCAACTAGCTGTGGAAACCCTTGATGATCTATCCCTAATGAAAATCGGCCTGGACCAGGATCGTCTGCGCTCTTCCAAGATGTCAAGTATCTATCCACACCAGTTACTGAATTCCATTCGAATCTTCATTCCTGGTAGAAACGTATCACATGGATATTCAAAACACTACCAAATGAAGCTATTATCCTTCCCATCTTTCACAACTAGATTTCCTGAATTCAATAGCTTCATAACTGGACTCTCAACATTTTTTGTTATCTTGTACGACCAAATTATGTGATTGTTTCTGTTAGTTATTTATTTTAGTCCTGCATTGTTTGATTAATTATTTTTTAGTCATTGTTGTTTAATTCAGCTGCACTTCAAGTCAGTCAAGGTTGTCCGAGTCTTTAGGAAATCATTGATCACGTGGCAGTGCAGCTCTTGTGCTCACTTCATGTGTAGTGGTCTGTGATCGTGTCTTTAGTGGCAGCATGTTACATGATAATGGAGTCCATATCATGGTTGTCGTGGTTATCTTCCTTCTTAATGATTAAGGAAATAAATACTTTTAAGATTACTGGTTTGGTTGGGGAAATGATCGTAGACCAGGGCTTACAGGTTTTATACATCGGACTCTTATCGCTTAGCAGAGTGAATTTCCTGCATTAATTTGGTGCTTGAAAGAGGATGGCTGTTTACCATATATATAATTTTTGAAGCAAAAAAATGAAAAAAAAGGAGAAGGTGGGAAATCGCATCAATCATTTAGAGATATAAATGCAGCCAAATATAGGTTGGTGATAGCGCTTGAGGTAAGTAGTCAATGAAAGCTCATTGCAATTACTACATGACATGAAATCTCTAGAAAATAGATGGAGAATGGGCTTATGTTGACCTAGCAGAAGCTGACAGTGTACGTAAATGAAGCATTGATAGCACAGCAATTGCATGGTAGATAATCCTACAGTTGCTATGGTGGGCCGGGGACTTTTAAACCTTCCATTACACTTGATTACATTTTTTTAAAAAAGTATTTTTGAAATATAATGTCAAATAGTACTGAAGATCTTATTTGTTTAATGAATGGACATGTTCTTATGAATTCCAATTGGGTTTTCTAGCTATCGATCCATGTTTAGCTCAGATTATACATTAAATTTATTTTTGTTTTTTCAAAGAAAAAAAATACCGTCCACATTCGAAATGATAATTTAGGCAAAATTACTAATTGTTTATTGTTATTTAAAAATTCAAATATAATTGAAGCTCAAAATTCTCAATTAAATGATAAACAATTAATCATGAGAAAATATTTACCTATGTTTTGATTTATACCCTTACTGGTTGTTAGTTAACTTAAACCAGGTTTTCAACATGAGAGGCAATGCTGGTAGACTAAAATTTATTTATACCATTATCTATTTCATTATATTGTAGTCGGATTGGATCGAATCCATTGAATGTCGATTTGGCTTCAAAGATACTGAATTTATTACATCCCATTATAAATATTTTATCATTTTGATACAATAATTTAATTTAATTTAATTTAATTTAATTTATATTTTAGAGGGTGTTTAGGATTGTGGTATAGCCTCCGGTTGCAAAAAAATAGAGTGTTTTGGTGCTTGGTTAATTTTGAAAAGATAAAATTTGACTATAAGACTCAATTAAATTACTGTTGAAACTGAGATTCACGGAAAGCAACAATATAACTCACTTAAATTACTATTGAAACTGAGATTCACAGAAAGCAACAATTAGTTGCTTTTCATAAAAATAATCTAAAAATTAATTACAATAAATAAATATATTAGAAGGAGATCACACTATATTTTTTGTCTCGCAATCTTAATTTTATTTCAGATGATATTTTACTATATGTTGTTCTGGGATTGCATAGGCCTATACGTATGAATGTATAGTTCATGATGAAATTACAAGTAGTTTGATGAGAGAGTAAAAACAAATGTCTAATTTACATGAATTATTAATTATATTTTATTATTATAATTATTATATATATATATATATTTTTTAAAAAAATATATCTTATGTGTACAACAAGGGTTTTAAGTTCAACTCCTTGAATGCCTCTCATCTACATTCCAAATTAATTGCAAACAAAAAGTAGCTAGTAGTGTTTCAGACATTGACCTGAACACAACTTAACAAGTTACAAGAAACTTTAAAACCCTAAAATATTTATTGGAACAGAAACCTGGAATTTAAGTGAGAAACTCAAAATAACTCGAGATAAAAACAAACCTTGTTTCAAACCTAATAATCAAAGCAACATGTACCTCGAAACTTTCAGCAAAACTACAGCCATTCTCTCAATGCACCTCAAAAACGTTTTCTGGTGTTGATAGTTATAAGTAATTGTTTAAAAATTTGATTAAAATTGTTTTTGAAATTCATTTTTATTTAAAAATATATTAAAATGATTTAAAAAAAATATTTTTAACATCAAAACATGAAAATATCTAAAAATATTAATTTTTTTATTTAAAATAAAAAAACAAAAAATAAAAATATATATTTTTTTTAAATTAAGTAACAAATTAACAAATAACCTAAAACAGATCGGTGTTTTACTGTAGACGCACTGTACACACACACTCACACGCACTGTTCATTGACCATTTGTCCCGATGCTTCGTGAGTGCACCTCTACTTTTTTTTTACTTTTTTTTTGCTTTTGAACAGTGTATTAACGAAAAAATTCCTCAAAAAAGACAAAAAACACTGCCGGTTTCAGGGGCTCAATGGTAATTGACAATTTCCGGCCCGGTTCGTCTAACCAGTTTTCAATTTTTTTTATTTTTTATTTAACAGTGCATTAACTATTTTGTCCATCGAAAAGGACAAAAAACACGCCCGCGAGGGAGGGGCTTCACGGTAATTAGCTAATATTTAATTATTTATTTTGTCGGATTACTATTGGACGCGTCGTTCGTTTCTTCGCTCACGCGTGTTTCGGACGGCCCGTGCGGTGTCATACGACTTCTAAAAATGTACAACTGACATCTAGAATGATTTTCCGACATGTTATCTTCCACTTGGTGCGGCGCGTGTATAATGACGGTGTCCAGAAACGTGTAAATAGTCATTTGAATTTCCCCCTAATTTCTCTCTCCTACCTGAGCCAGATGACGTCAGCTAAGTTGTTTTTTGTCAAATTTCATATCAGTCTCTGAATGTTATAATTTGTTTTTCTGACCCTTATTGCTATTATATAGGTTTTGATTTCTTTCAATTTTGTCCTTCAAATGAAATTTATTATATATTGAAGTTTTAATTCGGTCCTCATGCTTTTAATTTTGTGGGTTGAGCTGGAATTGTAAATATTTTTGTTATCAAAGTTTTGATTGATTTCAATTTCATCATTCCATGCAAATTTATTATAAATCCAATTATATTTTTTAATATTTATTAAATATTATCCCCTAAGAATATATATATAGAGAAAAAAATGACCTAGGATTGTTTAAATTTATTATTGAAAATATGTCAAATTAATTCTATATTTGTATATTTATGTCAAATTAGAGTATGTGAAACTAATTATATGTTTGAATATTTATTAAATATTATCGCCTAGAAATATATATAGAGGGAGGAAAAATGACCTAGGATTTTTTGAAGGAAAAAAAAATTTATATTAGTATTCTTAAATACATTTAATATAATAATATGATAAATAAATCTTATAAAATAAAAAAAACAAATTGGCTTCAAAATTTAATTTTGTGCTCTTTTGTTTAAGTTTCTTTCTTGAAATTTTTTTGCAATGTTTTGATTTTTTAATTATATATTTATATATTTATGTCAAATTAAAATATGTAAAACCAATTATATGTTTTAATATTTATTGAATATTATCACCTAAGAATGTATAGAGAGAGAAAAAATGACCTAAAATTGTTCTTTAAATTAAATATATTATTGAAAGTATGTCAAATTAACTATATATTTGTATATTTATGTCACATTAAAGTATGACAAACTAATTATATGTTTGAATATTTATTGAATATTATCGCCTAAAAATATATTGAGAGAGAGGAAAAAAGACCTAGGATTTTTTGAAGGGAAAAAATTCATATCGGTATTCTTAAATACATTTAATATAATGATATGATTAATAAAAAAAGAAATTGACTTCAAAATTTAATTTTGTGCTCTTTTGTTTAAGTTTATTTCTTCAAAAAAATTTGTAGTGTTTTGATTTTTAATATTGTATCAAAGTTTGATTTCTTTCAATTGTATTCTTCTATGTAAGTTAATTATTTATTCCAATTTCATTTCTGTCCCAATTCTTTTAATTTCTAGTTTAGTTTTAAATTTTTTAATTTCAATGTTTGGATTTACTTCAATTTTGTCCTTTAAATTAAAATATATTATTTAAAGTATGTCAAATTAATTATATGTTTGTATATTTATTCAAATGAAAGTGTGTGAGACTAATTATATGTTTTAATATTTATTAAATACTATCGCCTGAAAATATATATATAGAGAAAAAAAAATTACCTCTGATTTCTTGAAAAGAAATAAATTAATATAAGCATTCTTAAATACATTTAATATAATAATATGATGGATAAATCTTATATTTTTTTTTTGATTTGGATGTTAATTTTTTGTTCTTTTGTTTAAGTTGAATTCTTAAAAAAAAAATTACAGTTTTTTTTAATATTTAAAATCTAATATTACTGGGGAAAAATAAAAATTACCTAGGTTATCTACAATTAAAAAATATGCAAGCCACTTCTCATTTTGATTACACTATTCCTTTTAGACGACAAATAACTTATTATAGCACGCAAAACAAATGAAGTTGATTTCTTGAAAAAATTACAATAATTTTTATTTATAATGTGTCAGATTTAATATTGTTGGGGAAAAAAGACAACTCATAAATTTTATTTTGACAAATTTACCTAGGTTATCTATAATTAAAAAATATATGAACCCCTTCCCATTTCGATTACACTATTCCTTTTAGGTGGGAAAAAATTATTTATAACATATGTTATCTATTATAATGTTACTAATCAAATATTGAAATAACTAAAACAACATGTAAGAAATCATTTTGTTTTCTACATAGAAAAAAGTCTAGCGAAACGCGCGAGCAAGCATACTAATTATAGCACGCAATAAACTCGTTTTTAATATATTTTATCTATTGTAATTTTACTAATAAACATTAAAATAACTAATTATATCACGCAAAAAAATTAAGTCTATTTCTGAAAAAAATTACAATATTTTTTTTAAGGTCTAATATTACCGGAGAAAAAAAAACATAAAATATGTCAGATCTAAATTTGTGTTTTGCCTAGGTGATCTACAATTAAAAAATATACAAGTCACTTCCCGTTTTGATTACACTATTCCTTTTAGACGAGAAAAAATTCATTTCCAACATATTTTATCGATTATAATTTTATTAATTAAATATTAAATTAACTAATTACAATACTTAAAAAGTAATTAGTTTTTTATATAGAAAAAAATCTAGCGCAAGACGTTGACAAGTCAACTCGTACTATCTGATTCATCATAATGGCAAGTCTTTGATTCATCATAATGACACGTCGGGTCATATCATAAAAGTGTCAGCTTCCCATGGCCTTCGAGCTTTGGATATGTCGTATCCTAGTAAATTCTGAGCACATTGTTAGGTCTCCAGCGGAACCGCAAAGTCAAGGACTAACCTTTAAGGAGGGGACAGTTTGTAGCCATTATTAAATGCCAGCAAAGGTCGGTGGAAGCTTATCATTAATATAAAAAAGGTATGCATTATCATTAATATAAATGATAAAATTATAAATGTTATATATATATATATATATATATATATAAATTTTTCCATAAAAGACTTAACAGGTCTTGGGTAACAGAATTTTAAATAAAAAGTATTAAAAAGAAAACAAATATAAGATATTTTGTATACGCAATGCATATTTATTTAAATCGTTTAATTACACTCCACTTAATATAGTAATAAAGATTATATCATTTGATTTGACAATTTTATTTAGAAAGGACTTGACTTAAAAATAAGATGAAGAGCATCAATGAAACATTATTTAATCTACATATTTCTATAGAATTTTAAAATAGATTAATCCAATATTAGAGTCAACATTTTTAATGTATATTCATTAAACACGATGTTGAACATAAAAATAACTTGATTTTTTTTTTTTTTAAGATGAACCTTTATTTTGCAAAAATATAAATAATTCATAATAAACATGTAAAAAATACAAGCATTTTATACGTCTATAATAAACAACAAATTTATCAACATCTTGAACCTTTAATTCTGATGAAATTTCTCAAAGCTGGATACGATGCCATGGATTTCTTTTCTCTCGTTTTGCCATCCTTGATTTCTAGGCCTGTGGTATATACAAGCATCCTCGAAGCTGGAAGGAAGGCCAGCTCTCATTTGAAGCCCATCAATACATGAGCTTGAACCTTGAGCCCAATATATCCTCTTATGAGGCCCATCTACATATAATAATTGAGATTAAAATCTCTAATACTATGAAACCCCCACCCCCGCCCGGTACGATTGTGTAAGCCAGTTTGGAAGAAACCATACTGGCCGAAATCAAAATTCTACTATTAGGCCCAAGTGGGCATTTCATCCAAACAGGACTTTCTAACTTCACAAAATTCATATTACAGAGCAGGTTCAACTCCTATTTCATCTTTGTAGTCTTCATTTTTTTTTTTATTGAATGCTCCCTGCTCTTTTTTATATTTTTATATTGATTAAATCCCTCTTCTCTTTATTTATTTTTTTGTATTAGAACATAAAAAGTTAAAATAGGTCAATATGACATCTTTTTGTCATAATATCAAGCTAGATGCTTGACACCTATTCTTTTGTGGGATCCACGGTAACTATTTTATTTTTAAAGCTTCTCAACTAAATAATAAGGAAATACAACTTAATTTGGAAAGCTGGATTAATTGAGTTAATAATCAACCCCAACATTTTGCATGTGATCCAAACAAACACGCATTCAATTACTCACAATCATGGTGGGAAATAACATAATAGAAGATTCGATGAAGAGATAAGAAATTAGAACCGAAGTTAAGATGCAGGGAACTTAATTACACAGGTCAAGTGATGTTCTACCGCGGTTCGAACACTGTAAAGCTGACGTTATTCCTAGAAGCTGATCTTCTACTGCTGGATGAAGTTTCGTGTTCCGAGAAATTTCTCTCTGTGTAAAAACCAGGCTGTTTTGGCTGAGGCAATGAGATCTCGCTGCTCAACATTACAACCACAGTTGACATGCTTGGCCTGTCTTCAGGTCGTTGTTGCACGCATAAAAGACCGACCTGAATGCATCGCTCGACTTCCGATGAAGAGGAAGAGTTATCAATCGTTTCATTCATGAGCTCCAGTGGCCTCCCTTCATTCCACAGTCTCCATGCCTGCACATTATATAATTTAGAAGAATTAGCTCCTCAAATTTCTCTTCTTTTTGATGGAATTGAGCCAGTTCGGCAACAAAGTAAAGGATATGCAACTTTACACGTTGCATGGATGTCATTCTTAATACTTACATGTCCAAGAAGGTTATGATTGTGATCTGGGTGGAAAAATCCTCTGTTTCTCTTTGCACTTACTATCTCGAGTACTAAAACGCCAAAGCTGAAGACATCAGATTTGGTCGAGAAGAGCCCATCGACAGCATACTCGGGAGATATGTAGCCACTGAAAACATCATTGAAAAGTAGAATTACGCTTCACTTCATATTGTTTCTTGGATTTGGAAAAGTTAGCAGAATGAAAAGGAAAACAGAAGAATTAAGCAACAGAGTCCTAGTACACGTACTATGTTCCGACAATCCTGCTCGTATTCGCCTCTATTTGATCTCCCTTGAATGTTCTGGCCATGCCGAAGTCTGAGATTTTTGGGTTCATAGAATCATCTAGAAGCACATTGCTGGCCTTGAGATCCCTATGGATAATCCTCAATCTTGAGTCTTGGTGAAGATAAAGAAGCCCTCTGGCAATGCCACCAATTATGTTGAGGCGTGTTTGCCAATCAAGTATGTTTGCACTTGTTTGATCTGAAAAATTCCTCTACAAAATTAGCTAAATCATTCATGACTTCTTGAAAATGTAATGCTAAGATAAGAAACAAATATATCGATACTCATAGCAGAACAAACCGAATATAAAGTTGTCCAAGCTTCTATTAGGCATGTACTCATAGATTAACATTCTTTCATTTCCTTCAATGCAACAACCAAGAAGCTTGACAAGGTTGCGGTGCTGAAGTTTGGCAATCAATATAACTTCATTTTTGAACTCTGTTAGTCCCTGCCCAGAATCCTTTGAAAGCCTTTTCACCGCTATTTCCTGTCCATCACTCATCCTTCCCTGAATGATCAACAAAAGTCAACAAACCCTCTAATGAATTAACCTGTGCTAGCAGAAAATTGCAATTTTACCTTGTATACAGATCCAAAACCACCTTCTCCCAGTTTGTTATTGAATGAAAAACAATCTGTGGCATCTTCTATTGTGGTAAAATCAAATGCCGGCAAATCCATGCCATCCTCCCTATCACTTTCATCCTTGTAATTCTCAATGCGGATGCTTGGCGTGAAGGCTAAATAGTTCAAGATTAGTTAGCCATTGACAACTAAATTGTTTGAAACAAAATGATTCTGGTTGGCATTTGATCTCATTCAATCTTTGTTTGCATACTAATTCTGTTTAACTTAACAGCATCGTTTATGAATCTATTATACCTTGTCTTCTAGGATTCTTTCTCCTCATGTACAAGATCAATCCTAGTACAAGCACGACCACTGAAGGAATTAGTATGCCAACAATGATTCTCCAGCGCTTCCACCTACTAGAACTTTCTGTCTTTTCATAACTACCTGAAAGATTGGAAGACTAGTAAGTAGACAGCCTGACAAGTTCGAATATAAGCTGTCACTGGATGACTCTGAAATTGCAAAATTCATCTCGTTCTACATCATTTATGATTAGTTTCAGATATTCATTCACCTCATAAGTACTTCGAAAGAAGAAAATGAAGCAAAAGAAGAAAAAACTAAAACATGAAGATGGAAGGAAACATACGTAGTTCTGAAGCAGCCATTCGGATGTAGAGATCTTGCCCACCTTGCCGTAGTTGTTTGGTGTCCTTGAGCTCACTGAACCAAAGGTAGCAGCCACTTCCTCCTCCTCTAATATCTGAATTTGAGTAGGCCACACACGAACAGTTTGAAAGGCACATATTCTCACATTCATTTAGGTTCATGCTAGTATTCACCCAGTTATCAGACATGTCTGGCAATTTGACACCAGTGTGCTTCAGAAATCCGTCTCCATTATTGCAACCTAATTGAGTTCGTCTAACACAACCACCAGACCAATCTTGACTTTTCCATCTGTCAGGAGTCCTGGGTATGAAACTTTCCAAGCATGAACAAACAGCCTGGTCATTGATGCTGCAGATACCATTAACACCACACAAGGTGTAAGTGTCACACTGATCGATCTGCACTAGAGAGAAAGGTGACCAAAGACTCGTTTGAGGTATCCATGTGAGGCGTTGTGGTATGCCTGCTGAACTTATGACCAACCTTGATGGAATCGAACTGTTTAGAAGATCAAATCTGTAATAGGATTCATTTGCAGTTGAAACAAATTGTTCCCTGTACACAGTATTCGATACCGTGTCGGGAACTCCCCCCCAACGGAAACCATTCCATGTACCGGTTCGAAACAGAATTGTAGGCCCCCTCATAAGCAGCATTTGGCTATATCCTCGAGGATCCAACCGAAATGCAAAATCACCTCGAGCAGGGTCATCTGAACTCTTCCAAGGTGATATATACCTGTCAAGACCAGTCACCAAATTTTTTCCCCACTTCATGCCTGGAAGTAAGGTTTCACTAGGATAATCAAAACTTTGCCACAAAAATTTATCCGGGTCGTTTTCATTTCCATCTCTTACAGCGAGATTTCCCGAATCCAAGAGCTGTACAACAGGGTTCTGGGCAGCTCTCGAGACATTAGATGACCAAACAGCATAATTAGTACTATTGAACAGCACAAGAACTCCTTGAGCAGTTACATTTAACACTCCTAGCCGATCCGCGATTGGTGTTTCTCTGTTGGCCACCCATACAATAGTTTCAGGGGATGTTTTTTTGTACCATATCCCCAAGTATCTATTATTTGAACCACCTGGGCTGAAAAATCCCAGTTCAAAATTTCCCTCAGCTGAAACCAAAGTCTCTACATCTCTTATCGATTGACCAGGGGTAAGGGTCACCGATATAGCAGAGATTTTTACAGGGGAAATCAAAAGAAAGATGTAAACAAAGATAACTCTAAATATTTCCATAGATTTTCCCAGTAGGTTTGTTCATTTTAGTCCAACGTTTTCTATTTTAGACATGATAAGCACCAGGACATATAGACCAACCAAGCGTTCACCTAGAAATATCCTTGTGTATTCTACACAACAGCTGCCTAAAATGAACACTAAAATCATTATGTTGAAAAATGCTATTATCACAAGAAAAAAAAAACACGGTTTCTTCCGTATAGATTGACTTGACCATCAATGTGTTGGAAATATATTACTCTTCCTTGTAATGTTAGTGAAGCATATAATCTTACATTGATTATTAGATATGATGAAATTCAAACTTTTTGTTCCAGGTTTCTTTATTGACCCGATACCTCAAGCTGCAATTCTAGACTTCATATCGCTGACACAAGGCAAACGATAATTCAATGGGATTAATTATGCTGCTTAACATAGGACGATGATATTAGCAGCTGCTACCCTCCATTAAGGCCCTGTTTGGGAGGGCGATTGTACCTCCGTTTTCTCAAAATTTGTTTTTTTTTTTTTTTCATTTTAAATAATTTTTTTTGGTGTTTTTAAATCATTTTGATATGCTGATGTCAAAAATAATTTTTTAAAAATAAAAAAAATATTATTTTAATGTATTTCTAAATGAAAAATATTTTCAAAAACAACTGCAATCACCCTTCCAAACAGGCCCTTAACTCTCTCTATATATATGGGTGGGGGGCTTAACTAACCTCTAAAGTAAATAACATTTTATTTTACTGGATGGTATGTTGTTAGGCATATGAATTATATATTTTACAAGGAGATATTAATGTTTATGATGATGTAACAAATTTCAATCGAGTTAGAGCTAGTTAGCAGTGATAATGAAGATCAGCGACGGAGGTACAAAGGCCATGGATAGTACAATACTTTCCTATTGCTTTGTAGGATATTTAAAAAATCGGTGGCTGCGGCCGACCATAGGTAGTGGCATAGAGTAGAAGGCACTCTAAAAAGTCTTGTTTTGACATTTTCAACGCTTTCCTGCATGAAATGATTAGGGTTATGAATTTTAGAAATTCTTTTGTACTCCATAGATAACTACACAACAACTAAAATCACTCAATTAATCTGTTAAAAAGTTGTGTGGTGGTTGACCTACCAACCCTAGTTGTTCAATTAAAAATATTTTATTAGTTCTATATAGACATAAAAAAACAGTAATGCTGTATAAACAAATTTAAAAAAAAATTTCCATACAAACATACATAACAATTTTTTTCTCATAGGAATCAATCATTTAAAATTGATGAGATTGATAGTTATGACATATTGGATGACACATCAATTTACATAAAATTTAATACAAAAGAATGAATTTTAAATCATTTTTTTTCATTTTCTATGTTATTTTTATTTGTTCCTTTATATATATATATATATATATATATATATATATATATTTGGATGCGAGGATACCCTACCCCCGGAAACTCTAGAAAGTGTATTTTGTAGATTCAGATGAACGAGGAAAATCTCGGCTGTCTCAGACTCTTACAAGATAAATATCTGTCATCATGTCACGTCATTTTCGAACTGTATATGAATTTTTTGGAAATTAACTGGAGTTGTGGACAGAATCAAATAACAGTTCCAATGTTTTTATCCTACTTTGTGGGTCCTCTATTCTTAAGTCTAATGAAAATGTAATGTCTTATGCCTTAACAGTTCATGGAACAAATAAGACTCTGACCAAGCTATTGAATGAGGCCTTTGTCCACTAAAGAATCTAATTTTACAGCACTTTTTCCTTCCACAATATTGCGACTGCAAATCCATTCCAGGAAGGAACCTCTTAATTTCAGGAAACAAATAAAGTGGTTTTCGAAAAAGAAAGAAGAAAATGGAAATGACATCGAATTAAGGATTTCGGCAGACTAAGAACAAAAAACATCTCTAGGGTACACACATTACGCTAAAACATATCTGAATTCGATAACAGATGTTTGCACAAGAACCATTTCCAGTAGTCTAGCAAGCGATGATCTTCTACCGTGGTTCCAGCAATGAAACAGTGATTTCATTTGTGCAACATGTTTTTTGGTTGCCTGATGAAGACTCTCCTTCAGGTAGATACCTTTCTGTGAAAAAACCTGGTTGCTTTGGTTGAGGCAACCAAATCCTGCTGCTCAACATTACAATCACAGATGACATGCTTGGCCTGTCTTCGGGTCGTTGCTGAACACATAAAAGGCCCACATGAATGCATCTTATAATTTCAGATAAAGTACAAGAATCTTGTTCTGGTTCATTGATTATCTCCAGAGGCCTCTCTTCATTCCATAATCTCCATGCCTGCAAAATAATAAAACCAGTTTGTTAGCTTAAACTTTATCATTTTTTCTTTATTTTTGTTTTTTTTAGATTAAGTTTTTGACTTACATGTCCAAGGAGGTTGTGGTGATGATCAGGATGGTTAAAACCTCTGTTTTTCTTCCCACTGACTATCTCAAGTATTAAAACACCGAAGCTGAAGACATCTGATTTAAGTGAGAAGAGGCCATCAACTGCGTATTCAGGAGACATATAGCCACTGAAAAAGAAGAAATAAAAAAAGGAAGTAGAGTGGAGATTAGCATTTCCTCTTTTACTTTCGGTGACAAAAAGAGGTGAGCATGTCAGCACAGAATAGGATATCTGCAGAAAAAATAATATCTTCATATACTCACAATGTGCCCACAATTTTGCTTGTGTTGGCCTCTGTTTGATCTCCACTAAATGTTCTGGCCATACCAAAATCTGAGATTTTCGGGTTCATATCATTATCTAGAAGCACATTACTGGCCTTGAGATCCCTATGGATGATTCTCAACCTAGAGTCTTGATGAAGATAAAGAAGCCCTCTAGCAATCCCGCCAATAATATTGATCCAAACGCCCCAATCGGTTGATTCTCTAGTTTTTTGATCTGATCAATCCCTTTAAAATGTTAGTTTGATGCTGTATTAAATATATAACTAAATGTAATTCGAAGAGAATAATTAAATATCCAAGTTTTTAGTAGAACAGACCAAGCTTTTATTCGGCATGTATTCATAAATTAACATTCTTTCATCTCCCTCAATACAGCAACCAAGAAGCTTCACAAGATTGCGATGCTGGAGTTTAGCAATCATTATGACTTCATTTTTGAATTCTGTAAGCCCTTGTCCTGAATTCTTTGAGAGCCGCTTCACAGCTACTTCCTCTCCTTCTGTCAACGTTCCCTGCATATCATCATAACATGGTTACTACAACCTGCTATGAATGATTACACTTAGAACTAGAAGAGGTTTTAACTCTTACCTTGTATACAGATCCAAAACCACCTTCTCCCAGCTTATTCCGGCTTGAAAAATTATCTGTGGCATCTGCTACAATGCTAAGATCAAATTTTGGCAACTCCATGTCTTCTTCCTTCTGGTCTTCATCTTTGTAATTCTGCAGGTTGCTGCTTTTCGGGGTTGCTAAATAGTTGGAGATTCATTAGGCATTGGCAGATCAACAATTTCAAAAAAATTATTTTAACTCTATATGCATACAATCACATTGAAGCAGTGACTTTATTTATTTGATTGTAACAAGCTCAAGAATATCGAAGACTTATGAGGCAGGATCCTGTTGTAGAAGGAGCTTTACAAGCCAAGCATCAAGATTTTGAAAAGGATAATAAGTTTTTCAAGAAAAACCAAGCTTCAAGCAGCAACAAATTCACTGCCAACCAATTTCAGAACAAGGGGAGATTTTTTAAAAGAAATTTCCCACCATGTCAACATTCCAACAAGTTAGGTCATCAACCATTCAAGTGTTGGAAGAGACCTGATGCAAAGTGTAGCAAATACAATCAATTTGGACATGAAGTAGCTATTTGCAGAACTAAACCTTAGAAACAAGAAGAAGATGCTAGTCAAGATGATGAAGGTCAAATGTTTATTGCCATGTATTTTTTAGTTCAAAACTCCTAAGATCATTGGCTCATTGATAGTGGTTGGACAAACCACATGACTTTTGACAAAAATCTTTTCAAAACTTTGATTGTATAACAGCTAAAAGAAAAAAAGTTATTGCCATCACAATAAATTCAGGTACAAAAACAATTTCAAATGTTCTCTATATACTTGATATTGATAATTTGTTAAGTGTTGGGCAATTGATAGAGAAAGGCAAGAAGTTGGTTTTTGAAGATCAATTATGTTGTATCTTTGATTTTGTTGAACAAAAAATACTGCAAACTAAGATGAGATGTAAAAATTTCTCATTTTTACCATTTGAAAAGGAACACAACTTTTTCAACTAAGCTAAATGACACAGAAGTATGACATAAGAGGTTGGGACACTTTCATCAGCAACAAATGCTTAGTATGAAGAAGAATGATATTGTAAATAGTGTGCCTTTATTTAATAATCAATTATAAACTATTAAGCCTGTTAGTTTGGTAAGTAAAACAGGAAAACATTTCCCAAATCAACGTGGAGATTTGCACAGAAATTCTAATTAATTCATACTGATGTGGCTAGCTCTTTAAAAACACCTTAATTAAAAGATGGTCGATATTACATTCTTTACATTGATAACTTTACGAGAATATGTTGATTTGTTTTTAAGAAATACAAGTAAGAAGTAGTTGGAATCTTTTAGATGTTCAAGAAGAGTGTGGAGAATTAGAGTAGATGCATAATTCAAGTCATTAGATCTAATAATGGTAAAGAATGCACTGCATTAGAGTTCAATCTATAATGTGAAGATGTTGGCATTCAACATCAACTCACAGTTCCTTACACATCAAAATAGAATGGAGTCAGTGAGAGGAGAAATAAATACATAATGGAGATGATCAAATTCATGCTACATAAGAAGAATTACTAAAGAGTTTTTAGGCAGAAGCAACTTACACAACTAGCTTTCTTCAAAATCATCTTCCAATAAAAGTTTTGGAAGTAAAGCTCCATTTGAAGCTTGATATAATTACAAACCTTCACTTAACTTTCTTAATTTTTTTGCCAGCATATGTTTTATTCATGTTCCACGGATCAAGAGGGATAAGCTTGGCAGAAGGCTATACTAGGTATTTCTTTAGGCTATAGTTTTGTCTCTAAAGCCTACAAAGTATATCATCATCAAGCTCAGAAGATGGGCATTACAATAGATATTCATTTCCATGAAGAGTAACTATGGGACTAGAAAGAATCACAAAAAAAATAAGTTGTTTGGAGTTCTAGATAAACATCAATGGCAGGGTGAATCAATTGATGATTCACCAATCAGAGGCATAAGATCTTTTACAAACATTTATCAAAGAAGTAATGTAGCACTCTGTGAACTAGAAGGCTATGAAGAAGCTCTCTAAGACTCTAGATGGCAGAAAACAATGAAGGAGGAGATATCAATGATTAAGAAAATTGCACCTCAGAACTAGTTGACAAACCACCAAACAAAATATCATTGGCGTAAAGTGGGTGTTTAGGACTAAACTAAATGCAGATAGTACCATTAATAAACATAAAGTCAAGCTAGTTGTTAAGGGGTATAATCAAATATTTGGTATTGATTATTCAGACACTCTTGCTCCTGTAGCAAGAATGGACACCATTAGACTATTTTTTGGTGTTGCTGCACACAAGAACTGGAAGGTATTCTAGCTAGACGTTAAGTCAACCTTCTTAAATGGTATTCTATAGGAAGAGATTTATGTTGAACAACCAGCTTGCAATTCAAGAAAATAAAGATAAAGTCTACTTGATAGGAAGCAATGGATAACAAGTTAAAGAATTCTAGCAAAAGATGATGAAAGCTTTCAAAATGACTGATCTTGGTCTCATAACATTTTTCTTGGAATGGAAATATTCATATGCCAGAAGAAGTATGCAAAGAAAATTTAGAAGAAATTTCATATGGAGAATTGCAAAATCAACAACCACTCCAATGAATCAAAAAGATAAATTCAACAAAAAATATGGAACTGAAAGAGGTGATTAAGAGAAGTTTAGAAGTTTAATTGGTTGATTGATGCATCTAATAACAACCAGACCTGATATACTTTACACAACAAGTCTTCTATCTCGTTTCATGCATTGTCCAAGTGAAATACACATTAGAGAAGCCTACCAAATTCTTAGTTATATCAAAGGAACAATCAGTTTTGGTGTTCAATTTCATAGGAGTTAGAAGTTAAGATTGCATGGCTTTTCTGATAGTGATTGGGGTGGATTTATTGATGACATGAAAAGTAGTTTTTGATTCTGTTTCAAATTAGGATTAGGAATATTTTTGTTGTTATCTAAGAAGCAAGATACTGTGGCATAATCCACTGAAAAAACAGAGTTTGTTGCAATAACAACATTGAATCAAACATTATGGCTTCAGAAGATTTTGTATAATTTGCACATAGAGGAGAAACAAATAACAGAGATCTCAATGGATAATCAAAAAACCATAACAATTTCTCACAATCCACCGTTTCATGGAAAAATCAAACACTTTAACATCAAATTGAGGTGCAAAAAAATGGTGATGTTATGTTGATCTACTGTAAATCTAAAGATTTATAAGTTAGCAATTCAGTTTGTTTTTGTTTACTATATATTTGTAAGGATTGCTTTGAACTAGTAAGCAATTAATTAATCTCAATTCTATCAACACAATATACAAGTGTTTGTTGTCTTTATCTTTCTTCAATTAAATACTTTCAAACTTATATGGCCAATAATGTTGAATTGCAAAGTTTTAAAACAAGAAAAATTTAAAAGGAAGATATATTATTAAGAGTTTTTCTCTAAGTTTTTTTTTTCTACACTCTTTGTTTCATGATTCTCATTACAAGTCTATTTATAAGTCTAAGATTCTAGCCAAATAAGAAATTGAACTAAACAAGTAATCTATTCTAACTAGAATAGTAATTCTGCCAACTCTATTGGTCGACAACTTTTTTTTAATTGGTATACCAGTTTCTCTATATTTCAAAAATAAGAAATCTAATTTATTTTCAACAGTTTTTGGATTATATCTTTTGTATTTGTTATTTATAATATCTTCCAGTTCGTGTCTGCAAATATTGTCCAGTTTATACATCACAAATAAGAAAAATAAATTGTGATTGAGACAGTGTACCTTGCTTTCTTAGTTTCTTTCTCCTTGCATACAGGAAAAATGCTAGAACGAGGACTCCCACGATGGTAATTATGGTGCCAACTATTATTCCCACTTGCTTCTTGTCGGAGCTTTTGTTTTTTTCAAAATCATCTGTTTTATATAAAGAACTTTAGATTAAAACGTGTTATTAAAGTGTGAAAGGAATAAGTAGTAAAAGTAGTGGTAGCAGCGGCAGAAAAAGAAGAAGTACAAAGCTCCGAAGCAGCTATTCGTATGTAGAGATCTTGCCCGTCTTCAGGGAATTGTCTTGTGTCAATCAGCTCGTCGAACCAAAGTATGCAGCCATTCCCTCCTCCTCTAACATCTGAATTTGCATAAGCCACACAGGAGCAGTTCTTCAAACATAAATCCTCACATTCCTTGAGGCTTTTGGTAGTATCCACCCAGGATTTGATCATGTCTGGCAATTTTACTCCCCTGTGCGGCAGAAATCGATCTCTATTATCACAATCTAGTTTAGTCCTTCTAACACATCCGTCAGACCAATCTTGTATTCTCCAATCTTGTGGAGATTTGGGTATGAACCCTTCCAAGCATGCGCAAACAGGTTGGTTCATGACGTTGCAACTTCCATAGGCACCACACAGAGCATATTCATCACACTGGTCGAGAAGAACTACAGAGAAACGAGCCCAGCTATTTGCTCCAGTGATCCATGAGAAGCGCTGTGCTATGCCTGAACTGTTCATCACAATCCTGGATGCGACTGAACTGTTTATCAGATCAAACTTGTAATACATCTCTGTTGCAGTTGAAATGAATCCATATGTGTATAGCATATTAGGTTTCAGCTGAGGAGTTCCTGTCCATCTGAGGCCATTCCATGTTCCTGTTCTATAAAGTATTTTAGTCCCTTTCATAAGCAACATTTGTGTATTCCCTCTAGGATCTATACGAAATGTGAATTCGCCTTGAGCAGGGTCATTTGAACTTTTCCATGATGATAAATACCTATCAAGACCAGTAACCATATTTCTTCCCCACTTCATGCCTGGAAGTAAGGTGTCACATGGATAATCAAAACTCTGCCACAAAAAGTTCTCCGAGTTGTCATTTATATCCTTCACAACAAGATTGCCAGAACCCAGGAGCTTCATGACTGGGTTCTGGGCAGTTCTGGATGCATTGGAAGACCAAATAGCATCCTTGGAGCTATTAAGAAGAATTAGAATACCTTGGTCAGTGACAATCAAAGCTCCTGAGCTATTGTTGAGTGGTGTTTCTCTGTTGGCAACCCAAACAACAGTCCCAGCAGATATTTTTTGGTACCATATCCCCAAGTATCGACCTTCTGAATTAATTGGGCTAAAAAAGCCCAGTTCAAAACTTCCATCGGCTGAGACTAAAACATCTCCGTCTCTAATGGACTGACCAGGAGTAAGAGTATCTGTAGATACTCTTATGGCAGAAATCAGCAGAAATGTGTGAGCAAAGAGAATTCTAAAGCCACAAATCGATTTTTCCATGCTCTTGCTTCTTGTTATATTATTACATGCATCCTATACAAAGTATTAAGCACTAGGGTTCTTGTACGGAAAGTAGAAGAGTAGGCAAGGAAATTGGGGTCAGGTATGAAAGGATATAGAGTACGTCTTCATAGTTTGACTTGGCCCAAGTATTTGATAATTAATATTTCCAAATTTTCTCGGAGGAATTGCAGTCTGTCAATCAATACCCTTACCATTTTCCAGGGCCAGAAACTTAAAATATCTGGGATTCTTTAACAATAGTTGAAAAAATTAAGAATTGTTAACATCAATGCAGTTATTTCCATCCATGCTACTAGGGACCATACACATTGACAGTGAAGCTGTTCCAATCAGGTTTCCTGAATTATACGACACCTAAATTTGAAAATTCCAATAATTAATTCACTTGGGTGTATTTTCATCTCATGAGGTTCACTGGCGTCTGTTGAAATTCGGGTTGAATTCTGGAAAAATTGAAAGAACAGCTACTGTAGCGATTTGTACGGACAAAGTGGATCAAACAGCCACAAACACGCACTGTAGCGATCAAAATCTGGGAATGAACAATTTTCCAGATTTTGATGGAAATTTCCAGAAAAGAAAGAACTTAAGAATTCTGTGATTTTGGGAATTAAAGGAACATAAACATGGGCAGAATATTTTGTTGTGGTTACTGCCATCCCATCAAATTTTATTTATATAAGGATAAAAAATTTACAACGGCTATAAAATTCAAAATTCGGTTACAATTTCCTGTTTTGACAATTGTTGACCATAAACTGAAATTAACTAAAAACATTGACTCAGAACACTTAAACATACTTATTACAATGAGAATTTAATCATAACAACTGATTCTTCAATCTTCGATTCTTCAATCTTCAATTCTCCTGCGTCAGCTCCTTGTCAGCTTGCTTTGGCAGTTCTGGAATCACTTCAGGTTTCAACACTCCCCCTTGATTCCTGAGCTGCACATTCCCACCATTCTCCTTAGCTCTTCAAATCGCTCTTTTGCTAAAGTCTTTGTGAACAAGTCAGCCAGCTGCTCCTTTGAACAAACATACTTCATTTCCAATTCTCCTTCTTGCTGAAACTGCCTTATGGCATGGAATTTTATCTTCATGTATTTTGTTCTATCATGGAAGACAGAGTTCTTTGATATAGCAATTGCAGCCATGTTGTCACACAAGAGTTCAGTTGGTTCTCCTTGATCACGCTTTAAGTCTTTCAACACTTTCCTTAACCAAACTAATTGGTTTGTCGCCACAAATGCGAGATGTATTCAGCCTTCGACTGTTGAGTGGGCAACCACGCATTGTTTCTTCGAATTCCAGCAGAAAAATACATTCTCCCATTGAGAAACAATATCCCGAAGTGCTCATCATCCCTTCATCACTCCCAGCCCCAATCATCGTCACAAAAATCCAGCTTATTTTGACAATGTTCATACTCTTGAAGAACGAGCCAAAAATCCAATGTTCCTTTCAAGTATCTCAAAGACCCTTTTTGTCTGCAATGTGATGTGTTTGACTAGGATTTTGCATGAACCTTGAGAGATAGTTTACTGCAAATACAATGTCAGGTCTAGTGGAAGTTAAATACAACAAACTTCCAATTAAACTTCTATACATTCTGCCATCAGCACAGGGGGCACCATCATCCTTGGTGAGTTTCATCCCAAGTACCATTGGTGTGCTAACAGGTTTGCAATTTTCCATTGCAAACTTGTTTAGTAGTTTTGTTGTGAATTGTTTTTGACATACAAAACACCCTTCACTTGATTGATTCATTTCCATTCCAAGGAAGTAAGCTAGCAATCCAAGTTCATTCATTTCAAACTTGTTCTTCATGTTTAGCTTGAATTCATCAACAAATTTTTCATCATCACCCGTGATCAATAAGTCATCCACATAGACTGAAACTATTAGTATGTGATCATCAACTTTCATCACATAAAGAGTGGCTTCATTCAAACTTTTCTCAAATCCCAAACTTGCTAAGTACTCATCTAATTTGCTATACCAAGCTCTAGGAGCTTGTTTCAAGCCATATAATGCTTTCTTTAGCAAGTAAACTTTGTCTAGATTTGGTTCAATTTCAAATCCTTCGGGTTGTTCAACATAAATTTCTTCACTTAATGTTCCATTCAAGAATGCAGATTTGACATCCATTTGCCAAACCAACCCATCCCTTTTGTGCGACCAACATTAACAGACAGCCTTGATGGTATCCATCCTTGAGACCGGTGCAAAGGTATCATGGTAGTCAATTCCTTGTTCTTGAGCATACCCTTTGACCACTAATCTAGCCTTGTTTTTTGTTGATACTCCCATCAGCATTTAGTTTTGTTTTGTAAATCCATTTGACCCCTATCACTTTTCTATGTCTCTGATCCCGTCCACTAAATGCCGTGTATCATTCTTTTCAATCATGTTTAGTTCTTCTTTCATGGCTGCCACCCAAGTTTGTGATTCCATTGCTTCTTCCACATTTGTTGGTTCACTTGCAACTAAGTTGCATCTATCATATATATCACTTAGAGGTCTTATTCCTCTCACAGGTATGTCATCTACTTCTTCTAACAATTCTTCTTCAACAGGTAAGTCATCTAATACCTCTTCATTTTCAGTTTGTATTTCAACCCTGTTTTCTTCAATTTTTCTTTCTTCCCAATTCCATACTTGATTTTCAGCCACCTTGACATCTCTTGCATCACATCTTGGTTGGTTTTTAAATCATAAACCTTATAGCCCTTTGACTTAGAACTATATCCAATCAAAAATCCAACCTCTGATTTCTGGTCTAATTTCCTTCTCTTTGCTTCAGGTTGCAGCACATAACATGGACTCCCAAATATTTTCAAATGATCTAAGTTGGGTTTGTAGCCATGCCATCCTTCAAATGGTGTTTTATCTCCTAATGATCTTGAGATCATTCTATTTAGAAGATATGAGGCTGTGTTTACAGCCTCAGCCCAAAACTTCAAGGGTAAACTTTTCTCATAAATGAGGCATCTTGCCATCTCCATTAAGGTTCTATTTTTCCTCTCACTCACCCCATTTTTTTGTGGGGTGTATGGGACTGTCAACTGGTGTTTAATACCTTCCTTAGCTAGGTATTCTTCCATTCTATGGGAGGTAAACTCCCCCCCATTATCTGATCTCAACACTTTCAAGCTGCAGCTGGACTCCTTCTCGGCTGCAGCCTTGAACTTCAAAAAATATTCAAAAACTTCCCCTTTGGTTTTAAGGAAGTATACCCAACAAAACCTAGTAAAATCATCTATAAACAACAAGAAGTACCTTGCACCATTCAATGATTCATTGTGCATAGGTCCACACAAATCAGTGTGCACAAGTTGTAACTTGACAGTTGATCTAAGTGTGCTTAAACTGAATTTACTTCTTGATTGCTTTCCTAGTTCGAATGCTTCACACGGTTCATCTTGTTCATGTATCATAGGTAGACCTTCAACCACATGTAATTCAGCCATTTTCTTCAAAGAGGCATAATTAAAATGTCCTAGCCTTTTATGCCATAGCACTGAATTTTCAGTTGCATTTATACTCATGCTTATAAGTTTCAGTTCTTCTTCAATACTAAAGCATCTATTGAACATCTTGGCAGTGAATAAATGTGCCCCATGATTATTCTTAATTGTGCATACACCATCTATAAAGAACAATGAGAAACCATCCTCTAGCAGTTGTCCTACACTTATTAGATTTTGAGCAATTTCAGGTACATACAAAACATGTTCAAAATTTCGTGTACCAGCTAGAGTTTCTATGTCAACTTCTCCCTTTCCCTCTACACTTACATACTATCCATTAGCAACCTTTACTTTTGATTCATATTTTAAATCCAAGTGTTTAAACATGCTCAATTCAGCAGTCATATGGTTTAAACAACCACTATCTATCAACCAGTTTTGCTTACTAACCTCTGTTTTATTGCAGCTGAGGCTCCCAATGGCTGTGAGTAATTGCTCATCCTTGGCTTCCACTTTCTCAGCAGTATGAATTTGTCCATTTGAGGTGTTGTTTTCGCAAAACTTTTGTATGTGCCCGAATTGCTTGCATTTTCGACATTGAGCATTCTTGAGGCAACAAAATGACTCAAGATGATTAGTCTTTTGACAGTATTTGCATGTGGGGAATTGTTCTCTTCTCTCCTTCCCTTTTGCATTTGCATTGAAATTGTTGGCATTTGATTGATTATTCTGCCATTTCTTGTTCTGCCATTGTTTCCCAGAATTGTTCTTATTTTCTGGATTTTTAAAGAACACTTGAGTTCTTGTTCTTCCCTTGAACCCTACTGCAAAGGCTTCTTGAATTTCTTCCCTTAGCAGTGTCATCTAATTTTCTATCTTGGAGACGTTTGATGAGAATTCCTTGACTTTAATCCTCAAGTCTTCAAATTTATCCCAAGCATCCATGTCTGTCAGCTAGGCTTTCTTTTCTAGTCTTGTAATTCACTTCTAGGACTTCACAATTCAGAGAACAGGATATCAATTGATTGTCTTTGTCAATTGTTTATCCCTTTTTAAAGAACAAATCAAGACTTTCCTTGATTAAAAAAAATCTGCAAATTCTGGTCAACACTTATTTCTTGCACTCTTTTCCTTCCAAAGATTCCTCAGAACAAAGAACAGGAGTAATAATTGAGAAACTCTTTCAATTATTTAGTCCTTAAAGAACACTTCAAGACTCACTTCTTGATTGATGAAATCTTGGAATTTCTGGAAAAGTGCAATCTTCCCTTTCAAGGTTTGATCAATCCTTGAATTCTTTGCACTTGTATATTTCTTTCAATCCCTTCTAAGACCTAATTCTGCTCTGATACCATGTTGAAATTCGGGTTGAATTCTGGAAAAATTGAAAGAACAGCTACTGTAGCGATTTGTACGGACAAAGTGGATCAAACAGCCACAAACACGCACTGTAGCGATCAAAATCTGGGAATGAACAATTTTCCAGATTTTGATGGAAAATTTCCAGAAAAGAAAGAACTTAAGAATTCTGTGATTTTGGGAATTAAAGGAACATAAACATGGGCAAAATATTTTGTTGTGGTTACTGCCATCCCATCAAATTTTATTTATATAAGGATAAAAAATTTACAACGGCTATAAAATTCAAAATTCGGTTACAATTTCCTGTTTTGACAATTGTTGACCATAAACTGAAATTAACTAAAAACATTGACTCAGAACACTTAAACATACTTATTACAATGAGAATTTAATCATAACAACTGATTCTTCAATCTTTGATTCTTCAATCTTCAATTCTCCTGCGTCAGCTCCTTGTCAACTTGCTTTGGCAGTTCTGGAATCACTTCAGGTTTCAACAGCGTCAACCTTGCTTCCAGGCATGATACCTCATAATGCATGACTGTGGGGTGAGTATTTTCTGTGAGGTTTAGTTTTTGATAAAAAAAAAATCAACCAAACTGAACTTTATTATGTGTATATTATAACCCAACTTAACTAGAAACTTGTTTAAAGTGACCGGATTTGGTTCGGTTTGATTTGTTTTCTTAAAGAGAATAATCAGCAAAACTTGTTGGTTTTTTAGGGGGTGTTTTGGACTTTTATGGCCAAATCTAGTTGATTTTTATAGAATAAGAGGTAAAAGAAAAATAAATTCATAAAATGAATAGATAATTGCAGATACTCAATAACATATATAAATATAATAATAAAAATAGAAGAAAAAAAAAACTTGAAGAAGATTTGAACTTATTCAAATAACATATATAAATGCAATCACAAAAGTTTGTTGCAAATAAAACCTATCCAAAACAATGATTTTTTTTTTTTATACATTAGAAAAAATATGAACTTGATGTTGTAAGAAAAAAAGATGGAATCTTCATTAAGGTTTGGGAAAAAAGAAGAAGAGAGAAGAGTATATTGTCATTATGAACAACAATTATTTAAAAAAATGGGACATTTTTTACTGTGATGGAAATCCATTTTTTTAGGTGAAATGAGATTGAAATCTATACCTTGCGATAAAGGTGGAAAGATCAAGTTGCAACTCGTTTATGCAAGGTGTAACAAGGTTTGCTCTCGATATGAAACTTGATGTATGTTGATGTTTTATGCATTTTGCATATGAATGTGTTCAATGTGTGTTTTCAAAAAACAATGCTAAGTGTATTTTTATATAAAACAAAAATATAAAAAGTAATTATCTGCTATTTTGATGATTGTGGTTTTATTTTTATTTTTTTAAATTATTTTGTTGAAGGTGAACATGAATAGGTAAGTTGGAGGGTGTTTTTGTCAATACCTTTCCGAATTATACAAAAAACTTTTTGTATAATACTTTTTTACAATACAAAATGCCACTATTCTAGGGTCAATTTCAAAGTGATAACATATGATTTTTAAAATAATAATAATAAAAGAAATTATGCTTTTTTTGTCATCTTTATTTGTAAATATATTTTTTATTATGTAGGCCTTGAAAAAAAACAAGAAGATACCATTCAAGAAATACCAAGAGACTAATTGTTATTATAGAAAACACCAAATTAAATTTTGTTATATGTTTACTAATCTTTGTTATTAATGATGAACTTAATAATCCCATCATTAGTTTATGTCCATGACAGCAGTTCAATAGACTTGGCAATAATTGAAAGGTTGAAGAGATAAGTTTTCCTCTTGATAGTAAGGGGCAAGTAAATTGTCCACTTATCATCATCATCAATGGTGCTTGCTACAATTTAACTAGCTCATCTACTAGCTTTACGCATACCAGGTACTAGGATTATTTGTTGGCATGATCTGTACAAATCTCTATATATTAGGAAATTAGAGTTGTCATATTTCTTATTTATAAACATCTCGATTGTTATGGGATACTGATTATTTTCTTTCCAAAGTTAGCTGCGTAGGATTGCATATTGTGTGTATATATACTGAGTATCTGTAATAAGAACGATAAGGAATTCCTCCTAGTAATCTCTCTAATTAACATGGTATCAGAGCGGAGATCCTTTTCTTGATCTTTGCTGCAACAAAAGTGTTACTTTGACAACACCATACGACAATGAAGACGATGGCAGCATCAACAGATTTGGTTGATCGGGAGCAACCAAATATGACTGAAACCTTGAAGACCTCATGATGAGAATGACTCAAGCCTTAACCAAGAATCAAGCTAATAGTCCATCATTAATGTATGAAACTGCTGCTACACAGATTTGTATTAGACTTGATGATACCAATTTTGCTTTATGGTCCTAAATTGTTGAGATATTTATCTCGAGTAGAGACAAGTTGGGATATATTAATGGTGACCTATCATAACCAGAATCTCATAATCCTACATTTAGGACATGGAGGATAGAAAACTCTATTGTAAAAGGATGGCTGATTGGCTTAATGGATCCATCCTTAGTCAGCAACTTCATTCGATTCCCAACTGCGAAATAGATATGGGACTCAATTTCTACAACCTACTTTGATGGGACTGATACATCTCAGGTTTATGAGTTAAAGAGACATGTAACCAGAATGAAACAATTAGGAGAACCAATTGAGTCATATTACAATGGTCGTCATGGCTTATGGAGGGAAATTGATTTTCATAGACCAAACCCAATGGAGTGTGCTGGTGATATCTAAAAATATAACTTTCTTACAAAAAGATCGAGTGTATACATTTCTTGATGGGCTAGATGAAAGACTTGACAAGATCCGAGGTGATGTACTTTAACTCAAACCATTTCCAACTATTGAACAGGCTTATGCTTATGTCCAATGGAGGATACCAGACAAACTGTTATGCTCTCAAATAATGGAAACACTCCAGCTGCTGCTATGTTCTCTGGAGGAATGAAAGGAAGTTCTCAAAGACAACTCACTAGGTGGCCAAATTTGGAAATTTCTTAACAATTGGTGGAAAATGGAACTTTGCATCACCGAAGGCTAAAAGACAGGTGGATGAGGGAAGCAATGACTGCTCTTATTGTGGGAACATAAAACATACCCGTGAAACATGTTTGAAACTACATGACTATCCAGAATAGTGGACTAAACTCAAGGGACAGAAACAAAAAGGAGTCGCTGGTGGTACTGGACAAGCAGCCATGATGAATGCAGATCTAATAAGTACAAAACCCAATCTTTTGTTTGTTCCACTCAAGGAATCACAAGATGAAATCACAAAACTCCTCTTAAGCATGAAGGTAACATTTGCTGTTACGATAGAAGTGCTTTACTGGCCTCTAAGGAATGCAACAATAATGACTGGATAGTGGATTCAGGAGCAATAGACCACATGACATTTAGTCCAGATGATTTTGTTGAAACAACGAAACCAAGGCAAACTAATATATTCAATGCTAACGGGGTTATGTATCCAGTTACAGGGGCTGGAACAGTAGACATACATCTTCAATATCACTACCTAATACTCTACTAGTACCATCTCTTTCAAGTAAATTAATATCTATGGGTCAAGCCACCAGAACTTAATTGTGTAGCACTAATATATCCAAAATTTTGTTTATTTAAGGATATCCTCAGGAAAGAGATCATTGGGCGTGGTGCTAAAAGAGAGGGGTTATATTATATGGATGATTTCAGTTTGGGTAGAGTCAATATTGTGAGTCGTATACTTGATGCAAATAAACAATAGATTTGGCTTTGGCATTACTGGAAATTTGGAATTTGTTATCCATGGCTACAAATTTAAATTGGCCCCTATATCAATTTGGTATGAAGAATGTGTTTCCTCATGACAATCTTGAGGAGAAAGTATATATGGATATACCACCTGGCTATATATCACCCGCTCCTAGAATTGTTTGCAAGTTATAACAGGCGTTATACGGATTGAAGCAATCACTATGTGCATGGTTTGGCCGATTTAGCATGGCTATGAGAAAGTATGGTTTTCAACAAAGCAACTCAGATCATACTCTTTTCCTAAAATGATGAGTAAGTAAGATAAATGCTTTGATAATTTATGTAGATGACATGTTTATTACAGGAGATGATACATAAGAGATCTACAAGCTACAAAAGCAGCTAGCTATAGAACAAAATGAAGAAGTTGGGTGGACTAATATTTTCTTGGAATCGAAATGGCCAGATCAAGTCAAGGCATCTTTCTCTCACAAAGAAAATATGTACTTGATTTACTTATTGAAGTGGTAATGCTTGATTGCAAGCCAGTGGATACTCCAACTGTTTAGAATCAGAAACTTGGGGAGTACCTTGACCATGAACCAACTAATAAAGAAAGATATCAACGACAGGTAGGTAAGCTAATCTACTTATCATATACTCATCTGGACATTTCATATGATGTTAGCATAGTCTGTCAATTTATGCACTGTCCGAGTAAAGACAACATGTATGCTGTCGTTAGAATTCTTCGTTACTTGAGATCTGCTCTATGGAGGGGGCTTATGTTTTCCAAAAATGGTCACTTAGACATTGAAGGATATAACAATGCTGATTGGGCAGGGAATGTGTCTGATAGGAAATCTACATCCGGATATTTCACATTCGTTGGGGAAAACTTTGTTACATGGAGGAGTAAAAAACAGAAAGTAGTAGCATTATCAATTGTTGAAGCTGAGTTTCGAGGTATGGCTAAGGGACTTTGTGAGATCCTATGGATAAGAAGACTAGTCTCATAAACTGGTTTCATCACGAACTTAGAAATGAATTTGTATTGTGATAACAAAGCTGCAATTGAAATATCTCAGAATCCGATCCAGCATGACAGGAAAAAAAATTAAGATAGACTGACATTTCATCAAACAAAATATTGAAGAGTGATTTAGTTCCCTTCGTCAGGTCAGAGGATCAACTTGCTAATATGCTTACAAAAGTTGTCTCCAATAAAAACTTTCATAACTCACTTGACAAGTTGGGTATCAAAGACATTTTTTCACCAACTTGAGGGGAAGTGTTGGCGTGAGCTATACAAATCTCTATATATTGGAAAATTAGAGCTTTCATATTTCTTATTTATAAGCATCTTGATTGTTATAGGTGAAAGTTTTAAATAAACAAGAGACAAGGATGAGTTCTGCAGATTTGAATGTTGAATTCTGTAGATTTGTATTAAAGGCTAAAATCTTTCCTTGATTACATCTTTCATATTCTCGTATGTATATATAGGTCTACACAAACTAATATTTGAGTATTTGAAGGAAGATAAACTAGAGATTACAATTTTGAAATTCAAATGTCCTGCAAAATCTCCTTATATGCTTGCGAAATCTCCTTATCTGCTGGCAACCATGATCCTGCATCAGTCAATTTGTTGGTAGCAGCTGTCAATACTCTAACAATGGGATACTGATTATTTTCTTTCCAAAGTTAGCTGCGTAGGACTGCATATTGTGTGTGTATATACTGAGTATCTGTAATAAGAACGGTAAGGAATTCCTCCCAGTAATCTCTCTAATTAACATTATCTATCTGGGGTCTAACTCAGTTATGTAAGGTTGATTTTCCGTATGGTGTTCTTTAATGCACAATGCTGCAACCGTGCCAGAACCTCGTTCTGCGAAGAAATCAGGCTGTTTAGGTTGAGGCAACGCAACTCCCTCATTTGACAGCATAAAAACTACAGATGACATTGCTGGCCTGTCTTCAGAGTGTGTTTGGACACACAATAATCCCACCTGAATACATCTCAGTGCTTGAGATTCGTCGAAACAATCTCTTAAACATGTGTCCATTAACTCCAAGGCCCTGCCTTCTCTCCACAGAATCCATACCTGAAACATCATGACAAATTGATGTCAAGTTAATTATTGAAAAAGTATTCAGAAGAGAAGAGTCGATATAGTTGTTTTTCTACTTACTTGTCCCAAGAGATTATGATCATGATCTTTATGAATATACCCTCGATTCCTTTCTCCAATAACAATCTCTAATAGAACCACGCCCAAACTATAAACATCTGACTTCACCGAAAATTTGCCATCAATAGCATATTCGGGAGACATGTAGCCACTGCATGAAATAAATCAAATATAAAGCTCTTTCAATTCATATAAGAAGGTGATTTAGAGGGATAATGCTTACTATGTTCCGATAACTCTCCTTGTTCTTGATTCTTTGCCATCAGCATCAGAAATTCTCGCCAAGCCAAAATCTGATATTTTAGGATTCAGATTGCTGTCTAATAAAATATTACTGGGTTTGAGATCCCTGTGCACAATTCGAAGTTTTGAATCTTGGTGGAGGTAGAGAAGTCCTCTCGCGATACCCAAAATGATATTATAACGTTCTTTCCATCCGAGCAATGCACTTCTTTCGTGATCTGCATATCCTTAACCTTTGTAAGTCACGTGATCAGATAAGGACTAATACCGTTCAGACAAACAAAGAGATTTAGTCTAGATGAAGTAATTGCATTGGACCAGCTTAAGGAAAATGTGTGTTACTAAATGAAAAGGGGAAAGGTCAAGAGGATCAAACCAAAAATGAAGTAGTCAAGGCTTTTGTTGGGCATGTACTCATAGATTAGAATCATTTCTTCTCCCTGAATACAGATCCCCAAAAGCCCAATAAGATTCCTGTGTTGAAGTTTGGCATTTAGAACCACTTCACTCCTGAACTCTTCAACACCCTGCCCTGAATTCTTTGACAGCTTCTTCACTGCTATTTCTTGTCCTGATGAAAATTTTCCCTGCAAATTTCACATAACTTCTTAATTAGGATTTGCAGGAGTTGGGACATTCAACACAGATGCATCTTCATATTAACTATTTCTGGAGTATCCCATGTTCACCTTGTAAACAGGACCAAATCCACCTTCTCCAATTCTATTAGCTGGAGAGAAATTATTAGTAGCTGTAACGATTGCATCCAAATCAAAAAGAGGTACATCCAGTTTCTCCTTCCGATTTTCCTTCCCTGATGATAAAAGCGACATAAGAACTTATTTCCTGATAATAGAATTTTGTGATGTTATCCTGCTTGATGAGAAATGACCAAAAAAGGTTGAAAGTTTCTACTTATTCTGTTTTTTCTCTTCCAGCTTATACGGAATATCACGGCGAAGATAAAAATTCCAAATACAGTGGGAACTGAAACTCCCAGGAGGATTCTCTTCAGCCATTTCTTCTTTGAACCCTGCAATTCTATCAAAAAAAATAACGAGAATAAATAATCAGATTATATTTCTTTTCCCTTTTCATCTATAAAAACTTTTCCAGTATGTCAGAGAACAAAAACAATGAGAATAGGAATGAACTTGCTTGTTCTGACCTACAGATGAAATCAGAAAGAAAAATCCTCCTCTTGCAGTAATAGCCTTGAACAGAAAGGAAAGGAAATGGCATAATTAAATGAGAACGTATGCTTACCTGAAGCTGGTACTCGTATATAGATGTCCTCTCCTCTTATTCCTTCATATTGCTCTCTCAAATCAACCAGGTCCCCAAACCACAACAAACAAACATTTCCTTCTCCGGTAACTTTCAGATTGGCATAAGCACTACAAGAACAGTTGTTCAAACATTCGGTCTCACATTCCTTAAGAGTCAAGCTCTTGTTCAACCGAAACTTTAAGTCCGGTAGTTTTACCCACGCAATCTTTAGAAATCCTTCTTTTCCTTGGCACAATGGAGATTTCCTCGCACAGTTTTCACTCCCAGACCAATTTTGAATGTCCAATTCTCCTTCTGAAGGCGCTGCAAACCCTTTCAGACATTTACATATAGGGTTCCTGTTAGCTTTGCAAATGGTGTTAGCACCACACTGCCCATAATTGTCACACAGGTCGTGGGGTAGTGAGTACAAAATTTTCCATTCAGTATCCCATTCATACATTATAAAACGCTGCAACAAACCTGATTCTTTTATTGTTAGTCGAGTAAAAATTGATTTATTCATAGACTCGTACGAAAAATAAGATTCATTCTTATTATCCACTAGAATTGGTGCATATACGGAATTGTGCATCAAAGGAACTCCACCATAGAAAACTCCATTCCATGGTCCCGTGCGATACTTCTTCACTGATCCTGAACTAAGAACCTCTTCAGGTAAGCCATGAATGTCAAGTTTGTTGATATATTCTCCAGAGGATGGATCATCAGCACTTCTCCATGATGTCAAGTATTTTTCCTGACCATTCTTGAAGTTCCATCCCAGCTTCATTCCGGGCAACAGCGTATCTGTTGGGTAGTCATAACTCTGCCACAGATAGTTTTCCCTGCTTGTGCTGCTGCTGTCTCTTAGAACAAGGTTTCCAGAATCTAAGAGCTGTGCCACTGGATATTCTATAATTCTTGATACATTTGAAGACCAGATAACGTTCTCTGTTTTGCTGATAAGAACAAGATTTCCGCCTTTTCCAATTGCTAAAACTCCATCGAGATCAGTGAGTGGGCTGTTCCTGTTTGCAATCCACACAACCACATCAGGACTCTTCTTGTACCATATTCCTAGGTACCTGTTTATGGATTTCCCAGGAGAGAAGAAACCTAGCTCAAACCTTTCAGATGCCGAGGTTAAAGTCTCACCATCCATGATTTGTAGCTTTGAAGTTATGGTATCAGCAGCAAATGACAACTTAAAGAGAGATAAAATGAACAAAGAGCAGAAGATGGTGAAGAAGGGAAGGCTTTCCATTGTCTCTCTACGAGATGTTTAAGCAAGGAAGACTTAAAGTCTTTGAAGTTACGAACTTAGATCAAATCTTACGCTTATACTTCTATTTCTTTGACAAAAGAGTCGCACCTGGGACAATATTTCGTAGCCAATAAGCTAAAGATGGCATTGTCAGGAAAGAAATTACGTTACAAAGATGGCATTGACCAGGTAGCATTGAATAACAGAGTATCAAGATTAGACTTTTTATACATTTTCCTCACAGGAATTTTATCTTTTTTTCTGCTTTAAAGTACTCTTCATTTTCTTGTATTTGGTTGCGTATTTCAACAAGTACTGGTTCTAATTTTGAATTTATTTCCTTGAAGAAATGTCAAGGACGCTACCAATATCTAGAGACTGACCTTATTAAATGAACCTAAAAAACAAGCGGATGAAATGCAGTTCACCATTTCATTGATCCTGTTAGGATCTATAAGAATAAAGAGAATGAACTTGGAAGAGAATAATTCTATTCTCGCTGCCATTTAATAATCACTAACAATAAATAAGCTAATTCATACGGAAATAGCGACGAAATTTTTCCATCAATATTTGGCTAATAATATTAGCAACGGAACGTTATCGTTGCAATTTCCATCAGTATTTACCGGCGTGTATTGCCGTCGATGATCGTGGGTTATTAATCCCGCCCGTTCGGCCGGGAACGGCCGGAAACAGCCCGTCCCGGTCGAATTCGGGACAAAAGCGGTGACGTTTTTGTCCCGGGTAGAATTCCGGACCGATCCGGCCGTTCCGGCCAAATTCCGGCCGGAATGCCCCGGTTTTGTACCGGCGGTCCCATTCCGGTGTAAGCACAAAACGACGTCGTTTACACTTGAATGAAAACGACGTCGTTTTGGGAGTTAATAAACCCCCCAAAACCCATTTCCATTTCCCATTTCCCCGATTTCTGAAATCCCTAAATCTATTCCCCCAATTCCCCGATTTCTTTTTACCCAAATCGTTGCCCTAATCTCAAATTCATCTCAAATCAGCTCATAAATCCAGTAACCCATCAATTGAAAAGCTCAATTTGTAATTTCAATCCCTAATCTAGCTCAAATTCTGAATTCCTACATTGAAAATAAAAATCACGGCGGCACAATTTGAACAGCACGGCGACACAATCTCTTCCACACGGCGGCACAATTGACCTTGCTCGGTTCTTCTTCCCCAAATCTTCAGTGAAAGGTACACATTTGAGGCCCCTAATCCTTTAATTTTTTGAAAAAATTAAAGTGCTGAAACTTGGGATAATTGATTACATTTGTATGGAATGTTTAATTGGAAGATGTTCATTCATGTTGTGTTCCTAATTAAACTGGGCATTCTTGTTAATTGTGATTCTGTGAATAATTGTTGATGAATTTTCGGAAAGTGAGTTATTGTGAAAATTGAGTTTGATTGTCAATTTGAGATGGAATTGTATTGTGCCGAAACTGTGCATAAATATAATGGTGTATAAACTGGGCATTCTTGTTAATTGTGTTTTTGTGAATGGTTGTTGATGAATTTCAGGAAGAGAGTTTGATTGTCTATTTGTTGTCCCTCCCATTTCCCCTTACTGTGATTTTATCACATTCGATTTGATGGTCTCTGTTTGTCGAACTAGGTAGGCCTTTGATGATTACCCACCAAGTTGTGTTCTTTCACTCTCCTTTTGCAATGACACATGTATACCGGAAGCATCAATGACGATGCCTTGTTTGTCTCTAACGATGAGAGCTTAAACGAATATGTACGCTGTCCAAATATCTTTGAGTACGAAGAAACACATGATAAAACAGACTCAGTGAGCTGGTTTGATCGATTAAGAAAAGGGAAGGTTGGTATGATGGTATAGATAGATAAATTTATTGTAGAGCAAGACTAGGACTGAAATTTTGTAGTGTATAGGTTGAGATTTTGTATTAACTGAGATTTTGTAGTGTATAGCAAGACTGGGAATGTGGGATTGATGTTGTTGATGCTTGATAATGAATGCTTGATGTTGTTGATGCTTGATAATGGAAATGCTTTTCGTTTTCGTGCTCTATATTTACTGATACATGGTTGATAATGCAAAATACGAGGCTTGTTCATATGTTGACAAACCCAGATTAAATTACTCCTGTATAGTCCTTGTAATTCTTTTTACATGCCTAACTTGTGTTATCTTTTTACAACAGATTAAATTACATGGCTGAAAACTTATCTAGTGGTGGGACTTCCATGTATTCAGCTCCAACAAGATCAGATGATCCAGCATGGGCTTATGGACAGGTGGTTCCTGGCGTAAAGAATGCAAGTACATGCATTTATTGTAATAAACGGATCAATGGTGGTGGTGTTACTCGGTTGAAGTACCACCTTGCTGGTGTTAAAGGTGAAGTTGAACCTTGTAAAAAGGTCCCTCCGGAGGTTAAGTGGCAAATGAAACAACTGGTAGATGAGATGACAATGGAGAAAGAGAGAAGAAAAAGAATTAGAACCGATATTGGAAATTCTCAATCAGCTTCCAATGATGAAGAAATAGAAGTGGGTGATGCTGCAAATCCTCGTTCAGGTGATACACGTTCACAAACAAGTACAAGAATGACAATGCAAGGAACAAGTACATCTGGAAGAAGGATTTCTTTATTTGCTCCACGAACTACCCCGGGTTCCCAGCCTAGTATTAGAAGTGCAATGGCTACTAAAGAGATGGAACACAAAGCAAGAAAAGCCGTAGCAACATGGTGGTATGATGCTAATATACCGTTTAACAGTGCTAATTCATATTATTATCAGCCAATGCTAGATGTCAGTAACATCCATAGGACTCGGGTTTAAAGGCCCATCATATCATGATTTAAGAGGACCACTTTTGAAAGATGTAGTTCATGATGTCCATGAATACATTTTTAGTATCAAGGCTGAATGGAGAGTTTATGGATGTTCAATTATGGCTGATGGGTGGTCAAATAGGAGGAATGCACCAATTGTGAATTTCCTTGCCTATTCTCCGAGAGGCACTGTATTCTTGAAGTCTGTTGACACTTCAGGACTTCGTAAAGATAAAGAGACATTGCTGGAGATGTTTGATGAAGTTGTCAAAGAAGTTGGACAGGAGAATATTGTCCAATTTGTTAGTGATAATGAGGCTGCATTTAAAGAGTCTCTTTGGGAAAGCTTTGCGACAAAGGTATGGCACCTTTTTTTGGTCTCCTTGTGCTTTGCCCATTGCATTGATTTAATGCTAGAAAATATTTGTGATCCGAGATATTTTCCAATGATTGATGAAACCATTAAAAAGGCAAGAAATATAACCAAGTTTATATATAATCATGCATGGGTTCTAGCCTTGATGAGGAAAGAATTCACAAATGGACATGATTTATGTCGTCCTGGCATAACAAGGTTTGCAACCCATTTCTTAAGCCTCCAATGTTTACTGAAGTTTAAGAAGGAGCTTAGACAGATGTTTACTTGCACAAAATGGGTTGAATCAAGTCATGGCAAAAGTCGGGTTGGAAAGGAAATTGCTGCTATAATTTTACAAGATAACGACTTTTGGCCGAGATGTGCACATATTGTCAACGTCGGCGAGCCTTTAGTACGAGTTCTAAGGTTAGCGGGACAGTGAAGAAAAAACCATCAATGGGCTATTTATATGAGGCAATGGATAAAGCAAAAGAAGTCATCAAAATAAGGTTGAAAAATAGAATGTCTCAATATGGACCATATATTCGGGTAATTGATGCTAGATGGGATAAGCAACTTCATAGTCCATTACATGCGGCAGGGATGTTTTCTTAATCTCGGAATATATTTTAGGCCTTCTTTTTCAAAACAAAGGGAGGTAACTCGAGGTTTGCTTACCATAATTATGAGATTGGTTCCTGATTGTGATACTCAAGATAACATCAGTGCCTAAATTGAGGAGTATAAGAAAGCAACTGGTCTTTTTGGTATAACCATAGCTATTCGTCAAAGAGAAAAGTTAAATCCAGGTAATAACTTTTATTTTTAACAATATAATGTCTTTTTTTTTATCTATAATATTTGATTTATTCAAAATTTGTTATCTAGTTTCATGGTGGGAGCAATTCGGCATTGATACTCCAGAACTTCAAAAGTTTGCAATTCGAGTTCTTAGTCAATGCTGTAGTGCAACTGGGTGCGAAAGAAATTGGAGTGTATTTGAATTTATCCATTCAAAAAACCGAAATAGGCTTGAGCACAAGAGATTAAACGATTTAGTATTTGTTCGCTATAATCTAAAGATTAAACAGAGGTAAGTAAAATATCAATATTATTATATTAGTAATTATTTTCTATTACATTGCTATTAATTTTTTAATTTCTTTCGTGTTTATTCTTTGTAGGAATATGAGCAGAACAAGAGATGCTTTAGATCCCATTAGCCTTGACAACATTGATCTATTGAATGAATGGATTTGTGAAGAACCCGGTCTTCTTGATGGAGATGACATAAGTTGGGAGAGTATCGACGCACCTTTCGCTACTTTAAATTTAGATGATGAAGAGACATGTGTAAATGAGGAGAATGAGCTTGGTGGAGATGACCAACTATTGGAATGTCTTGTTGACGACTTTGCTTATGTTCCACAGCCAGATCAAGATCCTTACTTTTATATTAATGATGTAGAGGATGTTTGATGTATTTTTCTTTTATTTAGAACATTTTACTTTCATAATATTTTGGAATTTCAAAGATGTTTGTAATTTTGAGATTATGTTTGTATTGTATAATTTAAATTTCATTTATCTTGAATTTAAATTATACTTGTTAAATTAATATTTTATTTTTTTCATATATATAATTAATTAAATATGAACAGTAACCGGTACCCGGAACGGTACCGAAACCGGAACGTTCCGTTCCAAATAAAAAACCGGGACGGGATCAATAACCTTGGTCAGTATTTTACAGACACCATTACCAACATAATGGTCCAATCTGTAAATGTCGATGGTAAAAACCAAGGAAATTACACTGGGATTCAAAAACCTATGATGTACATCACATGACATTGTTTCCAACATTAAAACTGACAAAGTTATCAATGAATATATTTTGTCAGTAATTCTGCTGGTAAATATTGATGGATTAGTGGGGAAAATTATAGTGGGATTCAAAAATCTATGAAATACAATGATGTGGCATTGTTAACGACCTATGGATTTACCAACGGATATATTCTATCGGTAAATTTGTTGGTAATTATTTAGTTTATGACCTGATCATATACCCTCCTCTCCCCTCCCCTTTTTCTTATTCTTCCTTCTGTATTTTTTCCTTTACAACCACCAACCACCCTCCTCCCCAATTTCATCACGGTAAAACTCTCACAACAAATCCAACAACCAGAACACTAAGTTTATGAGCATCTGTGTTTCAATTCAATAATTTTTAGGATTCTACACTTCAAGTAAAAAAATATACCATATTGTTTTGAAATTTAATTTTAATTTGTTAGTTTGTTTGCATAGTTTTGAAGTATATTGATTTTGTTTGGGTGTTTGCTATTTATTTTATAGTTTTTATCATATAAATTTATTTTATGGATTTATGATGTCTAATGTTAGGGTTTGTTATAGATTATGTAAAATTCTATTTGTTTAGTTAATGTATTTAATTAATACATGATTATTGTATATAGATTTGATATAAAGTAATGGAGGATCGTTCATGGATGTATCGTGAATCACCTCAAGGGTTGCGTAGGATGGATTATTGCAATAGGATTTAGGGTTTTATTAACTACGCAATATCCAATTCAAGAAACATTAGTGGAGGCAGTATTACATGTCTTTGCTAAAGGTGCAAAAATAAAAAGTTTATCAATTTAGATGTTGTAACGATACATCTTCTACAAAAAGGGTTTATGAAGGAATATTTGTGTTGATATACACACGATGAAGAATTTGTTCCTTACGAGATCATGGTAGAAAGGATGGTTGATTCAACTTCTAGTTCCAGCAATGTGTATGGAGTTGTAGATGCTAATAATAATTCTTATAGGAATATTGTTATTGATGCTAAGAGAATGAATTAGAGTGTTACAAGTGAATGCCCGATCTTAGATGAAGAATCCATTGCAAACATGACCAGGTTTTTTGATCTTCTAAAATAATATGATGAAATATTATAGGATGGTTGCACAAATCATAGTAATTTATCAATTGTGGCACAAGTGTTCACCATCAAGTCAGATTATAGGTTGAGTGAGGTTGGTTATGATAGAATTGTCAAATGGGCAAGAAACATTTTACTCGAAGGGAACAAACTGAAAGAGAACTTCTCTGCTCCTATATTCATGATGAAATCCTTCTAACTAGGATAAAATTGACACATGTCCAAACTTATGCATGTTATACTACCTTGAAAATACTGAGTTGATAGAGTGCAAAACATATGGGCATCCTTGTTATAAACACAAGACTGGTAAGGGACAAACTATTGTCACGCATAAAAAGCTTAGATACTTATCAGTCACACCTAGACTGTATAGGTTATTCATGTCACCAAAGACTGTTAAGCACATGACATGACATTGTTCACATGATGCAGTTGATGGAGTGATGGTGCACCATTTTGATGGTAAAGCCTTAAAACACTTTAACCATGTGCATCCTCAATTTGCAGTGGAAGCAAGAAATACAGACGAATTTAACCCATTTAGGTCATTTGTCTCTCCTTATTCATGTTGGCTGGTTATACTAACAGTAAACAACTTGCCATCGGGAATGTGTATGAGTTCGAAGTTCATGTTTTTATCAATGATCATACGCTGTTTTTATAGACCAGACCACAAAATTGATATTTGTCTTTGAGAGTTGATTGATGAGTTGAAACAATTATGGTCACCTAAGGCTTTGACTGATGATGTATTGAGAAAATAAATTTTCCAAATGAAGGCAACTTTGATGTGGATTGTCAATGATTTTCCTACTTACAAAATGCTTTAAGGTGGAGCATACATGGGAAATTAGCATATCAATACTATATGGAAAACAACTAAGCATTCATGTTGACGAACGATTGCAAAACATTTTTTTTATTGTCACCGACAATTCTTCCAATGGATCACATGTACAAAAATAACAAAAAAAGAGTTTTTTTGTTGGAAGAGTTGAGAGGGATATTGCTCACATGGTGTCAAAGTATGGGACATTATGTATGGTTTTCAATGTTGTAAACAAAAGTATTTTGGTTTTGGTTTAACCCACAAGTGGGTAAAATGAAGTATTTTCTAGGAGTTTCCTTATTTTCTGACTAATTTTCTTTGTCATAACCTTGATGTCATGCACATAGAAAAGAACATGTTTGAGAACATTTTCAATACTATTGTTGTTACCCAATTTTGGACTTCCTTTTTTTTTAGAATTTTATTTTTTATATAACTCCTTTTCTTCTCTTATCAAAAGCCCTATTAAACAAGAAAAAATAATTTTTTTAGTCCAATTTAGGCCTTGAATTGTGAAAATTTAATATATGGGGTTTGATTTGTAATTTTAAAACATGATTTGTTCAAATCAGGGGTTTAGTTGCACTAATTGAAAGTTTGCTGGCCAATTTAGGGCCAAATCGCACAATTTCAAAACCAAGGACCAAGCTAGAAAACACACGTAACCATAGGGGCCAGATTTAATTTGAACCAAGGACCAAATCAAAGAAATTGGAAGTTTGCTAGACAATTAAGGTTCAAATTATACAAATTCAGAACCAAGGACTATAATGAAAAAGGTGGCCAACTTACAGGTTGAAATGTTAGTTTGACAAGGGTAAAACTGAAAGCAATTAAAAGTTCAGAGGCAATCAGGGGTGTAATCAGAAGAGAGTTTTAAAGCAGGGAATCCATTGAAATTATCCAAAGTCCCAATCTAAGACCCTAATCCCCGTAGGCGATGCATTGTTCTCATGTAAAGAAGAGAAGATGGATGACAAGTCGTTCAGACCCTACTTTGGCAGTTTCGGCTAATCTAGTTGCCAACTTTGGATACATGAATGTGGAGTTGCGGATCTTAGAATTAAGCAAGAATTGATTCCAATGACATATTTGCATCTCTTATATCAAGTTGTTATGTTTTTTGACGACGACGACGGTGTACTTTCTCCGACGAAGCCTTAAAAGATGGTCACCTAATTAGCCTCAGCGGTGGAACCCCTAGGTAAAGACCAATGTTTCTTCACTTGATTCTACTCTACAACAATCCATTTTCCTTCTATTAGGAGTCTACAACATCTACATCAAGATCAAAGGGTTAGAATTGAATCCAAAACACCCCAAGATCTTACCCCCCCCCCCTCAAGCATGTTTATTGTTAGTGCTTTATGTTTGTTATTCTTAAAGTTTAGTGATAAATAGATCGTGAATCATTCAAAGAGAAAAGGAAGGATAAATCCATTTCTTACCTCATGTTTATTTTCAAAATAGCTCTTTGTAATATTATTGCATTTTCTCTTGAAAAGTCCCTAACTTAACCATCAGAGAGATCTCAAATTCACAACTTTCTTACAACTATGAGAGATCAACCACCTTAAATTAAGAATGAGTCAGATTTCCAGAATCAAATGATTAATTAATTATTCAAGATATAATTCTTGCCCCCAAGCTTCTTGAATTTCTTAAGTACTCATCGGTTTCACTATTTCTAAACCCAAACCACACTCTAGTCTCAGGAAAAGAAATTGTAGTCGTGCAACTTTAGCACTTTGACATTCTTATGCTTACCGCTAAAAAACATAATTGTGCAAAATCCAAGCAATAACAAAGAATAAAAGGCACTATCCAAAACCTAGTTACTTAAATAAATCTCGGGTTACCTACATGACAAGGTAACCCTTTCAAAAACATTCTACAACAAGCATCAAAGAATTTTATTATTAAGATTTATGGTTTCCATTTCACACTATTATTAATATCAGAGACATATATAAACTAGCCACTATACATTTTAATTATACTAACAACAATGTCAATCATGAAAAAAGAAATAATTTTCAAATCTAAATTTAACTAGGAAAGTCATTTTCATAAACAACTTACATTAGACTTGTTTGTTGCTTCCTTAGGCTAGTCTTCATATTTACTTTCCAGTCTTGTTATTTCGCTATTATTACGTAGACTAATCCACTATTTTTTATTCAACATTTTCTACTTGTCAATATATTTTACACTTCCTTGTTGTCACGACCCGATTCCCGGATCCGTGACCGGCACATAGGCATGGTCCCCCTTCAAGGTTCCACACCTATGCGAACCCAAACTCACACACAAACTTATCATTCAACTTCAAAATTTAACGCAGCGGAAATAACAAAGTAAACTTTATAACATAATTCGAATGTCTACATACAAGAGTTGATTATATACAATTATAATTGTGGAGCACTAACTAGACATATGAACAAAAAGTGTCGACTACAACCAAAATAGCAGGTTCCAAGAGTAGGACAAAAATGACCTGCTAGCAAGCTACGACCCTGAAAATAATGAATAATGAGGGGGTGAGTTCAACAACTCAGTGAGTAGATAACATCTAATATACACATACGAGATAATACAACAAAGAGAAGTATAATATCAAATCAGCTCAAAGTTCTTACAAGGAGTTTCTCAAATAGATCATAACAAGAATTTAATAGGTAAAGCTCGTCAGAAAATCAAAATGCAATGAGCATGAGGCTCCGTACTGTGGGATGATCAGTCCACACAGGTTGGTGACTCCCCCGACCAACTAGGATTTCAGATACAATGTGCACAAAGGCTAACACTACCCTGTTAGCATAGGTATTCTGACTGGCATACCATAGGTATATCTTATAATCAAACAAACATATTCATATCTCAAGGCTCAACTCATGGTATCAATCAAATGAGGAGCTATCAATTCACAAACAGATATAGGCTCATATCAAGAATGTATATTCAACAATTGATTATGTTTTATCGTATCAAGAATAGTAATCAAGGTATATATATTATCAAAAAGCATAATTCAATTAATACTAGCAAATTCAAATATTTATATTATTTCTCATGCATATTAAATATTATCCACTCACCTGATTTAAGAGCAAACAAGGTTCAGAAACAGAGTGTTAATGAAATCTTACTGATGTCCCGCGGATTGAATATCGGGATTATCTGAATATATAAAAGAAGATATACTCAAAAAATGACTCAAAAGAAGTAAAATACCTTTAATAACATACCTAAGAGTTCAACTCATAATCCTATGTGTTTTTTAATCAAACTATCCATTTTTTGCAAAAACCTAAAACGAAGGTTTCTTCCGAAATCTAATTCCAAATACATAACTCATAAAATTGATAATATTTCATAAAATAAGCTCCAATTATCCATCAAACCAATCTGAAATGCTATTATTTCACCTAGGGACCATTCTGAATTTTTCTCATATTTTTAGGGTCAAATTGTAATTTTACCAAATTGAGTGACCAATTGAACTCCTCATAATTTCATAACAATACTGAAATTTTGCCCCTAATTCAACCTCAATTCTGTCCAGAATCTCCAATTTTACTCCAGGGACCAAACTGTAATTTTTTTCAAAGTTTAGGGACTAAACTGTAATTTTCACCAAAAGGACCAAAATGAATTTTCATCATCTTCAACCTCATCCCAGAATTCCAGCAAGAGATTTTCGAAATTTCTCCACATTATTTCACCATTTTTCTCAATATTTTCTTAAACCAAACATCTCAAAACTTCAAAATCATCTACAATCAAACTAATTAAACCATTACCCAACACATTCAACCCTTAACATCTCTCTTAATTCATCAATCAAACCCAAATAAAATTCTCAAACCCTAACAATCAACACAAGCAAAAATCGTAACTAATAACCATATTTATACATATTAAAACATACACATTACCTTAACAACTATTTCTCCTCCTTCTTCTCTCCTCCTCTTCTCTTACCCTCTTTTCTCTTCTTCTTCTTCTTTCTTTCTCTCTTCCCGATTCTCTCTCTCAAATTTTCAATTACTTCTCTTTTTCTTTTCTTTTCTTTTCTTTTCTTTTCTATTTATATTTACTAGCTTGTACAATTACTACAACACCCTTAACCTAATTCTAAGCAACTAAGGGCATTCATGTATTTTCCTTTTTAAAATTTCAAAACACTGCACTTGTCACCTCTAACATTGCTCCTCAATGAAGCCTGGTCAAATAAGAAACGTGTAGAATCATCATCAGAATTGAACTAGCGTCCTTCTTTTTCATTTTTTTTTTTCCTTTTTCTCTTGTAATGGAAGCTCGAAGTTCCATGGGAATTGTTGCAGTAATTCTGGTGTACTCATTTTTCTTCTCCACCTTAAAAATCTCCACTGCACTAGATAGTATTAACACAACTCAATCCCTAAGAGATGGTGAGACTCTAGTTTCAACAAGTGGAAGCTTTGAGCTTGGATTTTTTAGCCCTGTAGATTCAACAAGTCGATACTTGGGCTTATGGTACAAGAAGTCTCCTCGGACAGTTGTGTGGGTGGCCAACAGAGGAATTCCAATTTCCAATAATTCTGGTACTCCAAAATTGCCAAGGGATTCTTGTCCTTCTCAAAGGCACAAACAATCTTGTTTGGTCATCAAATACATCAACAACAGCACAGAATCCAGTTGCACATCTTTTGGAGTCTGGGAATCTAGTCGTGAGAGATGTAAATGATGATAAAGCAGATAATTTTCTGTGGCAAAGTTTTGATTATCCTTGTGACACTTTATTGCCTGGAATGGAACTAGGTAGTAACTTAGTTACTGGTCTTAACAGGTTTTTGTCATCCTGGAAAGGCACAGAAAATCCTGCTCCAGGTCAATTTACTTTCGGCGTAGATCTTCAGGGTTATCCACAGCTAGTTCTTAGGAAGGGAACTAGAATACTGTACCGGATAGGTTCATGGAATGGCCAATATTTTACAGGGTTTCCTCAGCTCAAGCCTAATCCAATTTATACATTTGAGTTTGTACTTAATCAGAACGAGGTTTATTTCAAGTTTGAGCTCCGAAACAGTTCGGTTTTCTCCAGGCTTACAATGAATCCTTCAGGCCTTGTGCAGCGCTTCACGTGGAGTGATCAAACAAATGATTGGAAAGTTTTCGCCACGGCTCCGGTAGATCAGTGTGAAAATTATGCCTTATGTGGTGGAAATGCTCGCTGCGACAGCAATAGCTCTCCTGTATGTGCTTGCTTGGATGGATTCATTCCCAAGTCTCCAAGTGAGTGGAGTTCACAAAATTGGACAGGTGGGTGTATTCGAAGAACTCCACTTGATTGCACTGATAAGGATGGCTTTCAGAGCTATACAGGTGTTAAACTTCCAGACACATCTTCTTCCTGGTATGACCATAGCTCTAGTCTGGTGGAATGTGAGGGGTTGTGCATTCAGAACTGCTCTTGTTTTGCATATGCAAATTTAGATATCACAGGACGTGGAAGTGGCTGCTTGCAGTGGTTCGGCGACCTGATTGACACAAGAAAATTACCTGAGGGTGGGCAAGATATTTATTTACGGCTAGCTGCTTCAGAATCAGGTATGGCATCAATTGGCAACTAATAATTAATTACAAGGACATAGCACCAACATTTATAGAAATTCAACCACTATTTTTCTCAAAAATAAAACTCAAAGATCATTCAACTTCTGTTGAAATTATCGTATTGAACAGGGCAATATTCCAACGAACTAATAGTCTTAGATTTCAGGAGTACGTGCGGAAAAGAGAAGAAAGAAGAAAACCCACGCAGGAGTAATTGGAGGCGCTGCCATACTCGGCTCGAGCATCCTAATATTAGGAATTGTCTACTGTGTCCGAAGGAGAAAGCACAGAAAGAATGACAACTTCGAAGATAACAAAGAAGAAGACATGGAGTTGCCAATGTTTGATTTGACCACAATTACGCAAGCCACAGATAATTTTTCTAGCAGCAAGAAGCTGGGAGAAGGTGGTTTTGGAGTTGTATACAAGGTAAGCTAAAAGCACTCAGCATGTGAAAACAGGCTATCTTCAAATGGAAAAATTAACTGAGCTTTGTGAATGACGTTGATTTAGGGTACATTGATTGAAGGAAAAGAAATAGCGGTGAAAAGACTTTCGAAGAGTTCCGGCCAAGGATTGAATGAGTTCAAAAATGAAGTTCTATTAATTGCTAAACTTCAGCACCGCAATCTCGTAAAGCTGCTTGGTTGTTGCATTCATGAAGATGAAAAAATGTTGATTTATGAATACATGCCTAAAAGAAGCTTAGACTTCTTTATTTTTGGTATGAACCTGTCCAGTTTCCGGATCAACACATTTTAGTTTTATCACCTTTTCATTATTTTCATTCGGTTTCATATGGTTATCGGACTGACATGTATGTCAAATTGGCCAGACACAACACGAAGCAAATTACTGGATTGGAGCAAACGTACTCTAATCATTGATGGGATAGCTCGAGGGCTTCTTTATCTTCACCAAGACTCTAGACTGAGGATCATTCATAGAGATATCAAAGCCAGCAACATTTTGCTGGATAATGAGTTAAACCCAAAAATTTCAGACTTTGGCCTAGCAAGAATGTTTGGTGGAGATCAAACTGAGGCCAGTACAAAGAGGGTAGTTGGAACATAGTAAGAGTCCTGTACTTCCTTAGTTGATTTTCATTTTTGTATTTGGAGAAATTCCTTTCATGGTGTAATATATATATTTGCAGTGGTTATATGTCACCTGAATATGCATTGGATGGACACTTCTCAGTCAAATCTGACGTCTTCAGCATCGGCGTCCTAGTCCTAGAGATAGTGAGTGGAAAGAAAAACAGAGGATTTTGTCACCCAGACTACAACCAAAACCTTCTTGGGCATGTAAGTGTTTAGAAACAAATAGACTGGTGATATGTATTGGTTTGGTTCCTCTCAGGTATCTGATTAATTGACATATTGCATTAGTTTTACAAGTTTTTTGGCCTTGCTCTGAAATATTAACAGTAGCGATAACCAATATTTTGCCATAGTGCTCCTCAGGGTAGAATCAGTCTACTTACCTTTTGCCATGATTTTCTTTCCAGGCATGGGTGCTTTGGTGTAATGGGATTCCATTGGAACTAATTGATAAATGCTTAGCTGATTCATACACACCTTCGGAAGCTTTAAGATGCCTTCATGTGGCTCTATTATGCGTGCAACAACGACCAGAAGATAGGCCAAACATGTCATCTGTTGTTCTAATGCTTGGAAGTGAAAATCCATTGTCTCAGCCTAAACAGCCTGGTTTTTTTATGGGAAGTAATCCACCTGAAAAGGAAACTTCATCAAACAAACACCAATCTTACTCAGCAAATGAAGTTACAGTAACAGAGTTACATGCACGGTAGGCTATCTTCAGTTGGCATTCAAATAAATATTTTACCTGCTCAATCATGCAACAAGCTATAAATTTCCAAGCCTTCAGCAATTAAAAGATGGTGACAAGGTGTCTCTCTATATTCCTGCTATGAATTCAGAAATACTCTCTCATATATTGCTCCAAACACCATAGATCATTTGAGAAAAAGCTTAATAGTGATGTAAACTTTTGGATAGTTGGATGGATTTTATTAGGGATTATTGCTTGACCATATGGATGATGATTCAATTGTATTATGTAGATATGTAGTCTGTAATCTAATAAAAATTATGTCACGACCCGATTCCCGGATCCGTGACAATCTAAGGCTAAACGCATTTAAAAAGGGGCTCGTCAGTGAGGAACAATTTGCCCGAAAATCCAAGTCTAACACCCCTCCAAAAACCAAGTTCTATCAATTTAGGGGAAAAAGTCTATTACACCCATAAATTTGAAGTCTATATACCAACTAAAAGGGATTGGATATGAACAAGGTTAGAAATATAAAGGCTAATACATCATTTAAAATGGGGCTCGTGCAGCCAGGGGACCAATTTGTCCGAAAATCAAAGGCTAACACCCCCTCCAAAAACAAAGTTCTATCAATTTAGGGGAAAAAGTCTATTACCCATAAATTTGAAGTCTAATACCAACTAAAAGGGATTGGATATGAACAAGGTTATAAATATAAGGCTAATACACATTTAAAAAGGGGCTCGTGCAGCCAGGACCAATTTGTCCGAAAATCAAAGGCTAACACCCCCTCCAAAAACCAAGTTCTATCATTTTGGGGGGAAAAGTCTATTACCCATAAATTTGAAGTCTAATAACAACTAAAAGTTATTGGATATGAACAAGGTTAGAAATCTAAGGCTAATACTCATTTAATTTGGGGCTCGTGAAGTCAGGACCAATTTGTCCGAAAATCCAAAGCTAACAACCCCTCCAAAAACCAAGTTCAATCATTTTTTGGGAAAAAGTCTATTACCCATAAATTTGAAGTCTAATTCCAACTAAAAGGGATTGGATATGAACAAGATTATAAATATAAGACTAATACTTATTTAAAATGGGGCTCGTCGAGTCAGGACCAATTTGTCCGAAAATCCATAGGCTAACACCCCTCCAAAAAACCAAGTTCAATCATTTTTGGGGAAAAGTCTATTACCCATTAATTTGAAGTCTAATACCAACTAAAAGGTATTGGATATGAACAAGGTTAGAAATCTAAGGCTAATAATCATTTAAAATGGGGCTCATCAAGTCAGGACCAATTTGTCCGAAAATCAAGGCTAACACCCCCCTCCAAAAACCAAGTTCTATCATTTTGGGGGGAAAAGTCTGTTACCCATAAATTTTAAGTCTAATACCAACTAAAATGGATTGGATATGAACAAGGTGAGAAATCTAATGCTAATACTCATTTAAAATGGGGCTCGTCAAGTCAGGACCAATTTGTCTTAAAATCAAAGGCTAACACCCCCTCCAAAAACCAAGTTCTATCATTTTGGGGGGAAAAGCCTATTACCCATAAATTTGAAGTCTAATACCAACTAAAAGGTATTGTAAATGAACAAGGTTAGAAATATAAGGCTAATACTCATTTAAAATGGGGCTCGTGAAGTCGGGACCAATTTGTCAGAAAATCCAAGGCTAACACTCCCTCCAAAAACCAAGTTCTATCATTTTGGGATATGAACAAGGTTAGAAATCTAATGCTAAAACGCATTTAAAAAGGGGCTCGTCAGTGAGGAACAATTTGCTGAAAATCCAAGTCTAACACCCCCTCCAAAAAACCAAGTTCTATCAATTCAGGGGAAAAGTCTATTACCCATAAATTTGAAGTCTAATACCAACTAAAAGGGATTGGATATGAACAAGGTTAGAAATATAAGGCTAATACACATTTAAAATGGGGCTCGTGCGAGCCAGGGGACCAATTTGTCCCAGAAAATCCAAGGCTAACACCCCCCTCCAAAAAACAAAGTTCTATCAATTTAGGGGAAAAAGTCTATTACCCATAAATTTGAAGTCTAATACCAACTAAAAAGGGATTGGATATGAACAAGGTTATAAATATAAAGGCTAATACACATTTAAAAAGGGGCTCGTGCAGACGAGGACCAATTTGTCCAGAAAATCAAGGCTAACACCCTCCAAAAACCAAGTTCTATCATTTTGGGGGAAAAGTCTATTACCCATAAATTTGAAGTCTAATAACAACTAAAAGTTATTGGATATGAACAAGGTTAGAAATCTAAGGCTAATA